>JALMQS010000085.1:10238139-10677204 GCA_024734495.1 Forficula auricularia | reverse complement strand
CAGCAAACCAAACAGCTGGGCTGTCATCTTTCGGGCGCAGTTACAGTTCACATGACAATGCCCATGTCACCCACGTGATAAAATAATAATTTTATCATGGAAGCAATGGGCTCATTTACAGAGTAATATGCCCATCACACATGCTCACGATGTTCGATCTAAAGAGAATGTCTGAAAAATTTTTTGAATTTTGAATTTATATAGCTAGATATATAAACGTTATTTATTTGATATTCATATAAATGAAGTGAAAATTAATTTATTCATAATTTCCATTTCAGATTTATTTGAACAAACTAGTTAAAAGTTAAATTACGAATGCAAATTGCCTAACTCGCGACTTAATGAAAGAAAACAATTTGTTAATTATTAGTTTAAACTTTAAAACTATATTACGTCCAATAAATGATGGCTTTACATACATGTATAAAATGTACATCCTTAGAATTAAATGATGTTGCTGTTGAAATAGTATTTAATTGATTTATAAATATATTATAAGATATAATTTTTTTCGATAAAAAGCAGAAATAAATTTGTAGTTGTTTAATAATAAATGAACAAATAAAAATAAAACATAAAAATTAATTACATTATGAATGACTCATGCATGGGTAATGAGTATTCTCTAAAGATAGTATGTGATATTTTTAAATGATTTTATAGCATTTAATTGTAATTCGATACGATTATTTTTTTATGAATAAAATAAACATTTTAGTAAATATAATTATAAGTGATTATGCCGTAATCTTAATTGAAAAAAATAAAATTTATTTTCTTTTTGAATTCTTGTCGTAGGTATATTTATATTAAATCATTCTCAAAAATGCAATTATTAATTATTTAATTATGTTTCTAATAGGTACTACTAAGCACATATTTTCAGTGACTAACCACCAAATCATGCTTCAATATTATAAGATTCATGCTATAACATACACCACTCATTTAATTTATGAATACATTTTTAATAATTCCATAGAAGTCTCTCAAACTTTGACAATTTCAATGCCAATTAGACCTTTCGATTCATTAATTTATACAAAATCACTTTCAAAAAATATAATTGCTTTTACAATTAAAGTAATTTGAAATATAATATTAAATTAAATGATTTATCTTTGAAATTATCAAAACATTATTTTTGGCATTTTGCGAAAATGTATATACTGGTGTAAGGTCAGGTGGGGTAACTGGGGCCGGGGGCAACTGGGCCAGGGGTCCTGTAACCCCAGAGCTTTTTAATTTTACCGCATTTTTTTAGCGCAATTCACTTTTTCATATTGGTGGGAAATTTTCAGTGTTCCTGAATTTGAGAAATTTCTTTAAGTTTATTTTATACTTAAGTATTTTGTTAAGTTAATTACTTATTTACTTATTTACCTAGTTATGTGCTTACCTAGTTGCCTTACCCAGTTCCTTGAAAATATTGAGACTTGAGTAAGTACTTAATTAAGGCTTTCTTAAGCATAAGGAACTTATTTAACTTCATTTCAATGGGTAAAATGAAATTATTTTGTTTAGTTGTTTAATTTATGATACTTTTTTTGAATTTTCTGTAATAAAATCGATTTTAAAAATTATACTTGGCGTTTAAACTTATCTACCTTAAAAAATTCAATAGAATAAAAAAAAATAGAGGTCTTGGTGCAACTGGGCCAGCCTAGTCAGGGCCCAATTACCCCGAATCGCTTACATCTTTGATTATTTTTAATCCATATACAAATGATTCTAATTCTACCTACGGCCAGGGCTTTGAGGGATAGGGGAACATGTCCAACTGCTCAAAAGATGTTAAAAATTAAAAAAACATCATATAGGCTGGGCTGGTCCAATTACCCCACAACGCGTTTAACTGGGCCAACCGCAAAACTTTACATTCAATTTAAGATAATTCCAAAATTTTGAATAATCAAAAGTTGAAAGTATCATGATTACTTGAAGAAAATTTCATCTTTCAATTAATATAGTCACGAGATCTATAAATTGTGAGGAAGCTTAGTTATAGCCAAAAATATGGAGGAAAACAAGGAAGCTGGCCCAGTTACCCCACCTGACTTATATATTTATTAGTGGCTTGGGGTCCATGGATTCTGCACATCCTTAAAATTTCAAAACGTCAAGAGTATTTTCATACCATGTCATGGAACAATCTAATATAAAATTTGAAAAATTCTGCGTTCATCGATGAATTTTACAAAAAGGAGCAAAAAATAAAATAACATTTTAAAAATTGAAGGGTTACATTTTTTGGACAGCATCCCCTGGTTGAAATGTCAATATATATATATATTAGGGTGGTCCTTATTTTGGGTATTTTCGAATTTTTAAGCTCGCAGGGGCTCATATGGTTCGAAATAAATAAAAAAAATATCTTCCAGTTTCAAGTCCCTATCTCAATTTTAACCCTTGCCTCAGAGCGATGCAAGGTTCCCATCTAAATAACATAGTGTTTTTGGCATTGAACGATCAATTTTTTATTCGGGCCAAAGCAATGGTTTAACAATTTTGAAACTCTGTAGATTTTATCCTTATAATAGTAGCTACACTTCAGAATTTTTACAGATTTGTAGCTATTATAATTTTGGAGTCTATAACTTACAAACACTAAGATATGGCAGTATTTTATCTAGCTGTAACTCCAAAATTATAATAACTAAAAATCTGAAAAAACTCTGAAGGATAGCTACTGTTATAAGGGTAAAGTTTACAGAGATTCAAATTTTAGAAATGTTACTTTGGCCGGAATAAAAAATTGATTGTTTAATGCCAAAAACCCCGTGTTATTTAGATGGGAAACTTGCTTCGCTCTGAGGCACGGGTTAAAATTGAGATAGGGACTTGAAACTTGGGAGATCTTTTTTTATTTATTTCGAATCATATGAGCCCCATTTTGGAGACGGACTGATAAGTGAATTAAGTTGATATCGATGAGACAGTCCAAAAAAAGAAGAAGATAATTTAGACTATCTTTTTATTCATAAAACCGACGTTTCGGAGGCTATTCCCTCCTTCTTCAGGGTTTTGAAAAGTCAGTGAAGGAAATCCAATGCAGCAATCCCCTCTGTCTCCTCTTTCAGTGGCAGTAACAATAATATCTTGTATTTCATTCTCAGCAGAATTAAAATGTAAAAATTAATAAATTTCGTCGGTTTTATGAATAAAAAGATAGTCTAAATTATCTTCTTCTTTTTTGGACTGCCTCATCGATATACACTTAATAAATTTAATTAATACATTAGATTGTTTGGAGTAGCATGGGCTATTTATATCGGATCTCGAAATAGATATACTTTTTTTAATAAATATTTATTTTAGGCTAAGAAGAAATAATTCGCTGCCGATTGAGAGAGCGCCACTCCATCATAGACCTCATTCAGTAGCATCAACAATTATATTTCTTCTTGGCTTCATCATCGAGAAACAGCTCGAGATCAAGGACTCAAGAAATCTGTTCCACTCCTGCCTGGCGGATCCGAGAAGGAATCTACCCTTCGAGATTGGTTTAGTCAGTTCTAACTTTCGAGCTTGCCTGGACAACAAACAACAATTCAACCAATAAAATGTGGATGATACCTCAGCGGGCCAGAGAGCGAAATAGACTAATCAATAATTCTCTACATCAAGCATAAATTTTAAATCAAAATAATTTATAATTCATCCTTCTTCATAAATAAAAAAAAAGAAAAATCAAGAGCAAAAATATCTTAACTTTCAATATCCATTTCAAGGTACTTAATATAAAATAAATATCATCACATATAGTTAGTCGGTTAACCTAAAATCGGAGTGGGTGCACATTAGCGTGGGTCGAAAAAACTGAATTTTTTTTTCGAAAAAGTGACACCTATTCTAATAGGAAGAAAAACGACATAAAAAAAATTAAAATCGGTTACCATCTTCTGCTTGCGCATCGAACTTTAAACTTATGAAAAATTGCAAAAATCACGATATTTTAAAAGTTTTTGTATTAGTTAAAATTTTTAAAATAAACACACTCTAGTTACTTTATCCAATGCGAAGCATGGGAGAAAGTATTGTAATGGGTCTCGCGGCAAGCGCGACTTCAAAGGGTCCTCAGGTAAAGACTACGGAACCCATGGACTCAATTAAGATCACAAATTGAAGTATTCAATGAGATTGAATTTTAGCACGTGACGGTTTTGCCAAAAATTACCTGAATCTCGTCGAGAGGCCAAAAAGTGCCATTTTTTGGAAGTGCGTGCGGATGGATGGATGGATGGATGGATGGATGGATGTGTTATCGTTTTTTTCGTCCACGAATTTTTCCACACCGTTGCACCGATTGAATTGAAATTGAAAACCTACCAGTATTTTAACAAAATGAAGCGCTGATTAGTTTTTGGTACATATCGGTTCACAAACATTAGTACTTTATTTCAGTACTTTTTTAGTTTTTCTAAATATCTTGAAAATGACTTACCCAATTTTGATGAAATTTAATATTCTAATTAAGTACTTTGAGGACCACAAAAAAGGTTAAATAAAGTTTTTAGTAAAATTATATTTTAAAGTACTTTACTCTAGAACATATTAATATTTCAAATGAATTTGGATAAAATTTAGCAACGATCCGTAGCAGTTTATTTTTTATTCTTGTTTTATGGTTTTATTGTTTAATTTATTTAGGTTATTTAAACTTTAAAACAAGCATAAAACACTAGAGTGTGTTTATTTTAAAAATTTTAGCTAATAAAAAAAATAAAAAAATATCGTGATTTTTGCAATTTTTCATAAGTTTAAAGTAGGATGCGTGCGGAAGATGTTAATCGATTTTAATTTTTTTATGCCGTTTTTCTTCTTATTAGAATAGGCCACTTTTTCGAAAAAAAAAATTCAGTTTTTTCGATCCACCCTAGTGCACATACTTAAAGATCGATCGCAGATTAAGCCGATCGAATCGTCGTAGGTATGTTGCATTATTTGTTCGCTTTCAATAAATAATTAATATTATTTATGCGTTGTTTAAATAAAATTTAAACTCTTAATAAGTTCCTGATCCATTGTGCGCCCTGGTGCAAGTTAGAATTTGCCACTCTTTCTGAAATATACTAGAAAATAACGCTCCTGGAAGGGGTCCTGCCCACTAAAAATTTGAGTGAAACCATGGCATTTTACTCTATAAAGAAGCTCCAATTATTGAATATCGAAAAAATTATATTTTACGAGATATTAGTGATTTTGTCAAAATGTCTATTAATACGTTTTTTACTTTACCACACAGGCTATGGTCAAGTATTGTAATCGTGCATGAAAAAAGTGTTTTTTTTTGCTTCTTTTTTGAAATATCTCAAAAACGGCTGAAACTATTTTGATTAGGGGGGGATGAGTTAAAATGAAAAATCTAGCCCATTTGAGCAAACTATACCAAATTTTGTATAAATTGTACTAACCGCCCAAAGTGTGTGTGTGTGGGGGGGGGGGGGCGGTAAGGAAATGAAAATCTTGGCCCTTGTACCAAACTCAACCAAATTTTGTTTACATAATCAGTGGACTTTTTAAATAATTTTTCTTAAAATTCTTGATTTTATAACTAAATTTAATTTTCTTGCCTGGACTGTACACCCTTCGAGCATGAGCTCCATGGTGTCTTGCACCACCTGAACCACCCTGGGGGTAAGGGGGGGTTACTTTTCATGAAACTGGGGGATGGGCACATCTGATTACAATGGTCTGCGATTAAAAACTTGTATGAATAATTTTATGCGATTATTATAGATATGCATTTTTAATCGGAAAATAGATTTATTTTTTTGAATATCAAAACAGATTTTTTCCCAAAACAAGAATTAATATATTTTTAAATTCATAGATATTAAATTTCTATATGAAAAATCTTTTTTATATTGTCTACACAGAAGAAACTGTTTAAGAATTAATCCAACATAATATATCGTATTTATTAATTAATTCATTTTTTTGTTTTCAGACACGAGTGTATTAGAAAATATATGTTTTATAATAATGATCCGAGGAGTTACAATTTCTCTAGGCACAGATTGACTCATGCTTTCTAAAAAGAAATAAGAGAATAGGAAGAAATTTCAGGTTATATAAGTTGCCTGTGGATTTGAACAAGTGGAGATCGGGGAAAGCAAATTCAAGTCCATTGAATGAGTTGGCTAATGTGTTTGTTCGAGTTCTATCTATCAATCAAGGGGTCAATCTTTAGGAGATCGTGTGTTTCAGGTAATCGAGGCTTTTGGAGTATTATCGACTTAAATTCGTGAAAACAAGTCCATGTTTGTATCTATATTACAGGGAATTTTTATATTTTATTTTATTTTTTAGGAACCTGGACTAGTGACTATGCCATTGTTTGGATATAGATATATTCACATAAAAGTCAGAGAATCGAGTGAGCTAGATAAGGCCGTATCTTCTTTAATTTGATTTCTCTCTTCTAAGTCCATCCAGGATGACAAGGAAGGTTTCTTTCTACAGATGCGAGTCGAATTCGAGAAACGGACGAATTTATAGCGTAACAAGTTTTATTTATTGTTTATTTTTATATTAAATTTTTTCCTTCTCTATTATTATTTTAGTGTGTAAAGGCGCATCTGCATTTATTTATTTATTGCCATTTTGATTACAATTTTTATAATATTTACAATAATCACAATAATTTTACATAGTATTTGATGGAATCAGGCCCCTCAGGGTATAGACCTCTCCCACGTGCCTCCAAGCCGTTCTTTGTCTAGCAACTCTAATCCAATCTCTTCCTGCTACTTCTGCAAAATCATCTGGCCATCTTTTTGGCTGTCTAACTTTTTTAAACATTATTCTTTTTTGTTTGTCTATAGGTTGCCATTCATTTATTATTTTTGTCCATTTCTCGTCTTTTATTCTTGATAAATGACCTGCCCATTCCCATTTTATTCTTCTAATTTTCCATTTTAGTTTTTCTATACATATCTTTAATTTTTACTTTGTCGATTCTTCTCAGCCCTAGTATTATTGTGATCATCAATGCTCTCTGGGTTGCTTCTAATCTTGAAAATGTCCAAATGAAAAAAGGCGATTCTTCCAACATAAAAAAACTATCGACCCAGAGCAATCACTTCTCTCTCATCCAAAATCATGGAAAAGGCCATCAACGAGCAAGTTCTACGACACTTAAAGTCACATAAATTTATCCACGATAGGCAATACGGCTTCAGGCAATCCCGGTCGACTGGTGACATCCTAGCATATGTAACTCATATCTGGAACAAAACGGGAATGAGACCCTCGCGGTAGCTTTAGACATTTCAAAAGCCTTCGATATGGTCTGGCACAAAAATCTTCTTGCCAAATTGACCTCCGTCGGCCTTGCACCGAAACTCTGTAAGCTGGTCGAAAGTTTTCTTTCAGACCGTATTATTAAGGTTGTCATCGATGGAATATCATCTTCCCCCTTCCACACCAATGCTGGAGTTCCTCAGGGATCGGTTATCTCCCCTACGCTTTTTCTTATCTATATCAACGACCTTCTAAGCTTGCCCTCCAATCCGGTATATTGCTACGCAGATGACAGCACCCTACATGACGAACCGTGCAGACATTGCCTCTTCAATTAATTTAGACTTATGCAAACTTAAAAACTGGGGATCCTGAAACTTAGTTAACTTCAATGCAGGGAAAACTCAGTGTTGCCTTATTTCTAGGCACGTCGACAGAAACCTCCCAAACATATCATTCGACTCAAACTCACTAGAATTCAGGGATGAAATTTCAATGCTAGGTGTAACTCTAGGGTCTGACCTTTCATGGAATGACCATATCTCAACCACTGCTAAAGCTGCAGCGCGCAAGCTTGTTCTCCTATTTAGGTCTAGACGCTGTTATACTCCCAGTCAACTTCTTATACTGTATAAGGCTCAAATTCGTCCATGTCTCGAATATAGCTCTCATCTGTGGAGGGGTGCCTCCAAGCATTCTCTTGCTACACTGGATGCAATTCAGAAGTGAGCAATTAAACTAATAAGAGACCCGGCTCTACCCAACTCACTCGACTCCCTGGCTAACCGAAGAACCGTTTCTGCCCTTTCCCTGTACAACAGATACTATCACGGTGTCTGTTCAGTCGAGCTGAAATCAATTATCCCCCCCTAATGCCCTCTTTACGAGAAACACGCGGTTTTCTAACGCTCAGCACCCCTTCGCTGTCAAATTGGATAAAAGTCGAACAAGCCCTTTCGCCAACTCTTTTATCCTATGACCTCCAGAGACTGGAACTCGCTCCCTGCCACCATCTTTCCCGCCTTCAGCTATTTAAGACCCGTATCCACAGATACCTTCGACCCCCGCCCAACCCATAAAATTCTTTCTTCTTCTTTTCACGATGGAGGGGCCAACCCAGGCCTTTAGGGGTTGCACCTTTTGGTGTAACTCCTTCTCTCATCAATATCATAAAAAAAACTCATAATTTTGAAAAATATTCATTAGTTTTTTTTTATAATCGATTCAAATTCCAAAAGTTAGATGGCCCACCGTGGATATTTTTCAAAATTATGAGTTTATTAGAAAGATTGAACATTTTCATTTAAGAATGAAACACAACATCATTCAAATGACTGCCACGGCTGGCTTGACAGTACCCCATCCGATCAACCCAATTGAAAATGTACCGAAAAATTGGGTTGATCGGATGGGGTACAGTCAAGCCAGCCGTGACTGCCCCAGTCATTTGAATGATGTTGTGTTTCATTCTTAAATGAAAATGTCTAATCTTTCTAATAAACTCATAATTTTGAAAAATATCCATTAGTTTTTTTATAGCCGATTCAAATTCCAAACGTTAGATGGCCCACCCTATATATATCTCAAAAAGCGTCGGGCTCAGAGTCAGCCTTGCCTCTCTACTTTTTGGGTCCAGAATTTATTTCCCTTTCTTCATTTCCTATTGTTTATTGTTTCCAGAGAATTTTTATATTTTATTTTTATGAATCTGGACCAGTGACTATGCCATTATTTGAATATAGCTACATTCTATTAAAAATTAATATTAATTTGAATTTGTCTGCAAATATTAATCTCATTGCTTCAATGATATCCTTGCTAGCTATTCAACAGTTAGATTTTTTTTCTTATTTTTCTGTACTTTTGAACTGAACTGAAGTTAGAAAGCCCAAAAACAAATCAGAAGTGATGTTATATGACTTTTTGATTTTGAATTATTATATTTTAAATATCAGAATTCAAACACATAGACACAAAAAAATCATTCTTAAAATAATTTTTTCGTTCAAGCCTCATTTTTGCCTGCCTACCGAGCATAATGAATAATATATTTTTAAAACACTCTATTTTAAGTTTTCTAAATTTTTCATGAATAATTAAATTTGGAAAATGGTTTCTGAAAAATAAAACATTAATATCAGTTTTGTACCTTTATTATTCTCCTTTTAATTCTCAATGGATCTAAAATAACTTTAACTCCCCTGGGCTTTTTTGTGACCTCTGTTAACAAGGTTCCTGCCAATAGTCAATATTTCCGAGTAAATATTATTTAACAAATATTTACATTTAAGGTGGAAATATGCTTATTTGGAATATAACTATGTTTTTCAAATTTTATTATTTATTATATTTCATTCCCAGGACTCAGGTCTACAATTCGCATATTGCATATTATTTAATTTATTTTGAATTTTACTCTTTAAGGCTTCATTTATAAAATAATAAGAAAAAAAATATATTACACTGGTCATCAGTGGTTTTGAAAACCCACTAATCATCAGCCTGTCGATAGCGACAATCCACTGCTGAATATAGGCCTCTTCCATCAAATGGAAGGGGGTTGGCATTAAGTCACCACGCTTGCCAGACGGATTGGTGACTAGGAATCAGATTATAGCCGGTCAAATATCAATGCAGGGACTCGGACTCGAACCCGGGACTCCTGCTAATAGTTCATGACAAATAAAATTTATTAAAATTAAAAAAATTTTAAATATTATTTCAAAACTCTCTGGCGAGTCTAGGGATCATAGTCTCTTGGTGAGTAAAGTGCCCTCCGAAGGCGGGCTTCGCAGCTCGTATTATGAAATATATTATATTTATTATATTATTATTATATATATATTCAAAATATTTAATTTCTTAGTGTTGCTTTTTAAATCTTAGAAAAAGAAACTTTTTCTTTTTTCAATTTAAATATTTTATTGATAAAGGGAGAAATTCTCCCGAAACGTATGTATTTAAAATAAAAGTTTTGATTATTGTTATTTTAAAAGATTTGTATTTTTTTAAATATAAAACAAATTAATATTTTTTTCTTTTCAATATATTTAACAATGCTTTTTTTCAGAATATTAAATATTTTTCTGGCAATGAAACAAATAATAAAAACATCAAACAACAGTAGTAATGTGACCTCAGGAACAGTCGAATTTTCCTCTTGAGATGCAAAAGTCAACAAATTATACCCAAATTCCTAAATCAAGATCTTAGAAGTTTTCATCATCTTCCCCAAGAACATTTGTTGAAGATCTCGAGAAAATTTTCATTCTCCATCATGAATCTTGAAATCACTGATATTGTAAAAACTGTAAGCAAATTGTCATGGAACCGAGATTACCTGTTATTAGCCAAATTGTCGAATTTAATTCCTACGGTTGTTTTTAATGATTTTATTCAAAATGTAAATTTTAACTATGAGAAAAGATTAATAGGATCAAATTGATCAAATTAAATAAATTCAAAAAATTATAGACAAAAAGTGAATAAAATTTTGGGATAAAATAGATAGTGATAAATGGATTAAAAAACATATCTGACCTTGATGATATTCCTTTAGATATACTAAAATTATTAGCATTAGGACTGAAATTTAATTTAGAATGTATGAATAAGAAATTCTTACCGATAAAAGATCTTATAAGTTCATTTTGAAATAGCCATTAAATATCTCGATATTAATACAAAAATAGATTTAAGGTCCAAATTTATTTCAAAATTACAAAATAACTGTAACAAATTGAAATCTCAAAATAGACATGATCCAATCAAACTTTTTCTTTAATAGATACTATAAAGAGATGTAAATTATTTTTAAACCAAATAATATTATTATTACTATAGAGCTGACAAGTGTTCTATAATGAAACAAACAACAGTTATAGTCAATAAAATAGATTACACCAACAAGGTTAAATTAGATGTTAGAAGATGAAACTACATATAAAAAACTAATAAAGTAAAAAAAGATTCCATCCCTTCTATTTAAAACTCTATAGACAAATTTGCAAGCAAGTTAAAACTATCACACTATCAGGTCATATATCGAAAGATCAATACAATAAAATCGTTACTCATAGTGCTATATGTTCTAAATTGTATTGTCTACCAAAAATTCAGATATTCCTTTGAGACCTAAAATATAATGTCTTCAATCTCCAGTTAGAAATCTATCTATATTCTATTTAGATCTTTTAAATAAATTGATTAAGAAGAGAGATATTTTCTAAAAGACTCTTTTCAATTTTTTAACAATGTTTCAAATATTATTTTACCCAAAAGATTATATTTTGGTTTCTTTTGATCTAGATTTCACATCTTCATAAATTTCTCAACTATTTTATTATATGAAATAAAAAATGGGATCATATTGTAGGAATCGATTTTCTGCTTTTTTTTAATTAGAAATGTAATTTATTTTTCAATGTTAATCGGTTCGTGGCTCATGAAAGACTAATTATCGAAGAAGGAGACCACGCCCTTTTATAATTAATCGAGCGCGATCTAGGAAAAATTATTAACCAATCACATTAATTATCAATTAAATCGAGAGCTATAAAAGGGGCAAAAGCCGTAATTAGCAGTCAGTTGCAATTCAGCCCTCACTGTGTGAAGAGCTGTTTTACGCTCTCCAAGAGTTCGCCTGTCGACTTTGGAACGATTGAAGAACAAAGCTGTACGAAATCTTGTAACCACGAAGAAGTAATAAATTTCGGGCCTTGTGCCATTTATTTTGTTGAAAGCATTTTTCACGGCCTCCGGCCAATTTCTTATTTTAAAAAAGCATTTTTCACAAGCCTCCGGGCCAATTCTTATTTTGGGAAAGCAAATTTCACGGCTTTACGCCACCAAGAGAGGTTTTCACCTCTGAAGAAAATCGACGACATCGGCGCTCCTCCGATATCTTTCCATCAAGCCTTTCGAGTCAAAAACTCATCTTCATCCATCATCGGGATTATTTCCTATAAATTTGGGGGCTCGGCCGCGGATTCGTTAAAGGCTTTATCGGACGGAGCTGGACCATCTCGGTTCGGACCCGAGGAGGTTTGTCTCGACTCGCCTCGAGGCACCGACCGTTTTTGCGCGGGCAAACACATTTACCGCGCGCCCGGCAGCCAAGCGACGAGCGAAGGCAGGCGGCATAGATAAAAGATATATATAGATGGGCAACTCCCCTATATTTTGGCACACTGTTTACAGCGCCACAGTGACCAGATCACTCAACTAAAATGGCGAGCGGGAAATTTATATATATATTACTACATATTAGAATTTGAAAGATAATTAAAATCTAAATAACCGGCAAGAAAAAAGTGGTGTTGTCTTTTTTTTTATTTATCAAAATAGCTTCAAACTTTTTTGAGAAAAAAAAATATAAACAAAAGCACTACTTTTTACTGCACGGTTAAAATATTTTTCTTAATTTTAAAATAGGAATAAAATTAGGTAAAAATAAATAAAAAAAAAATTAGTTTTTAAAAAAATTTTATTGTTAAATTTTATGAATTTACCATCGGTTCGGAAATACCTCTGAGGAGAAGAATCCGACAAGAAACTCATCAAAGGACATATGTTACAATATTATACACTTTCAAATAAACATATAAACAAAATAAACTCAAATCTTTTATAAAAAACAATTCAAACATTTTCTCGGGTATTTCTCTCTTTGCAAATGGAATTTAATTTGATTAAAAAAAGTAGTTTTACATATCCCTCAGATAAAACAACTTTTATTTTTTAAAATCAAATTAAATTACATTGACAAAGGGAAAAATTTCCCCCGAAATGTTTAAAGTTAAAATAATAGTTTTAAGATTGCTTTTTATAAAAGATTTGTATTTATTTATATTTAAAATAACAAACAATCTTAAACATTATAATTTTGCAAAACAAAATGAAAACTATTCTACACATCCAAAATAATATTTTTATTATATTATTTCTTTAAAGTTGTTGTTAAAAAAATGCTAAATAGTCGTAACCAATCGGGGTACACCTAGAATAAATAAAAATTAATTTTTCTATTAGGTAAGGATTTATAGATATGAAATGATATTTTCAATTTTATATTTAAAATTTATGCAATTAAAATTGCAAAAGCTGGGTATAAATAATTTGCTAGTTAAAATAAAATAACACTTATCTGTTGTTAAATAAAATTTAATCCAATATATGTATTAATTATTTTTATAGATATAATAAAATGTATAAATATGTATCATATATCTTTTATCTATGGTCATATAGGTTATAAATCGAAATCAAAATAACAAATGTCAAACTAGGACATCTGGTGGTACAAGCGAGAAGCAAAAAAAAAAATTAACGAGACTAGCGCTACTGTTGAGCAGGAATTATAACTATCTCATCGTTCCAAAAAAGAACAAAGGAGTTAGCACCCCCTGGGCAGGCGGCGTGGCAGGCAGCAGCAGCGCCCATCGACTGAAACGATTGAGTGAGGTTAAGCAACACGACGACGGCAGCGCCACTCGCGGATAACAGCTGAACCAGCCACCCATAGGAGTAGCAGCAGGAATACGACAGAAGAATTAACTAACGAGGTAAGAGCCGACAATCCCACTGCACACCTACACACCTATCCCTCTTATCAGTTATAAGACCACTATACAGTCATGGAACACAGTCCAATCAATTTTAGGGACGTAGAACCACTAATAAAAAAATTCAACGGAACAGACAGTTATTCAATAGAAAGATGGGTGCAGGACATAGAATCCGAAGCAAGTATTCAAAGTTGGAGTAACTTGCAACTATTTACCTTTGGCAGACGGCTAATAACTGGACTAGCTAGGCTATTCGTAGAAAGTGAAAGAAACATTAATACGTGGGATAAGTTAAAAGAGGCCTTGTTGGAAGAATTCTCATTGCAAGTTAGCAGCGCGGATATTCATAAACAGCTAGCCAGAAGAAAATTGCAAAAGGGTGAGCATGTTTATGAATACTTTCTTGTTATGAAAGAGATAGCCAATAGGGGCAACCTAGAAGACAAGGCAGTAATAGAGTATATACTGGACGGCATACAAGACATTAGTCCTAATAAAGTAATACTTTACGGGGCAAAAACATTAAAAGAATTTAAAGAAAAGTTAAAATTGTATTCAGAAATCACCTTCAAGTCAACAAACATAGCAAATCATGCATGCAATAGACAGCCAGTTAGCAGTAAGGGTGGAAACGAAAACCTAATCACCAAAGAAGACCCACCCATGAACATAGTTACAGCAAATAGTCAAAAAACGAAATCCAATCACAAGATCATTTCAATAAGCAACCACAAGATTAACGCCTTAGTAGATACCGGTGCAGGCTTATCGCTCATGAGCGAAGACATCCACAAACAGCTAGGATCACCACAATTAACAGACTCGAATATCATTTTAAACGGATTTGCATTTTCACGAACAGGAACTAAAGGATATTTTAAAACGACCACACGAATTGACAACGAAGATTTTAATATTAAATTTTATGTAGTTCCAAACGAAACAATAGACGAACAAGTAATTTTAGGAATCGATCTGTTAGATCAGGCCGAAATTAAAATAGGACAAGATGGCATCCAAATTATTAAAAGCATAGACGTTAATAAAATTAACAAAACAATAACAGAAACAGAATCTCATTTAATAGATGAACTACGTATGGAAAACAATTCATTAAAACACGAAATTCAGTCAATGAAAAAGGAATTGAACAGTTTAAATAGAAGTCTCAACGAAGAAAGAAAAATTCAAAGAAACGAAATTAACCATTTAAAATTAAGGAACAACGAACTGATAGATCAAAATAACTCATTAAACGAAATTATAAATTTAATTAAACATGAAAACAGGGAATTACACAAGAAATTATCAGATCAAGACAGTCATTTTGAAAAAACAGCTAACGCTTTGAAAGAAGATATCTCAAGTAAAGAAAGTCATTTAGAAGATGGTCAAGGGACAAATTCACCTATGAACAAAGACAAGATTAAGGGGTTTCAAGCAAGAAGAATTGGGGAACTTACGAAGAAAATTAGAATCAAAAGCCAAAATGATTACGCAGCCTATGACGTTACAAAGTTTAGTGGTCTTAAATCTGATAAAATTAATCTTAATTTCCCCTCAATACCAGTTAAAACCCATGTCGGTCCCTTACCTCAGACTATAAGTGTTCAAGAAAATATCCAAGTGAAGTGTTGTGTTAATTATAAAAGTGTAAAAAAAAAAAAAGAAAAAAAAAGTGTTAATTTAAGTACAAGTGAAAAATAGTGTGTGAAAGTGTTAGTTTTTAAGTAAATTCAAATCAAAGAAATAGGCAATTAAAAGACACTAAGTTAAAGTTTTAAATATTTTCTGTTAAAATGTTCTATTAATATCAATTTGTTTTGTAAAAATAGTCAAGTTTCAAGTGTGAAAAAAAAAGATATATTTTATTCTATAATTAAGTAAAGTGTTGAAAGTCCTAAACAGTTTTAAAGAAGAAAAGACAATACACACGAACTAAATTAATTTTAAGTCGAAATATTTAACTATGTAAAAGATGATTGGCTAATAGATATAAGTTCCGGGTCGTAACTTGATTGAGAAAGGGGAGAATGTAGGAATCGATTTTCTGCTTTTTTTTAATTAGAAATGTAATTTATTTTTCAATGTTAATCGGTTCGTGGCTCATGAAAGACTAATTATCGAAGAAGGAGACCACGCCCTTTTATAATTAATCGAGCGCGATCTAGGAAAAATTATTAACCAATCACATTAATTATCAATTAAATCGAGAGCTATAAAAGGGGCAAAAGCCGTAATTAGCAGGCAGTTGCAATTCAGCCCTCACTGTGTGAAGAGCTGTTTTACGCTCTCCAAGAGTTCGCCTGTCGACTTTGGAACGATTGAAGAACAAAGCTGTACGAAATCTTGTAACCACGAAGAAGTAATAAATTTCGGGCCTTGTGCCATTTATTTTGTTGAAAGCATTTTTCACGGCCTCCGGCCAATTTCTTATTTTAAAAAAGCATTTTTCACAAGCCTCCGGGCCAATTCTTATTTTGGGAAAGCAAATTTCACGGCTTTACGCCACCAAGAGAGGTTTTCACCTCTGAAGAAAATCGACGACATCGGCGCTCCTCCGATATCTTTCCATCAAGCCTTTCGAGTCAAAAACTCATCTTCATCCATCATCGGGATTATTTCCATAATATTAAAGAACACACAAAAATATCGAGAAAGGAATTTCTTCGCTTAGAATTGATTTTAAACTCTTCTTATTTTTCATATAGGTAATAATACATTTTATAGCCAAACATTCTGGGTACCCACGTGTCAAAAAACATCACCTATAATTTTTGAGATAGCGAGGGAACATTTAGAAAAAATTCAGTAATTAACAAAATACCTTTCCATATACTTTTCTATAAAAGATATGTTGATGAGATTTTTATTCCATTATCTGGTAATAAAATATTTTTTAATAGTTTTCCTAAAAAATTACAGTTCATATTTGAAAAAGAAAATAATAATTCATTGAGTTCTTTAGATATGGAAATTATAAGATTAGAAGATAATAGTTTAGATATAGATTTGCCTCGTAAACCAACTCCAACATGTCGGGAAGATATTTAAATTTTATGTCTAGGCTATCCTAATTGTCAAAAAAAGTAATTAATTAGTAGACAAATGAAACAAACTTTAAGATTATCAAAAGAAAAGTAATATCGCTTTATAGAAATTATTAAAAAAACACTGGTTATAAAGAATCCTTTGTCGACTTAATAAAAAACTCTATAATGAACACTAATGAAAATAATAATAACGATGATAAGGAAAATTTAAGATAGATCTCTTTCCCATCGATAAAAGTGTTATCCAAATACATTAAAATAATATTATTTGTTCATAATATTCATGCCACATTTAAACCTACTAATTCATTATAATTTTTTCTTCAAAATTAAAAGACAAAGATCCTCTTTGGAATAAAAAATAATTTATAAAGTTTATAAAATTGATTGCTTAGATTATGACGGGACAATATATAGGACAGACTAAACAATATTTTAAGAACATAAATATTCAATTAGAACAAAAATTCCGAATGTACCATTCTAGCTACCCATTCAACTAACCTGAAACACAGTTTACTTTTCTAATCCAAAAATTTTAGATAAGGAACCTAACTTAGAAAAAATATTACTTTTAGAAATGATCGAAATTTTAAATTACAAAAATTAAATTAACAAAATGTCAGATATGGACTGTTTTTTTAATGTTTCTAAAAATTTTTAGAGAAAAGTAATTTTTCATAAATATGTTGCAGTGGGTTTAATGAGAATCTGATTGTTGGAGGGGTATTTTATTGATTTTTGGTGGGTGTAAACTCAGGGTTAACTCTCTTGGTGCTTGAAATCTTTAATTAAATTGACTGATTTTACTATTAATTGTTTACTATGAAATTAAAAAATAAAAAATGGATTACTGAAATTGCTTATATAAAAAGTTATAATAAAAAAAAGGAACAAAGGACATTGGATTGGCAAGCAGGAGTTATTAATTTTCAATAATAATAGAGATTATGTTGGAATCATTTATTATTGATAATGTGAATTTATTTAATCGCCGCTTGATATCAGCAGATATAGATAGTTGTTAAAGAGAAAATACAAGATGGTGGTTACACTCTTGGTGGTGATGGCTGTAGGATCCGGCCTTGTGATCTGCTGGATTTCAGGAATCGCTCTTCTGATAACCAGTCCCGTGGATAGCAGTCTCTCTCCGTGTCTTGTTGAAGGAGATAGACGTCCTCGATAAATGTCTTTATCGACGTGTGTTATCGAAGACAGCGTCTATTGAGATGTGTTCTGGACGTGTGTTGTCCACGAAGCTGGTGTAGACCGAGGTCGAGTAGAGCCGGATTCAAGCCACTAGGATGGTAAGGAAGTGACTCCTCGCCGGGCGGCTATGGCAATCGTTATAAAGGTATATGGTCTGCATGAAACTCCTTCAATGAACGCCTCGCGAGATGTATCTGTAGTGAGTTATGCTCAAAGACTCGCCTCCAATGAGCTCCTCCTGAGATGTCTATCTGTTCTATGCATGTATATATAGAGAGGTCTCATCAAGGACTCCTCTGGTTGTCTTATGCACCAAATGCCTAAGGAGGAGTAATCTCTCCCCTCTTCTTCTCTCTGATTTCTCCTTCTATTGTTCTCAAGCAACGACTTTAATAATTCACACTATTATTCCTTTAAAAAAGAAAATACATATAAATCATTCCTAAGAGGTCCATCCCCGCTCGCATTGCACCCCGCTCCCTGTGCGAATTTAAATTTCAATTTTATTATTTATTGTTCATTATTGTTGCTATCTATTTTTAACTCAATCTATTAAAAATTATATTAAGTTATTTTTTTTTATACTATTTATTTTTAATGAAATTTATATTTAGCTATAATTAAACAAATATTATTTTTATCCTTCCTTTTTCTAATCTGCCTCTCTTTGCAATTTTCTTATTGCAATATATCATTGGATATATTGTAATGTATTTATATTTTTTATTTGTATCAAAAGTTGGTGACCAAAACTATTTGTATAATTGTCTATATTCAAAATATTTAATTGTGTTGCTTTTTAAATCTTAGAAAAAGCAACTTTTTTCTATTATATTTTTTCAATTTAAAAATTCTATTGATAAAGGGAGAAATTCTCCCGGAAAATCTCGAATTTAAAACAAACGTTTTGAATATTGTTTTTTAAAAGATTTGCATTTTTTTAAATTGTAAAACAATCAATAAATAATTTTTTCTTTAAAATAATAAGCTATTTAGGGGGGTCAGATAGGCTAGGCGGTAGCGTGACAGCGAACTAACCAGGGGGACCCGGGTTCGAATCCGACTCGAGGCATCCATCTAAAATCTGACCCCGGGGGTAGAGACAAATTTTAAAAAATATATAACTAGTATCGTAATTAGGCTTATGGCTAGAAAGGCCGAAAAGCCAAAAAAAAAGCTATTTATTGGATTCAATAATTATTGCCGTTAACAAATGTTTTGAGGGCACCTAAATCGAGTAAAATCTGTTATTGTACGTGTACTTATGTGTATCCCTGACTAATTGCAAAATATCTACAACATTTTTTTACAATGTTATTAGAAAATTAGAGGAAAAGATTGAAAATATTTTTAAGACTTGGTATGCTCAATACACATTTTGGATATTTGGCAATTTTCGTCAAGATTTAACCAAGTAAAAATGAAACTTAATACAAAGTACACATAGCTTATCAATAGAAACTATATGTCGAATTACAGCTCATTAGGTACAGCTGTATTTGATTTTTCTTAAATTTTAATCCGGAATTTTTTTAAACTATCAAGTCTTAAATCCAATGAGTTTTAGTTTTAAAAACTTAAACATTTTGACATTAGGTCGAACTTCCTACAAGATTTCATTCTCGGGTTTCAGTCGATACAAAAATCCTAGTATCCAAAATCGAATATTAGGTATATTTTTTTATTTTCGAGTTACGAAATTCCCAAAATGATATAAATTCGTATTTTGAGCAAGCTGTTCTTAGAAATTCTCTCTCACTCAATGCACCAACCCCAGCCTATCAATAGAAACTATATGTCGAATTACATTAGGTACAGCTGTATTTGATTTTTTCTTAAATTTTTATCTTAGCCCCTGTATAATGTATATACACAAGCGTTTCTACAGTATTTTCATCTTGCCTTGAAGATATACAAAATACAAAGCCTTCATTAAGACACTTAATAATTCTATTATAGTACTTAGAACAGTGAATCTAAACTGTTCTCATTATGTAAAATAATCAATTAATATGTGAACTAGATATGATTCACAGTAGTAGTATTTTATACTTGATACTTGAATACATTAATTCATGACAACGGCTTTAATATGATGGATATGATGGGAGCATTGGGTGTCGTTGACTTAATACAGCCGTTGCTTGTATCTTAATTAGCGGGCTAAAGGTGGTGCTACATGGGCTTGCCACTATCTCTCTCCCTATAGGAATTTCAACGACTATATCAATAGATGGTGATTCCGATTACATGGGTAATTTTGATATATCTAAATAAATTTACCCACATTTCTCAAGCTGTTATTTTCAATTATAGTGTTCAGCGGAGCAGCAATCAAAAATTATCATTTTTTAGGGATATTCAAGTTTAGCAATGTTTTTAATTGTAAAAAAAATCATTTAAAAATATAATATTTTTTTATATGTATGATACGATGGCACAATAATATCGAGTAGGTTAGAACAGGCGGTCGTAGAATGTTCACTTTCTAATGCCAAAAAGTTTGTATTTCCAAAACAAAAACTAGTCTAGCAGCAGAACTTGCGGATGCGACAAGTTATAAACCGATTAAGTTCATGGAGAGGTTTTGAGCGCTTGTAGCTATAATGAACTCAATTCCCCCACACAACCCGCTGGATATTTGCGCAAAGCTTCAGTTCAAACCAATCTATTAATATGTGAACGAAAAGTGTGCTGAGAACTTCTTCGCTTGCCCAGATTTCTTATTAAACATTGTTGATGTTACTATTCCAAAAGTACTTCTTGGTGATGTTTATTAATTTAATCTTTTCTGAATAAAAATTTTATAATAGATTTTTTATCAATCTTGTTTCTTTACACCCAATTTATTTTCCAAATTTTTTATTAAACAATCAATGATCTAGGTATTGCTTTTAACTTGCATTTATTTAGGTTGGAATGCCGTTTCAGCATTTCTGCTGGATTTGGATCATTTCTTAAGCAAGAAGTTGTAGAGGTTCTTGAAAAAGTGGAAATTGGGCTACGAAACTCTACCTCGTCCACCATACTCGACAGATCTCTCGTCTACTGATTACTACTTTTTCAAGCACCTCAACAACTTCTTGTGTGCAGAAATGCTTCAAATCCTAGGAGATGTTTAAACGGTATTAAAAGAAATTTGAAGCCTACAGAACTCCAAAATTTTATTAAATCGAAATAACAAAACTTGTTTCTCATTGGCAAATCTGCATTGATTGCAATAGTCTTTATTTCGATTAAAACGTTTTGTTTGAAATGAGATATGTGCATTTGAATTTAATAGTTAAAAACAGCAAAAACTTTCTTTTCAACCTTATAAAAGGTTGGGAAAGGCTACTATGTTTTTTAATCAAAAAATATTTTTAAAAATAATCGATAATATTTTATGCATTTTAACTAATTTCAATTAGTTTTCTCTAACTCTGATACATATTTTTCTATTTTATCTAATGCGAAGCATGGATAAAGTATTGGAATCGGTCTCGGCAAGCGCGACTTCAAGAGTCCTGAAGCAAAGATTGAACCCATGGTCTCAGATAACAAAAACAAACAAACAATTTTATTGACAGACAAAAGGATAGTTTTCGAAGTGTCCACGTAGAAAGTCAAATATTGGGTATACCAGAGATCTTATACTATTTAAAATTTTTTGGGTCAATTGTTAGAATTGAAAAGTTTTTGTTTTGCCGAGAGTCAATTGTTAGACTTAAATTGTTCTATAAATGATAAATGTCCAGTGATCATTTTGAGATAAAAAAAGGGGAGGACAATGAACAGCAAGGTCATAATGCCACCTTACCTTCTAATATAAATACAAACCCAATCTTACCATCTCTTGAACTTTAGAACAGAGCCAACTAGTAATAAAATGGTCCACTGTGTTGACAATCATTAAACAGACATCTTGAAATAATTCAGATGCGGTGATATCTTCCTATTATTTTTAGAAAATAGTTAATTTATAATTATTATTTCATAACTATTAGAGATCTATTTACACTTACCGAAGAGTTATGTCGATAATGAGAACACAATTAAGAAAAGCGACACATATATTTTTAACAATTAAAATTGGATTCATTATTGTTCTTAATTTACCATTATCGCTGTTTGTAATATTTAGGATTAAAATGAAAGAGATAAAAAAATTAATCAATTTAAATATAACAATAAATGCTTTCACTTTAAAATTTGTGATTTTTACTTTTACCATACATGTTATGCGTCAAGTATTGTAATCGTGCATGAAAAAAGTGTTTTTTTATGCTTCTTTTTTTCAAACTATCATAATAACGGCTGAAACTATTTTGACTAAAAAAATTGAGCAAAGCCATGGCATTTTGGTCTACAAAAAAGCTCTAATAAGTGAACATCGAAAAAATTATATTTTTTGAGTTAATAATTGTTTTGTAAAAATGTCTGTTTGTCTGTTAGTCTGTTATTCTCTTAGTACGTATTACCAAATATTTTTGGATGAGCTAGCTCAAAAACTGGTGAAAATATCAAAAATCAAATTTCACCCTTAGTTTTGGTGCATTGACGATTAAGAGCTGATTAGATTTTGGTGCATATCGACCCAAAATTAAGGTGGGTGGAGTGGGGTTAAAAATTAAAAATCTAGGCCATTTGTGCAAACTCAACCAAATTTTGTATACATAATTAGTGGGCCCCCAGAAGTCTAAAAATGCAAAAACTAACCGCCCAAAATGGGAGAGGGGAGGTGTAGAGTCAAAAAAATGAAAATATAAGTCTATGAACCAAATTCAA
The DNA here is from genome assembly GCA_024734495.1 of Forficula auricularia. Lineage (NCBI taxonomy): Eukaryota > Metazoa > Arthropoda > Insecta > Dermaptera > Forficulidae > Forficula > Forficula auricularia. The sequence goes on along the minus strand of JALMQS010000085.1, from coordinate 10,654,361 downwards.
CCAAATTTTGTATACATAATCAGTGGGACCCCAGAAAACTAAAAACGCAAAGTATAACCTCCATTTTTGCTGTTTATGTTACGATTCTCAGCCAATCCGCATGCTCGTTTGACAAATCTGGCACCATTGTAAGAGATTGAATATTTTTATATTAAATTGACAGATAAAATACATTTTAAAAGTTTAAAAATTATTATAAAAATCGTTTTGTTATTTTTTAACAAATCAACCCCTACGTTACACATTGTGAAAATTATCATTTTGAAAAAATCTAGCGCATGCGCGCTTTATACATCTTTCGATGGTTAAATAAATGCGCTGTTGTCAAATTGTTTTTAGTGTAAATTTTTTTATACATTTTTAATTATTTATTTATTATTATCTCAGAAACTGTGTTGTAACTATGAATCAAAATTGTCTTAAAATATGTATTGGTTATTGTGTAATGTTGGTTTAGTTTTTTATAAAAATGGTAAGAAGGATTTTTTAATTATAATTAAATATGTGTGTACATTTTCCCATATCCCGTATAGCCCAATATATAAGAGTCTGAAAAACTCTATCTTTGAAATTTTATATCTCGGGAACTATATTGTTCATAAATTTCGTTTTGCCACCAATCGATGCAGAAGTATTTAAGTATCTGTCTAAATTTCAAAAAAAATCCTAAGAAAACCCATTTGACGGAACAACTACCTTAATGTGTGGATGATTAGAAAAAAAATATGGGGGCCCGAAACAACACGTCAGGACTAAACCACGAGTAAACGTGGTTTATATCAATTAATATAAAATTAAAATATAGTAATCCAAACGAAAATAATTTTTTGATTTTTGCTTTTGATAAAAAAAATATATATTTAAAGTACATGTATTTTATTTAATTACTCTTAGTATTTTCTCATGCTCTTTTTTTAAATCAACCAATCGCTTAATAATTACTTTTTCCATTTCGGAAGTTCTCAATTCCTTTTCGCTGAAATTCTCCGGCAACAGAGTATCAAATTTAACTATCATTGATTGAAAATGATCGATCACGTAGCTGAAATTTTTGAAAAATTGTATCATCTTATTTTCGAAAAATATTATAGTTATTTTTTAATATCTGCTCATTTAGATCATTTCGCCGAAATGAGCCTTAATCGTGCCAGAAAGAAAAAGAAATGCCAAATTTCCATAAAAACACATTTCGATTGTTTAAAAAGTAAACCTTGAAAAATTAAGCAATTTATCTTCAAGAGACGCCCAAAATTTATCAATGAAGGAGACAATAAAAGAGTGTAAATCTTCTGCTGGAATTATAAATTTTATTTATTTATAACGAGGCTATAGTTTCGTTATAAATAAATAAAATTTATAATTCCAGCAGAAGACATACTCTTTATTATCTCCTTCATTATATAAAAATTCTGCTACTCTCGGCAAAAAAACTTTCAATTTAATCAAAATTTATTAATCCAGGAATTTCTCAAATAATTAACTAGCTAATATTAAAATAGAAATTAAATATGATAAACCAAACGTAAATAAATTCATGGATTTTTATTAGTAGCAATAGTCACATTAGTGGCCCCTAAGATTAATTGCTTTATTATCTACTAACTATATATTATCATTATCATATTTCTTTATATTTTCCTATGAAAACTGCCATTGTAAAATTTTTATTCAATTTATAGTGTCAATCGTTGTGTATAGTTATTGGCTAGGAGCTATTTTTGTCAATAAACTCGGTCCTCGGGATGAGTTATTGGAGACTCTGAGGAGATAAGGTATTGTAGTAGGTGGTGAAGCTTGGCTGAGTTGAACAAACCTATTTGGTCTGGAGCCACTTTTTGAAGTTGCTAATCAGGATTCACGTACATGTGGTCCTAGGTCCAATACTTAGAAAACATTAAGCTCAACTTAGCTCCCTGGCCCAACGTAGAATCGCTGTATCCCTTTTTAGGTAAAACGGGACTCTATTAATGTTTTGAATCACTTATTTACCTTTGACTTTTACCCCATATATCTTATCCACTGGACTGACCGAGTTCTTGTTAAAATCTTTATAAAATAATCCCAAGTCAGAAATTTTTATATAAAGATAAGATAAATGATTATAACTTCCACAATATTTGAGATATCAAATTGATTTTTATTTGCCGTTCATAAGGAAACAATACAAGTAATTATAAAAAAAAATCATAGTTTTTCATCCATCTCTATGGAAATACAGCTAAGTACGAACATCTTGTAAAAATATGTACTTTGAGTAAATTAAATTTGAAAAAATCCCACATTATTCTGCTCAATGAGATCTTTACAATATTATACCCCTTATATCAGATAAAAAATACATTTTTGACCCCGCAAAAAATTCGACCCTCTCCAAAATAATCATCTGATTAAAATTTTAATACAATTTTTGATTTTGGTTGTATACATATTAATATTATAATAAATTGTAAGTTTGTATCTTATTTAGTTTATGAGCTATTCAGACAGACAGACAGATGTGGTATTGCCATTAAAAGGGATCCGTTCTACTTTTGTACGAAAAAAAATATTGTTGTCATTTTATATAGAAATAATAATAAGAAAATATGTTTTTTTTATTTTAAGATTTCGCTAAGTTCCTCGTGGTTTACACTAGAGCCGTAAATGTAATCGTAAAAAAATAAAAAACTAGGCATTTTTTTTAATTCTCCATACAAACCTGACCCAAACTCCCTTCTAAGACCCAGTAGGTAATATAAATTTGGCTAAAAAGAAACTACCAATTAATAATATAGTCTTTCAGATTTTCAGAACAGATCACATAAATTATATATTTGTAAGTTCAAGATTTTTGATTAAAATTAAAAAAAATTAAAAATAAATTCCCATTAAATAAGCTAAAAATAAACAAACACAAACGCTGGGCAAACTGTTTTACACATTTTCATAGGTTAATTTATTTCGGGACAGGCTGAAGTGTTCGAACCTCTCAAAACGCTCCTGGGTTAAATATATATAATATAGTTACATGTACATTTTCAAAAGTAAATATAAAGAAATGTCATAGTTAAATTACAAATATTTGCAGAAATATCCAAAACTGGCTTTTATATAGTGACTATGATGAAAATATTAGAGCAATGTGCAGTCGAATAGTTAGATCTATTACGCTTTTAAATATTGAAGGAGACAATAAAAGAGTGTGTTCTTCTGCTGGAATTATAAATTTTATTTATTTATAACGAGACTATAGTTTCGAGTTTCGATAAAACAAATAGCAGCCAAAAACGGTTACGAGAGAACCCTTATTGACAAACTATTACAAAAGAATTTTTAAATGGGGTTCAGGTCATAGTGCAATTGCAGAACATTTATTCTCCGAGAAACATTGTTTTCCAGATGAATCAAATATTAAATTAATTAGATCAGAATTAGATCCCCTAAAATTAGTATTTTCGAATCGTTAGAAATTTTAAAATCATATAATAATTCACCAAAAAAATTCTTAAATCGAAAAATAGAAATTCCCGAAAGCTTAATTTTAAAAATAGCCGCTCAAATAAAAACTTCATTAACGCCACCTGCAGCCAAAAAATAAAACAAGTATAAATTTCAATTCTTAACTTGGCCACCTGAACAATTCTTAACTTGGCCACATGAAAAATTTAAACCTTTCATTCATAAATTAATTCCTGTCAATCATTTGTAATAGACTGATGAAGAGGGCAAAGCCCTCGAAACTATAGTCTCGTTATAAATAAATAAAATTTATAATTCCAGCAGAAGACACACTCTTTTATTGTCTCCTTCAATATATAAAAATTCTGCTACTCTCGGCACAAAAACTTTCAATTTATTACACTTTTAAACATTAAACGGAATTAGCCAGACTTGTGTCTTTCTGACACTTCAGGCTCGTGCACTACTTTAGTAGGTATATTTTTTATTTTCTCATCTCTACTGTTACAGCTTATGATACCTTATATTTTTTAACTATACTTACTAAAAAAGTCCTAATAGAAGAAAGTACACACTAGGAAAACAAAACAGTGTAAAAAATGAATATAAGCTAATAGCTATAAATGAAACCATATAATGAAGGATCTTAGGCAACTCCATAAATCTTGGGAAATAGAAAGGAATTTTAATGGGCCTTTCTGAATTACCAGTATACCAGTGTTTTGCACCCAAGCAATATGTTGACAGAATTAAAATGTTATAGGAACAACAGCCAATAATGATAAAGCGGACATGTTTCTTTATGAACTTCCTATGTTTTTCTAAAGGATAATGTTCTATGAAATATTCATTAATCTGGTGAATTAAATCGAAAAATTGATGATTATATAATATATTGATGGACATAGATTTAATGAACATTTGAAAGAGGAGCAGCGCATGGGAAGTGATTCGGACCGCTTTGTGGATGTTGTTTCGTAACTCAATCGTATTTTGGAAAGCGAAAATAGAGACATAAATTAAAAGAATAGTCATATAGTAATGAACGAAAACCCGAAAAAGATATGCCCTCATGGTTCAGTCAGGTGGGAAAACCCAAACATTTTCATCACCTTAATCTGGAACCCAACATAATTATGGCGCTCAAATGAAGCCATTATAGTAGAAAAATTTCAATTATTGTATCCTTTACCAAACAGACAATGGATTACACCCTCAAGTAAAATGGAAATAGATTTAAATCCCTCAGAGATCAATTTCAAACTGAATCTGACATTGCACTATTTTTGGCCAACTAGCCAGCCCTATATAATAAATCAATCAATTTTTAATCATTAAAAAACTTTTAATTTAATACTTACTTAAATAATTTTCATTTTTCAACATCAAAAAGAATTTAATCAAATAGAGAATATATAAATTTTCTCATTTACCACTTTGATATAAGATGTTATAGAGCATTATTTATTTAATTTTCAATTTGGATAAAAGTTAATTTTCTACTCTATTAATATTTATTTTCAATTTTAATTTTGTTATGTTTTTATTTGATTAATATATTCCGATTCTTTTTCATTAACAACGATATTGATTGGAATTTATTAATAGTTAATTTATTCTTTAATAAAATATGGTTGCATTTACTTATGTATGGGCTTTAGAAGTTATAATTCTTTAGCGTTAACTAAAAATAAAATTTATTATCATAATATCTTATTATTATTTGGAGCTGCATATATTACAGCTTTTTCTTTTATAATTTTAAAACATTAATTTTAATAAAGTTAAAAGATTTTTCAAAATTCGAATAAACCCCGCGCGAATTTTAATTCAAATTTAAATATATATTTTACAATTTATTAATACATTTAGACATTTATTCGCTCTTAACTTCTATATAAATTATTCAAAATTTAATTTATAAATTACAAACATTTAAAATACCAAATTTAAGAAAAAATTAAAATAAGATTCCGATCACCAATTTGACTAAAATTTGAGGCGTCAGTTTTGGATCGCATCGGAACGGCCTGTTCTATTAAAACCTTCGACAAAGAAACATCTCATTTTTATATCCAAACACCTTTTTTAATATATGTTGTTTTTGGACTTTGAGTGTTCACTAATAGTCGCAATTTGTTTTATAGAATAAGCATTTTCATGGACCTCAAGAAAGGTCCGAACCGTTTGGGGACAAGCAAATATTCGTATTAATCGAATTGATTCCCTCAACAAAAGGTCGCATCTCCCAGCTTCAACGTGAAGAGAGCGTCAATACAAGCAACTATTCGTATTAATCGAATTGATTGCCCTCAACAAAAGGACGCATACCTCGGCATCAAGCCGGAACAAAGCGCCATCTCAAGGCCGTCGTCACAAGAAAAGACGCCACCACACTTCATCTGGTCAAAGAGACCATTTTCTTTACTAAAAATTTATATTACTTTCCTGTATAAATTAGAATTGATAGTTTGACGAGTGATGCCCTCTAAGGGGATACGAAGAGAAACTGGCTGGATCAGCTCGTTGGTGAGTTGCTTGCCAGCCAGTCAGTCTTAAAAGATTCATTGAAAATTGAAGTTGAAATGTGTTGATAAGTTTGAAAGTTTGATGGTTGACTGCGTTAGCAGATTGAATTGAGTTGAATGTTTTGTATAACTGCATCAGCAGATTTTTTTGATTATATTTGAATTGAGAGTAGAAGAAAAAAAACCAAACTTGAATCATTCCCATATCTCATCGTCGGATAAAAAACCAAAGTGAAACGAATTGCCACAAGAAGTCTGCATTTACGCCACGCCATCACCATTGTATTATATTTCATTCGTATGTACAAAAAACCATTATTTTTATCATTAAAACCATTGTTAATATCATATCAAAAAATCTTTGCTTTTATTTATTGAAGAAGGAGAAAATACACCTTCCTTTATCTTAATTAAAGAAATACAGTCCACACCATTATCCTCAGTTCATTATCATATGATCAGGGAAATTTCTCAATATTTATACATGGTCCATCGTCGCAGGATTATACATTAATCCTTCATAGCCAAAGGTAGAATTTTCTCAAAAAGAAATTCTCCACTCTTAAAGTCTAAGAGCATAAAAGAACCAGAGATTCCTTCAAGAAAAGGTTGGTGTAAAAAATTAAGTAATGCTGCAAGATATTGCAGAGAAAAATATTGCAAATAATTAAATTGCAATTTTTTTTGTATTGAAAAAGCAAAGCAAAGATTGGTTTTAAGCTGATTTGGCAACACAGCATTTGAAATTTGAACTGCAATTGGAAAATTTATCTATTATAGTCCTTTCTATTAAATTAAAAATGGCTTCCAGGAAAGTTAGATTATTTAGATGGAATACGGAACGCCTGCAAAATTCCGTAATTAAGGCCACGAAAGAAGGAAACCTGGAAAGCTTGAATTTATTAAAAACATTAAAGAGAGATTTGAACAGATTACTCGAAGAAAGGGCGGATATTGAAAATGCCGTATATGACGCGTTTGAAAATTTACAAGCTGAAGAACAGCCACTAAATTATGATGAATTTGATTTGGTAAAAATAACAAATTCAAGTTTGGATATCATAAGGGATATTGAGTGGATTTTAGAAGAGAAAGAAGAAAAATTGACCAATGCCAGAATATCTCAAATTGATGTTAAAATGACAAGTCCAATAGAGGAATCAAATGCAAGTGTTCCTGTTATTAAATTGCCCATATTTGAAGATGGTTTTGTGGAATGGGTAGAATTTTTTGATTTATTCAAAGCCCAAATTGATTCAAGAAAAAATTTGTCGAAGACGGAAAAATTAATGCATTTGAAGAATTCGTTGAAGGGAGCCGCCTTAAATAAAATTAAAGGCTTGAGTATAATCGAGAGCAATTATGAAATTGCTTTAAAAGTTTTAAAAGATTATTATGAGTCGGAAAGACAAATAATATTTCAAACTATTGACAAGTTATTGGAGTTCCCGAAAATTAAAATATTAACTAGGGAAAAATTAAATTATATATATGATCATTTCCGAAATGCCTATTCTGTGTTGCAGAATTTTAAAAAGGTCACACCAGGGAATGATGATTTTTTTATAAGGATATTAATTAGGTGTATACCGCAAGATTTTATACATCTATTTTATAGAACATTAAATTCAGAAACTGTACCTACAGTTTCCAATTTTTTTGAATTTTTAGATAAGGAAATTAGATCGTGGAACGCAATGGAAACAGTAAATTACCGAGAAGCCTCGACCAGCAAGTATCAGTCGACTTCTCCGAAAATGAAAAATAAATATTTAAAAACTTTATCGACAGTGGTAACAAATAAAATTAATAAATGTTTCTTTTGTAACCAGGAAAATCACAAATTAGATAATTGTTTTAAGTTTAAAAAATTAAGTTTTAGTGAAAAAATGAACTTTATTTTAAAAATGAAAATATGCAAGTTGTGTTTTAAAGCAAATCATGATTTTTCATTGTGCAAATCTATTCAATGTCATTGTGGGAATTATCATAATCCCATATTACATGCATCTAAAATAGAATTAGATGATTATTTTAAGAATGTTAAAAATAAAAATTTTAAATCAATTGAAAATGTAAACAATTCCAATGTTCAAAATATTAATGAAGTTGTAAATGTTTCAGAGACTCCAAAAAAGACTTGTTGTACAAATTTACCTCAAATACAACAAAATATTTTATTGGGCACAGCGATGGTCAGACTGCAGACTTCCGAAGGCAAGTTCACAGCGCGATGTTTAGTTGACACGGCGAGTCAAAGTAACTTTATTACTAATGAATTGGCTTCTAAATTGAAAGTAAAGGTAACAAAAGAAAATAATACTCCGATTTATGGATTGGGTTCAAGATTGGTTTCATGTGTTACGGGTTCTGTGAATGTAAAAATTTCACCTATTAATAATAACTTTTTAGCAATAGATTGTCCCTCTTTCACTGTTGAGAAGATTTGTGACAATTTGGAAAGATTTCAATTCAATATAAACGAATTTTCTCATCTAAAAAATTTGCAGTTAGCCGACCCTGAATTTCACTGTGGGGGTCCGGTAGATATGCTATTGGGCTCAAAAACTGTAGCTCAAATATTAAGAGGAGGTGTTAAGAGAGGGAGTGAAAATGCACCCGTTGCGATTGAAAGTGTATTGGGATGGATTTTGTTAGGAAATTGTCCTTCAGAGTGGAAAGAGCAGGCTACCGGTCAGGTAAAATCCTATCTTACCTTGGAGTATTTATCAAAAAAATTGTGGAGTTTAGATAACCCCACTGAGATTGATCCAGTTAAGTTTGATCAATGTGAGAAACATTTTTTGGAAAATTATTTTCGATTGCCTTCTGGAAAGTTTTCTGTAGCCCTACCATTTAAAAATCCTCATTTAAATTTGGGAGAATCTAAACAAGGTGCTTTAAAACGTTTTTTCTCTCTTGAGAAAAAATTTGAAGCTAAGTTGGAATTTAAAATTCAATATTCTAATTGTATTAGTGATCTTTTTAAATTAGATTTTGCAGAAATAGTGTCTAATCCCTCTATTAATGATAAATGTTTTTATTTACCTCATCATGCGGTTATTCGTGAACAAAGCTTATCCACAAAAATGCGGATAGTCTTTGACGGTTCAGCAAAAACAGACAATAGTATTAGCCTTAATCAAATTTTAATGACAGGGCGACCGTTGCAAAGCGATATTAGGTCCATATTAACCAAGTTTCGACATGGATCGATAGGTTTCACCTTTGATATACAGAAAATGTATAATATGATCTTGATTAATGAACAGGATAGAGATTTTTTAAGATTTCTATGGAGGTCTGAACCATCAAAGCCGGTGCAGACTTTCCGTTTAAAAACTTTGCCATTCGGCTTGAAATCCTCACCTTTCTTAGCGTTACGAGTTTTAATAGAACTCGCTAATCTAGAAGGATATAAATTTCCAAAGGCCAAGGCGGTCTTGGATAATTGTTTTTACATGGACGACGGCTTTGTATCAGTTGATTCTAAAGAAGAGGCTGAAGCTATTATTTTGGAAGTTAAGTCATTATTGAGAGAAGGAGGTTTTTTTACTGACAAATGGGCGTCAAATAATTCATATATCACCCAGTTGGTCAGAGAGGAGGGAAATTATTCGAAAATTATTGCTGAAAACCCGGTCACAAATACATTAGGTTTAATTTGGAATACCAAATTTGATAGTTTTCAAATTTCTTACACTAATAATAAAAATGTTGTTTTAACAAAGAGAAAACTTTTAAGTGAGTTAGCTCAAACATTTGATCCGTTAGGTTTTATGAGTCCTGTTTTAATTAAATTTAAAATCATTTTTCAGCAATTATGTAAACAAAAGTTAGAATGGGACCAGCCTGTTAACGACAGGGTTAATTTGATTTGGTCGGAATATCAGGAAGACTTAAAATTATTGAAAGGTTTTTATATTCCCCGATTTATTGGAGCTGTAAAGCCTGAAGAGGATTTTTTCTTTTTAGGCTATTGTGATGCTAGCGAACTGGCTTATTCAGCAATCATTTATCTAGTAAGGGGAATTTTTCAGAAAACCTTGCAAGTTAGTCAAGGTTGGTTGGTGGGTTCGCGAACTAGAGTCGCCCCTTAAAAACAGTCAGTCTTCCTCGATTAGAATTAGCTGGAGCATTAGTTCTCAGCGAATTTTTACATTTTATAAAACCATCTATTTTGATTCCTTTAAAAGAAATAATTTGTTTAACTGATTCGATGATAACTTTAAGTTGGACTCAGTCAGAGCCTTATAGATGTCAAACTTTTGTCGCTAATAGAGTTTTAGTTATTATATTGAGATGGCTGGCGAAAGTTAGAAAAAGAAACCTTTCGAAAAATTTTGGCCAGCCACTGAACGAGGTAGAATTAAAAAGGGCTCGCTTGAAATTTATACAATTGTCTCAACTAGAGTCTTTTCCCCGTCAAATTAAAGAGTTAGAGGAAAATAATGAGGTTAAAAGGCCAAATGTGTTTTTAATAAAAATCTATTACTTTTATTTCATTTACAATTTTAAAATTTATTTCTTTTCAATTCGTTGTCAAGTTACCCTTTGAAAAATAAAAAGTACTATAATAGAATACTGAAATTGTGTACATGTATGTTAATTCATTTGAAAAACTAAGTTAAAAAAAAAGGAACTTTCATTTACCAAATATGATAAATTCCAATTAAAAATTATTAAATTCTATTTAAAAAAAAATTATATTCGATATATATATATATATATATATATATAGATATATTATTTTTAAATAAAAATAAATTTATATATCAAAATTCATTTACATGAAACTATTTGATATTAAAATAAAAAAATTATAGATTACAACATTTTGATTTTTTTTTTGATATTTAAAAACAAAAATAATAGAAAGCGATATAACAAATTTTAAGTGATGAGAATTTATAACAAATTAGTATTTATATTGATGCCTACCCCTCCGTTTGATTGGCCTTTAGGTCGAATAGAAAAGTTAATAGTTGGGGCAAGGGACCAACCCTCAGGGAGCTGACAATTTGTCAGTACGTGGCTGGCGCCCACGGGGTCCCTAGCTGGGTCTGACATTTCTTCCCATTTCTCATGTCAGACTCCCTCTTCTCCTTTCTCTTTAAAAAAATTATTTAATTATATTAAATTTGAGTTAAAATAAATATTATGTATAAATAATAATAATTTTTAGTTTTGTTTAAAATTATTAAATTTCAATTTTTTGGCATTTAGAGCTTTTTAAAGAAGGTATGCTTTAGTTTCGTTGAAAGGTTTTTTCAAAATTTAGATTTATTTATTTTTTTTTGAAATGAAGAGCCATTACACAAATAGCTCTTTTACCAATTGAGTGGCCTGTAATTTCCAACCTGGGATAATAATTCTAATTAATTAAGGTTTTATTTTAAGCATTATTAAATTTTATTTATTTATTGATAAATAATAATAATATTTTTTATTAAGAGTGTGAATTTTCACTATGTTAATTCACTTTGAGTTTGTTTGAAATCTCTTTGCTCATCGGAACGAGGTTTGAGGGAGATTTACGCCCTCCTTCACACCTTTTACTGTATGCATGAAGGGATTAATTATTTATTGGGCCCATAAAGGTTTCTTAAAAAGGTCCCCCCTTTTTGGGTTGGCCATAGATTAGTGGGAATTTAAACCTAATTTAGAGTCAATCTAGCGAAAGACTCGCAGGTAAACCCCTTTGCGAGTCTTTGGGGGGGAATTATGTATAAATTAGAATTGATAGTTTGACGAGTGATGCCCTCTAAGGGGATAAAGAGAAACTGGCTGGATCAGCTCGTTGGTGAGTTGCTTGCCAGCCAGTCAGTCTTAAAAGATTCATTGAAAATTGAAGTTGAAATGTGTTGATAAGTTTGAAAGTTTGATGGTTGACTGCGTTAGCAGATTGAATTGAGTTGAATGTTTTGTATAACTGCATCAGCAGATTTTTTTGATTATATTTGAATTGAGAGTAGAAGAAAAAAAACCAAACTTGAATCATTCCCATATCTCATCGTCGGATAAAAAACCAAAGTGAAACGAATTGCCACAAGAAGTCTGCATTTACGCCACGCCATCACCATTGTATTATATTTCATTCGTATGTACAAAAAACTATTATTTTTATCATTAAAACCATTGTTAATATCATATCAAAAAAATCTTTGCTTTTATTTATTGAAGAAGGAGAAAATACACCTTCCTTTATCTTAATTAAAGAAATACAGTCCACACCATTATCCTCAGTTCATTATCATATGATCAGGGAAATTTCTCATATTTATACACTTTCCTTTTTCATTAAATAAAAAAATTGTTATCAATAATTGGTTTATTCTTCCCTGAAATTCCTTCATAAATCCATAAATCAGGGTCATTTGAAAAAATAGATAATTTATATTCACAGTCCACTAAATATCGAAACACAACAATTTAATTGAACACTAACTTTTTTAAACCCGAGCTTCAGAAACTTAATTTTTTTAGAAGCTGACAGCTCCATATTATTAAGATTCTTTCTTAACTCCGCAATGATACCATCTTCTCCACTCGTTTTTTGTATGTTCTTAAGTTTGCAGATGTGTCCATGAATTTCTTCCCGTGTTAGTGGGTTCTGGACAGTTGAGAAGGTCATTGAATCTGGCCTGGCTGGATCAGGGTGTTGATGTTGAAAGTACTGATGAAAGAATGGATTTTAGATGTTAATTTTTCATGTGGTTCTCTAGAGTTTGTGGACGTGTTCGAATTAGATCCATAGTTGCTCGTTATTGAAGTAGTCCGACGCAAGAGTCGGGTTTCTCTAGAAGCAGAGATTGTCAGTTCGTGGAGCGGAAGAGCCCATATTTTATTATTTTGCAAATATTAATTTAAAATTTTTTGACTCTATCTGTGATCGAACCCGTGATGTTGTGTTTGCAGAAGAAATACAGAATCGATGACTTTATCCTCTATGTATGTAGAAATACTCTATCTGTTTTTTTTTCAATTTTTACAACTGATATCTATTTATTTTATCGCCTTTTCAAAATCAATCAATAAAGTTGTGACGTCACCATTATACTCATTTGGAAGAGCTTCTTGCCAGACTTAAATTAGAGAGTCCCTATAGTAATGATTACTTTTCTTTCAAACGGTATAATTTTATTCACACGAGTACAATAATAACTTAGTACCTTCAGTGATAATATAGTATTTTGAGTTAATTAATTTTTATTTGATTTTTTTTACAACTTTAAAAGCTCTATAAATCAATATTGGATGAATTGAATTTTTTTTATGTTATAGAAAAACAAAACCTAGAATTATAAATTAATAAAATTGGAAATATTTTTTATTGGAAAATTCAATTATCGCATAAGCATTAAATCAAGGGGGCGCCTGGTAATAAAATAAATTTTAACTGTGTAGTAAAATTATCATTTTTTATCAAAAAGAAAATTAATTGAATTTCTCACTGGCTAACACTTTGAAATCCATAACCAAAAAGTTTTCTAATATATAAAATAAATTAAGATATATACCAACTTCTGGAAAATCATTCAGTCAATTTATTCTCCTTGCCGTTTGATATCATATTGTACTTGGATTAAATATTTAAATTTCTCTAAGAACATATTTTATTATTTAAATTTTTATATGGAATCCCGTTACAGTGGCAAAACATAATAAACTTGGTTTAGCATTTATTATAACCAATTGAAATATTGAAAAATGTGACTTGACTAATAAATGATCTCCCTTTTATTTTCCAATTGATATCTATTTTATCCCTATAAATTGATAGATTAAATTTTTATTTTACTATAGAATATAAATTTAAAAAATATATATATTGAATTTAAAATAACGAGGGGGTGGTTTGTACCGAGCTTAAAGAGTTAACGTAAAATAGATTCAATAAATATTCATTTTATTCGATTTATGTTTTTCGAGATGTGATTGAAATACTATAAAAAATTCAATCTTGGTAAGTAATAATCATTTTTTTTCATTTATTGTGTTTGACTGGCAGTGTCAAAGGTGGATTGAAGAGAGAAGGCGCAATAAAATGTGTTTGGTTTAGTTCTAAAAGAAGTTGAATACTCCTGTCGACAACATATTTTATTTTACACCAATCTGAGCTATAAGAAAAAATATCAAAGTGAATAACTCTAAGACGGCCCTTACATATTGGGTGCGAATTGGTGTGGAAATTTATTTATTCGAATTCAAAACACCAAAAGTGTGTAGCAAAATCAGAGTTGTTATTATGCGATTTCAAGTTTTAAAGCAATTATAAGAGGTTGTAATCTATTAGATCAAAGATGGAACAGATTACTTTTTAATAATATGTGAGAAGGGTTATTTTTACCCCTATAGGGAACCCGAATGCCAAAATTACTCATCCGGGCCATTTGGTTACCCTGAGAGGTGAAGTGACATATATGCTAAACAACCCTTCTGAAATATAATTAATATACATATAGATGACAATATCTTGTGATTTTCTAAGAAATTCAATTCTATTTTTGTCGGAAATTTTTACTATTAAAGTTTTCGAGTTAACGAATTCTGACCAGGTCTTTTATTTCTATTTTTTTTTTTTTTTAATGCAATCGAGTGCAAGAAGGGGTGCGCCAGTAAAGATGCAGCTCCTATGGATCTCGAAAGACCCTTGCATTACCGAAGAGAAGGGAAAGTTGATTAAGTGAGAGGGTGTAGACGTAGGTGTCTATGCACCCCGGTTTTGAAGGTTTGAAGATTATAGGTGCTAGGGAAGACGGAGGCTGGGAGAGAGTTCCAGTTCCTTGAAGTCATGGGGATATATGTATTGGCGAATGAAGTGGTCCGGCACTTTTCCAGTTTGACCGCGAAAGAGTGTTGGGAGTCGGCAAAACGCGTGCTACGTGCAAAGCATGCTTTGGGGGGAATTATTGATCTTATCTCATCAGAGCACCTGCCGTGATAGTATCTATAGAAAAGGGAAAGGGCAGAGACATCTCTTCGATGAGCCAGCGAGTCGAGGGAGTCGGTGATGGTAGAATCGTTAATTAGCCTGACGGCTCGTTTCTGAATTGCATCCAGGGTAGCAAGAGAATATTTTGAGGCTCCTCTCCACAGGTGAGAGCCGTATTCGAGACAGGGGCGGATTTGGGCCTTGTAGATGGTGAGAAGTTGTGGGGGTTTGTAAAATCGCTTGGACCTGAATAAGAAGCCAATCTTCCTTGCTGCAGATTTCGCCACAGAGGAGATGTGTTCATTCCAAGAGAGGTCAGATGTGACTGAGACGCCCAACATGGATAGACTGTCACACATCTTAGAGTAGTCGAATCGAAGTGAATATCAGGGAAATCTTTATTTTCGCGCCTAGAAATTAGACAACATTGAGTCTTGTTTGAATTAAAGTTAACTAAATTTTGAGAGCCCCATTTATTCAGTTTGTCTAGGTCGAGAGTAATTGAGGAGGCAACATTGATTCGATTATTCGGGAGTGAGGGTTTGCTGTTTAGAGTGCTATCGTCGGCGTAACAATGAGTGGGGTTTGAGGTTTGGTCGATAACGTCGTTTATATAAATTAGGAAGAGTGTGGGGGAGATTACAGAGCCTTGGGGAACACCAGCGTGTGTGGAGAACGATTCAGATGATGTTCCAGCCACCACAACTTTTATACTTCGGTTTGTCAGAAAGCTTTTTATCCATTTGCGAAGTGTTGGTGTGAATCCAAAGGCTGGCAGTTTGGCAAGAAGATTTTTGTGCCAAACCTGGTCAAAAGCTTTGGTGATATCAAGGGCTACAGCGAGGGTTTCTTTTCCGGCCTCTAGAGTTTTGTTCAAGGTGTGGGTGACATAGGTTAAGATGTCGCCTGTGGAACGATTTTTCTAAATCCATATTGCCTATCGTGAATTAATTTATTATTTTCTAAATGATGAAGGACGTGTTGGTTTATAACCAATTCCATTATTTTGGAAAGAACAGAGGTGATTGAGATAGGTCTGTAATTAGAGATTTGTGAAGAGTCTCCTTTTTTAGGAATAGGTGTGACTCTGGCTATTTTCCAGCTTTTGGGGAATATGCCCGATTCGTAAGAGAGTTGGAATAGCTTGGATAAGATAGGGGCAAGTTCAGGGGCGCATTTTTTAATGAGAATTGGTGGGATGTCATCCGGGCCAGCGGCGGATTTGGAATTTAATTTATTAATGGCTTTTATGATTATTTGGGGCCTGAAAATTATTTTGTCCATGAGGTTGGTTTGGGGGGTATAAGTGGGCGGGTTAAGCCCTTTGTCATCTAAAGTGGAGTTAGTTGCGAAATAGGAGGCTAGTGATTCAGCTTTTTCAGTGGGGGTCGTGGCTACTGAACCATTTGGATGAAAGAGGGGCGGAAGTGAGGGAGACGCGAAATTTCTATTTATTGCCTTGTGTAATGAGAAAAAGGCCCGTTTTCCATTGGGGCAAGATGCGAGACGGTCAGCCGTCCTCTGGTCGAATGATTTTTTTGCCTCAGAGATGATTTTTTTGCATGAGCTTCGCGATTTGGTAAATGCAACTCGGTCACATTCTAGACGTGAAAGTTGCCATTTCTGAAAAGATTTGTTTTTTTCACGGACGGAATTTGCGCATTGTTTACCAAACCAGGGCTTAGAATTCTTGTTCCCTTTAATTAATTTTGAGGGGATATAGATTTCCAGGCCTGTTTGAATTGCCTCGTTAAAGGCGTCTGCGAATTCTGAAGCGTTTTTATCTCTGATGCAGAGTTCATTCCACTGGTAAGCGGCAAAAAGTTACGCATGTCATCCCAATTAACGTTATCGTTATCGACTAGCCATATTTTTTTGGGGTTGGTGTGGGCTGACGGGGGTTTTGGTAAATTGGCGGAGGTTTTAATTTTCATCAAATTGTGGTCAGATTTACCTAAAGGGGCCGAAATTTTTCACTTCGTATGACGAAGGGTGGGAAGTGATGAAAAGATCGAGAAGATTGGATTTTTCATTGGCTTTGTCTGGGATTCTCTAGCCATTTTTGGATAAATTAGTTCAAATTCTAAATCGATCTAAAATAATTTCAAAATCGAATTATTATTGGAAAATTGAGTATTAAATTCCAGCACAAAATAATTATGGTACCTGGTTAATTTAAAAACTGTTAAATATTAATTGGTTTACATCACTTACTTGTTTAATAATTAGTTTCTCAAATTTGAAAATTTTAGAACAGAGGAGAATCTTTGATCCATGAGTATACAAAGGCACAATGGATTCTTTGGTCTGCTCTTTTGACAGTTCCAAATTTTTATAGAATAGGTTTCGCCCAAAGAGGTTGCTAGTGATTTTTCCACATTTTGAATAAATATTAAAAACAAATTGCATTTATTAATTCAATAATTTTTAAAATTATTGAACATTAAAAAAATTAAAAAATAATCTGACAAAAACATTATTAAGTACAAAATGCTGGCTACTCTCTTGCTTATGCGGGGTGGATTAAGGATAAGTTAGGGCCGCAAATTATATTTGTGTAGCCCCAAAAACGAATAAGAAAAATAAAAAAACATTATACAAATTAATATAATTTCATACTTTTATATACAAATTTTTGGAAAAGTTAAAAGCGGGACGTCTGGGCACCTGATCATAATATGTGAATAAACCACCTAATAGGTTCAAAAAACCTTCATTTAGTTTTCGAAATAAAATGTCAAATGTTGATTGATTACTTTTGACAAATTTATAGGCTAAAAGTTACATTATTTAACTATTAATTTAACAATAATTAAATAGTGACAATCAGTTGTTTTTAAAACTGTTTATTTTAATTAAAAAAAAATTATTTCAGATTTTAAAATTTATGCTATGGAACGTCAAGATTAAGACACTGCAGTTAGAATCCGACTCGAAGAATTCTGCTGAGACAAATTTTTAAAAAAATTATAAGTAGTATCGTAAATTTTCTTATGGCTAGAAAGGCCACAAAAGACAAAAAAAAAACGCTCCTAGTGGCCATCTAATTAAACTGAAAATAACTATTTTTAACCGACTTCAAAAAAGGAGGAGGGTTCTCTATTCGATTGAATTTTTTTTTTTTGTGCCTATGTTACCTCATATCTCCTCCAATTCTCAACCGATTTTGAAAATTTTTTTTGCATTGGGTCCAGTCTAGCTTCCGATTGGTCCCATTTTTTTTTCGTTTTTTTTTCATAGGTATTAGACCTTTTTTATTAGGTTTGTTTAGACCTAACCTCTTTGTTTATGAACCGATTTCGATGGTTCTTTTTTATCCGATAGGGGGTGTCTTGGGGATGGTGCCATATTAATTTGATCAAGTTCTGATGATATGATCACTATTAATAACATCACTAAAAAGAGAAAAATAAAATAATTTTTAAGAAAAAAATAAAAACCGACTTCAAAAAATTAAATGCAACAAATAAAATACACTAAAAGGTATAAAATAATTATTATCTTATTTAGTTACAACTAAACGACGAAATATTAACATGAAATTACTTTTTGAAGTTGGTGCCAAACATATACCTTTTATGAATCGCACTCGACAGATCTTACTTAGTACGTTTGGAGGGTATGCTCGCTTATAGGTATAGTTTGTTTGGCACCGACTTCAAAAAGTAATTTCATGTTAATATTTCGTCGTTTAGTTGTAACTAAATAAGATAATAATTATTTTATACCTTTTAATGTATTTTATTTGTTGCATTTAATTTTTTGAAGTCGGTTTTTATTTTTTCTTAAAAATTATTTTATGAACGTTATTTTCAAATAAACTCACGCTATTGGCGGTGGCTTCGGCCATCACCGATTCTAAGCGTGACGTTTCAACTATTTCAATTTTAGAGAGTAGAAGCCTTTATAGGTTGATGTTACAGTAATAATACTATTATTTGAGGCCGATTTCATACTGATAAAGTGAATTCTCTCGGGTTTACCTATTGATGGTGCTTTTTGACCATTCATAAAAAATTTTGACCCAATCATTTGTTTACTAATTTTTTTTGTCGGTTAACTCTTCAATATGAGTAAAGAAACTGGAAACTACCTCTTTATCTAATCGGCAGTAAATAAAAAACAATCGGAGATACATGAGACTATACTACCCTGTGCCATGAATTTTTTCCAAAGAGGACAAAGAAATCTCACTAGTTGAGACAAGGATTTAGAAGAATTATAGACTGTAAGGTAAACTTACCCATAATATAGGAAGATTTGCTTAAGATGTATGAATGGAGGATTATGCTATAAGTACAGTGGCGGCGCCAGTTTTTCTTTTAGGTTGGGCGACATTCGGTAGAAAAATTCGGAGGGTGAGCCCTGAGGTGGGCAGTAAAAATGTTCATTATTTCGGGTAATTCAGATTTTTGTATAATTTAAATACACTTTTTAATAAATAATAATAAATAAATAAATCTTTATTCCCCGATCTGTTTAGAGGCACAAGTCCTCGGTGGCTAGGTCCTCCAAACATCAATACAATCTAGCTACAATAGATTAACAAACATCAATAAACAAGTAAAAAAAATGAAAAAAAAAATAGAAATGTAGGCTCATTAATAAATAACATGACCATAGATTTCCATCAAAAGACAAAACGTAATTTAAAAATTCTGCGAAAAAAACCCGATTCCAGGAGCAAGCGACGCATTTGCCATCCCGGCATTTGACCTAAATTGTTAAGGAAACCTTGTCAAAACCTTAATAAGTATGCTATGATCTCTCTCTACCTTGGTTAATCTCTGCTTGTGAGAGCTAAATAAAATTTTGTACAACTCTAATAATAATAGTTTATGTATAATTTATAATTAATATATTTTTAATATATAAAGTCTATAATATTGAAAGCAATAGTTTACCTTTTTTTTATTTTTTCAAATCGGCTTTTCAATATGTTTTGATTAAATTCTCAATTTAGTAGGTTGGGCGCTCGC
The DNA here is from genome assembly GCA_024734495.1 of Forficula auricularia. NCBI lineage: Eukaryota > Metazoa > Arthropoda > Insecta > Dermaptera > Forficulidae > Forficula > Forficula auricularia. The sequence goes on along the minus strand of JALMQS010000085.1, from coordinate 10,634,481 downwards.
CCAACCGCGCCTACTCCTGGCGCTGTCACTGCTAATTAGAAAAATAGGAAATGAACTCATGGGAGATGACCGTTAAATTTTAAGAATTATGAAAAATATTCATTTAACAAGGACGCCTGTAGGCTTGTACGACGGTAGGCTTGTACGACCCAGAGGCGTCTTTTGGTTGCATAAATACAGGCGGAGAGTTTTCCAAGACTATTCTTAGTAGCTGGCTTTAGTTAAAAGCAATAATTATTTTAGACTTTGAATTCAGCTAAAAAGGTCGAATTTATTTGCAGACAGAATTGAATAAATTTGAAATAAAATTTAATTCATTTTTTTTTCAACGTTTTGACCCACTCCTGTGATCATCAAGGCATCGCTATGCACAAAGTTTTGGAATTAAACCCAATTAATAATAATATTCATAAACAGATAGGTTCCTACGTTGACCATTTATACCCTGAAGAAGGAGGGACGATCCTCCAAATCGCCCTATTTTTTAAGAGGGTGAAAATGACCTCCTAATAAATTATTTTATTCGAAATTTGTGGTTTTCATCTATGCATTATGTCTTTTGGTCAATCATTCGCTACTTTTATCCAAAGCAAGTCACTAGTAATTATGTTAGAAATAATAAAAGGAATGATTTTTAAGTTGTATTTTTCAAGGATTAACAGATATTTTGAGTTAAATTATAAAAAAAAAAAGTACAAAAATTGTTAGTTCTCTATTTATCCTAATTAAAAGATAGGATGCAAAATGGCCACAACGTTTCTATATAATCACTGTAAGCTGCTTCTGCTGACAAATTCATCTATATATATATATATATTTAACTTTCTAATAACTAATTTTAGAAATTTACCAATTTCAATATTTGATTTTAATCATAAGAAAGATATTTTAGCATTTACAATTACTTTAGAAATTTGAACAGTATCTCTTTGATCCAAGCTCAATATTAAGAATTGTTTATAAATTTTAATATACGATAGCATTTTAATAATTCAAAGAAAATTTGGAATATACTTTATGAGAAGAAAGGAATCACAAAGAAATTAACCAAAAAAGGGTAATTTTAAAATAACTTCCCAACTTCTAGAGGAAAGAATTATTAAAAGTAAAGTTTTAATGGATGTATTTCGTTTCTATTGTTTTTTTTATGCAAATGACAATGGAGTTGGAGAGAAAAAAGAATTTCCAAAGAAAAATATGAGACTATTATTCCATAATTCTAGAATTTCCGATATTCCCTATTTAATAATTGGAAGAGTTTATAAAGAATTACGTTAAATAAGTATTCTTTTTTAATAAAAACTTACAATTTCGAAAAAAAAATTGTCAAATTTTAGGCCCAAAATAGCAGAAAATGTGGTAACAAAGCTCTTTCATAAGTTTTAAGAACCACAGTTAATTGCTAAAGCTTATATTTTTGTAAATGAATTTATTGAAAGTTAAGTTTTTATTTAAATCACACATCGTAATTAATAAATGTTTATGAATAACATAAAATAATACAATATAACTACGACGTTTCGATCCCTTAATCTGTGATCGGTCTCAAGTATAGGCTCATCAGTTAATTTTTCGCCTCCGAGAAAATAGGCTTATACAAACAGAGGTCAGACGCAAATGAGACGTTCAATATGAACAGGTTATCACACGTCTTCAAGGATGTTGTTCTGAAAAGAAAGTCTAGTAAATTTGTATCCTTGCCCTTAGATATTATCAAAACCGTTCGCAGATACAGTAATAATTTATAAATTTTACAGGGAACAGAGCGAGTTATCACTCCAATTATTTATTTGAAATGTTATAAAAGAATAAATTGGGAATCTCTTTTATAAAAAGGGTTCAGATAGAGGCATCATCGCTTGCTCTCTAACATCTAGGAAGATTCAAGGATCTTAAAACTAGTCCAGACAAGTTTTATTTGTTTATAGATTATTATTAATTAATTTGATTCTACAATACCCTTATGTACTTAGCCATTTAATAGAGAAAATAATCAACTATTCTTCATTAATTTCATAACTAAATATGCAAATTAAAAAAAATGTGTAAATAAATTTTATTTTAATTTAGGCAAGCAATTATTAAATTTCAAAAATACTTTTTATTTCCATTACTCAAAAAACTGATGTGGTCCACACGTGTGTTTTCTGCTGGAAAATACATTTTTAATCTTAAATCGAAAAATTGAACTTTCGGAAAGTCGTATCTTAAAAATATCAGCGCAAATAAAAACCCTAATACCGCTAACTACAGCCAAAAAAAATGAAACAGTATAAATGATGAATGATAATTTACCCATTACTCAGACCACCTTTAAACTCACATTCACACACCAATTCCTGTTAATCAATTGTAATAGACTGAAGAGCGCAGAGTCCTATAGTCTAATTGTAAATAAATTAAATAAACTGCAACGGATCGTTGCCAAACTCTATCCAAATTCATTTGAAATATTAATATGTTTGTTCCTTTATTATTAATCAGATATCACTTGCAATTTGTAGTTCATATTGACATTAATTCAAAAATAATTCTCATTTAATAGTTGAGGAATAACCATTCTACATTTGATTTTTGACATTTCGGTTATTATTGTAACCATTGCTGAAGACATGGAGGAATCGACTTAAAATCAAAAATAGCCATCGATTCTCATCTAATACTTGAGGAATAACAATTCTACATTAGGTTTTTGACGTTTCGATTATTATTGGTAACCATTGCTGAAGGCATGGAGGAATCGACTTAAAATCAAAAATAACGATCGATTCTTATCTAATACTAGAGGAATAACCTTATTGCATTCCATTTTTGATGTTTTGACTATTAATGGCAACCTCTACTGAAAACGTGGAAGAATAGACTTAAAAATCAAAAAGACTAAATTCTTTTATGGCAAACAACTCAAGCTTGAGTTGTTTACCAAAAAGAATTTAGTCTTTTTGATTTTAAGTCTATTCTTCCACGTTTTCAGTAGAGGTTGCCATTAATAGTCAAAACATCAAAAATGGAATGCAATAAGGTTATTCCTCTAGTATTAGATAAGAATCGATCGTTATTTTTGATTTTAAGTCGATTCCTCCATGTCTTCAGCAATGGTTACCAATAATAATCGAAACGTCAAAAACCTAATGTAGAATTGTTATTCCTCAAGTATTAGATGAGAATCGATGGCTATTTTTGATTTTAAGTCGATTCCTCCATGTCTTCAGCAATGGTTACCAATAAAAACCGAAACGTCAAAAATCCAATATAGAATGGTTATTCCTCAAGTACTAGATGAGAATCAATCGCTATTTTTGGTTTAAAGTCGATACCTCTATGTCTTCAGCAATGGTTACCAATAAAAACCGAAACGTCAAAAATCCAATATAGAATGGTTATTCCTCAAGTATTAGATGAGACGCAATCGCTATTTTTGGTTTAAAGTCGATTCCTCTATGTCTTCAGCAATGGTTACCAATAAAAACCGAAACGTCAAAAATCCAATATAGAATGGTTATTCCTCAAGTATTTGATGAGAATCAATCGCTATTTTTGGTTTAAAGTCGATTCCTCTATGTCTTCTGCAAAGGTAAGGGATAAGAAAACAACGCAGTTGCTATGGTTACTTATAAAATTTCCTCCCAAATTTTTAGCATTTCACAGAGAGAAGCCTATCCATTCTTATTTAAGCAAGGCTAAATGAGCTATATTAAAAGGTTCAAATGAATAAATTTTAAAGAATTTAAAAAATTAAAAAAGTACTCTCTTACTCTAGAGTAAAGTACTTTAAAATATAATTTTACTAAAAACTTTATTTATCCTTTTTTGTGGTCCCCAAGGTACTTAATTAGGATATTAAATTTCATCAAAATTGGTTAAGTCATTTTCAAGATATTTAGAAAAAACTAAAAAGTACTGAAATAAAGTACTAATGTTTGTGGGTCGATATGTACCAAAAACTAATCAGCGCTTCATTTTGTTAAACTAATGGTAGGTTTTCAATTTCATTTCAATCGGTGCAACGGTGTGGAAAAATCGTGGGCCAAAAAACGATAACATACATCCATACATCCATCCATACATCCATACATCCATCCGCACGCACTAAATGAAAAAATCGCACTTTTTGGCCTCTCGACGAGACCCCATGTAATTTTTGGCAAAACCGTCACGTGCTAAAATTCAACCTAATTGAATACTACAATTTGTGACTTTAATTGAGTCCATGGGTTCCGTAGTCTTTACCTGAGGACCCTTTGAAGCCACGCTTGCCCCGAGAGCGATTGCAATACTTTACCCATGCTTTGCATTGGATAAAGTAAAAATTTATTTTCCAGCAGAAGACGCACTCTTTATTGTCTCCTTTAAAATTCTGCTACTCTAGCAAAAAGAAACTTTCAATATAATTTTATATTTAATAAAATAATTTATATTCAGCGGTTGGTATTATGTCCATGATGGATCACCTTTTGAGATGTTGTTTGATATTTTCTTAACTATTTAACCTTTTTTACTTTATCCAATGCAAAGCATGGGTAAAGTATTGCAATCGCTCTCGGGGCAAGCGTGGCTTCAAAGGGTCCTCAGGTAAAGACTACGGAACCCATGGACTCAATTAAAGTCACAAATTGTAGTATTCAATTAGGTTGAATTTTAGCACGTGACGGTTTTGCCAAAAATTACATGGGGTCTCGTCGAGAGGCCAAAAAGTGCCATTTTTTCATTTAGTGCGTGCGGATGTATGTATGTATGGATGGATGTATGGATGTATGTTATCGTTTTTTTGGCCCACGATTTTTTCCACACCGTTGCACCGATTGAAATGAAATTGAAAACCTAGCATTCGTTTGAACAAAATGAAGCGCTGATTAGTTTTTGGTACATATCGACCCACAAACATTAGTACTTTATTTCAGTACTTTTTTAGTTTTTTCTAAATATCTTGAAAATGACTTAACCAATTTTGATGAAATTTAATATCCTAATTAAGTACCTTGGGGACCACAAAAAAGGATAAATAAAGTTTTTAGTAAAATTATATTTTAAAGTACTTTACTTCTAGAGTAAGAGAGTACTTTTTTAATTTTTTAAATTCTTTAAAATTTATTCATTTGAACCTTTTAATATAGCTCATTTAGCCTTGCTTAAATAAGAATGGATAGGCTTCTCTCTGTGAAATGCTAAAAATTTGGGAGGAAATTTTATAAGTAACCATAGCAACTGCGTTGTTTTCTTATCCCTTACCTTTGCAGAAGACATAGAGGAATCGACTTTAAACCAAAAATAGCGATTGATTCTCATCAAATACTTGAGGAATAACCATTCTATATTGGATTTTTGACGTTTCGGTTTTTATTGGTGACCATTGCTGAAGACATAGAGGAATCGACTTTAAACCAAAAATAGCGATTGATTCTCATCAAATACTTAAGGAATAACCATTCTACACTCGGGAGCAGCTAAATCGACTCAACCTCTAAGCGCGCATACAAAGTCGTTTTTCTTTTAAATGGCCAAGCCGATATTTATAAAATAAATATATCTTTAAAGCTTATTTATTTAGCTTTACATTGATATCAATTTCAAGCAAATCGGCTTATTACTTTTTAAATTATGTGATCCGAATGGCTGAACTGGAAAAATTGCTGTTCCTAGCTGCCGCTACTTGTTAGTTACAATTTCCTTATAAAAACCAATGTAACCAATTATTCTTATTAATCGATTTTCAGCAATTGACCTGAACACATCTACGCAAATTGACACAATTGTTTTCAGAAAATCATGGATACTAAGCCAGAAGTTGCTGCTCAAGTTGTTGCTCTGTTGGAACAGAGCCTTACTCAAAGAGAAGTCGCTCGTCAATTGAACTTAAGTCAGTCTACTGTCTCAAGGGTCTACAGAAGGTTTCAGGAGACTGGTGCCTTCACTCGGAGACCAAATACCCGCCGCCGCCGGTGCACGTCTGAGAGGGATGAACGTTTTATCGTCACGACGTCTCTCCGAAACCGCCACCTCACTGGTGTCGATGTCCAGCAGCAGCTGAGAGAAGTTCGAGGTCTGGCTGTCAGTCGGTGGACAGTCAGAAGACGCTTGAAGGAAACCAACCTCACTTGCAGAAGACATGCCTCTGGACCAAAATTAACCTCACGTCACAGTCAAGCTCGACTTCAATTTGCTCGAGAGCATCTCAATTGGAGTATCGACCAATGGCGGGCTGCCCTATTCACAGATGAGTGTAGAGTGTGCATTCATGGCAGTGACAGGAGAAGTCGGGTCTACAGGCGTCAGGTAGAGCGATTTTCTCAATGCTGTTTCTCTCAAACAGTGTCATATGGTGGTGGTTCCGGCATGATTTGGGGTGGCATTTTCTCTGGAGGCAAAAACAGATATTGTTTTTGTGCCTGGTGGAGGCCGGAGAGGGGGTCTAACAGCTGACCGTTACATTGCTGACATTCTCCTGCATCATTGTTCCTATAAAGGATTTATTGGGGAAAATTTTTTACTGATGCATGATAATGCCCGGTGCCACGCTGCGATGGTCACTCGGCAATACATGACCGAAGTCGCTATCCACACCATGGAGTGGCCAGCGCTCAGCCCAGACATGAATCCCATCGAACATATGTGGGACCACCTCAAACAAAGGGTTCGAGTCAGAAATTCGGTACCTTCGACCATTGATGAGCTTAAGACAGCCTTGTTAGATGAATGGGAAGGCATCCCTCAAGATTTTATAAAAAAACTCATCAGGTCGATGCAGGATCGCATGCGGGCTGTTATAAAAGCTAGGGGGCAACACAAATTATTAAGAAAATAAATTTTCTTTGTTATGTTTAAAATGTCAATTTAATTTTAATTTTGAACATCCCTACTTTTCCTTTCCTTTACATCCTTTTTTCCTTTCATTGTCATTCAGATCACATAATTTAAAAAGTAATGAGCCGATTTGCTTGACATTGATATCAATGTAAAGCTAAATAAATAAGCTTTAAAGATATATTTATTTTATAAATATCGGCTTGGCCATTTAAAAGAAAAACGACTTTGTATGCGCGCTTAGAGGTTGAGTCGATTTAGCTGCTCCTGAGTGTATATTGGATTTTTGACGTTTCGGTTTTTATTGGTGACCATTTCTGAAGACATAGAGGAATCGACTTTAAACCAAAAATAGCGATTGATTCTCATCAAATACTTGAGGAATAACCATTCTATATTGGATTTTTTGACGTTTCGGTTTTTATTGGTGACCATTGCTGAAGACATAGAGGAATCGACTTTAAACCAAAAATAGCGATTGATTCTCATCAAATACTTGAGGAATAACCATTCTATATTGGATTTTTGACGTTTCGGTTTTTATTGGTAACCATTGCTGAAGACATAGAGGTATCGACTTTAAACCAAAAATAGCGATTGATTCTCATCTAGTACTTGAGGAATAACCATTCTATATTGGATTTTTGACGTTTCGGCTTTTATTGGTGACCATTTCTGAAGACATAGAGGAATCGACTTTAAACCAAAAATAGCGATTGATTCTCATCAAATACTTGAGGAATAACCATTCTATATTGGATTTTTGACGTTTCGGTTTTTATTGGTGACCATTGCTGTAGACATAGAGGTATCGACTTTAAACCAAAAATAGCGATTGATTCTCATCTAGTACTTGAGGAATAACCATTCTATATTGGATTTTTGACGTTTCGGTTTTTATTGGTAACCATTGCTGAAGACATGGAGGAATCGACTTAAAATCAAAAATAGCCATCGATTCTCATCTAATACTTGAGGAATAACAATTCTACATTAGGTTTTTGACGTTTCGATTATTAGTTGGTAACCATTGCTGATAGACATGGAGGAATCGACTTAAAATCAAAAATAATGATCGATTCTTATCTAATACTAGAGGAATAACCTTATTGCATTCCATTTTTGATGTTTTGACTATTAATGGCAACCTCTACTGAAAACGTGGAAGAATAGACTTAAAATCAAAAAGACTAAAATCTTTTTTGGCAAACAACTCAAGCTTGAGTTGTTTGCCATAAAAGAATTTAGTCTTTTTGATTTTAAGTCTATTCTTCCACGTTTTTAGTAGAGGTTGCCATTAATAGTCAAAACATCAAAAATGGAATGCAATAAGGTTATTCCTCTAGTATTAGATAAGAATCGATCGTTATTTTTGATTTTAAGTCGATTCCTCCATGCCTTCAGCAATGGTTACCAATAATAATCGAAACGTCAAAAACCTAATGTAGAATTGTTATTCCTCAAGTATTAGATGAGAATCGATGGCTATTTTTGATTTTAAGTCGATTCCTCCATGTCTTCAGCAATGGTTACAATAATAACCGAAATGTCAAAAATCAAATGTAGAATGGTTATTCCTCAACTATTAAATGAGAATTATTTTTGAATTAATGTCAATATGAACTACAAATTGCAAGTGATATCTGATTAATAATAAAGGAACAAACATATTAATATTTCAAATGAATTTGGATAAAGTTTAGCAACGATCCGTTGCAGTTTATTTCTGTTTGATATTGGGGATTAGTCTGTTTTGAATGGGCTGTTTTTGATCTTTTGTGTTCCTTCTACTTTTTCTCTGAAGATGCATTATTAACTGAACAATTTCTTTGTAATTTTAACAACTTTCTGATGACCAAACATTGGCGATGAACTTTTTAATATGAAAATTGATTTAATTTTTATATTTTATTTTTACAATGTGAAGGTGTCCAAGGTTCTAGTATGTACAAAAAAAGAACAAAAGAGACAGGAATGCATCAAAATTAACCAAGAAAACCTAGAAGGAGTTAAGGAATTCCGCTACCTAGGAAGTAAAATAACATGGGATGGTAGGAGCGAAAACGAAATTAAATCAAGAATTGCCCAAGCAAAAATGGGGTTTAATTCAAAACAAAAACTACTATGCTCCTCCTCAATCAGCTTAGAAAACAGGAAGTTGCTATTGAAGACATATGTATGGAGCATAGCCAGTACATAGCCATAGCATAGCACGGGTGAGAAACCTGGACAATTAGAGAAGCGGAGAGAAAGAGATTAGAGGCTTTCGAAATTTTGGTGCTACAGAAGAATGATGAATATCAAATGGATGGATAAAATTACAAATGAAGAAGTTCTTGGAAGAATCGGAGAAAGAAGATCCTTGTGGAAGGGTCTGAAGAAGAGAAGAGGCCAGATGATGGGGCACACCCTGAGACATGGGGGACTGCTTAGGGATATATTGGAGGGGAAGGTGGGAAAGAAAAGGGGAAGGGGAAGACCCAGATTAGAATATTTCAACTAAATAATTGGGGATATGGGATGCCAGACATTTAGAGAGGTCAAACATCTGGCGGGGGACAGAGTCGAGTGGAGATGGATTGTTGCATCAAACCAGTCTTAGGACTGTATACTCAATGATGATGATGAAGGAGTTTAGTTGTTTAGTAATCTTGTAATCGAATTTAGATTCACTTCTACCCAGCCGATTTTCTTGAAATTTCGCACACATGGGATGGCATTACAATATAAGCAAAAATCAGCCACCTAAATTTGGGGGTTTCAAAAATTAAATTAAAATTTTAGGTCCTTGTTCTGGTCTGGACCAAATTTTACACTGTTACTCTTTATGTCCCTGAAAAAATACTGGTACATTATGTTACTCACCCGAGATAAAGAAGAAAGGGCCGTTACTCTTTTTAGGATTCTGCCAAAATTTTGTGCTCAGTAGTTATAAATATTAAAATCTAAAACATTTGAAATAAAAATATATTAAAAAAAGTATTGGAAAAAATATATTATTAATAAAAAAAATTGGAAAAAGTTTTTATTCCAAAGTGCACGAAAACATAGAAAATAAATACTGATCCTTTATTGCTCTAAAAATTAGCTTACTCTTCTGACTTGAAATAAATGCGTGAGTGCTTTTAACTTTAAATGAAAATAAGCGCCGGCGGTTCTATTTATTTATTATAATTATATGAATAAAATTTTTTAGAGTACTAAAAGTAGTGCATTTTAAAATATAAGCTCGTTTCTTAAAAGTTTTCTTGAGTTGGTATATTTTTATTTTACATGCAAATGATATTAAAAATGAAAAAAAAATCTTTCTAGAAATATGTATATAGGACATTTTTCAGATAAATTTTAAAATTCATGGAATTGTCTATTTATTAATTGGACGAGTTTAAAGGAGATCACGCTATACCCTTCTATTGAAATGAATTTAAGTTCGAGGGCCCCTCCAATTTTATGAAATCGTTGAATTGAGTAGATTTTATAGTCCCTAGGACGGGGTGAGAGAAATTATTTTCCAATGTTGGACTGGGATTTAATGGATAAATTATATTTACATAACAATCGAAATATGGATTTATTTATTTTCCTCTCTGGAATAATATTCGTTTGTTTGGAAATCTAAAAAAACAAATGGATTATCATTATCCGTTACCTTCTATTCAATTATTTTACCAAGTAGATTTTAATATTTGTTTATAATGAAATTTAGTTATTTACTTTAAAATGTCTATTAATTTTCTCTTTCTCTTTTCTCTTTTTATTTGAGTTGATATTTACATTATGTTCTGAATGTAGTAACTAAACATAAAGGCCATACTTTTACTCTTTAAAATAGAGGAAGCGCTGTACACGGACCCAGTTATAAAGATTTATTTTTTCGATTAAGTTTAAAGCGAATGAACATTATTACTAACTGCTTGCAGAACCGTTGCTTCACTCTCTGATCGATTTTTATATAACTAAATATTTTTCTATTAGAATCTTTGAAACAGTGGTAATATATATAAAATTTTGGAAAAAAATGTGAAATCATTTTGATGACTAAGTACGCTTTTGTCCTGGGAAGAATCAACTATCTTAATCAGCTGGGTATAGATTTAGAGCCGTCCTATTAATATATTCGAAATTTAATATTTTATTCATTTATCTTGTTATAATTTCAATTCCTTAATTTTAATACATATTAATGAGCCCAAAATGAGAAAAGTGATTGTTGGGGGATGAAATGGGGTTATTAGGTGTAACTCAGTGGGGATATATAGGGCTGAAAGGACGTGGAATTTACTGGAATGAACAGATATATATAAATAAAAGAAATATTAAATTTTAGATAAAAATGACAAGTGACTATTCGTTTTATTGTTGGGAAATATACAGTTTTGTAGATATTTATCTGAATAGGGTTCAATGCGAATTCCATCTGTGTCCGGCACCTCAGGGTATGGTTCGTGTTTTGAGAAGTTGGTGTTAGGCTCGGCTTCTAATAGTTTCTCAGGAAGACCGTGATCCGGTTTCTTCTTTCGTATGTCTAGAATCAATCCTTACACAGGGTGGGGTATAAAGATCGCCTACATTTTGAAGAGGTAAAAAAAATGAAAAAATTTAACTAGAAAAAAACTGAATATATTTTTGAAAAGAACATAAAATAAAAATAAAAAATTTAATGTGTTTTAAACATATCAGACAAATGGCGAACGTCGTTGTCAATAGATTGTCTGGAGACATTAACGGAGTATATTTCCGGGTTATTTCAGGCGGAATAACGTCGATTTCTTGTCGGATCCTTTCCTTCAAATCCTGAAGAGATTGAGGTCGGCGTTTGAAAACCTTTTCCAATAGGTACTCCCAAAGGAAAAAGTCACAGGGACTTAAATCTGGTGAGCGTGCAGGAAGGAGGGTAGCCACATGGGGGGGGGGGTGTCAGAAAACCTTCTCAAGGGCAGGGCTCATGGGATGAGTAACGGCAACGACAAACCTTTTCTTATGGCAAACTAACCGTAATTAAATATATTTCACATGTTTAATCAAGAATTATGTTCTTTTTTAATTTTTTGAAGTAGCTATTTGTTTTAATAAAAAAATTTCTCACTAAATATTTTGCTTTGTATATTGACCCCCGCCCCTATGAAAATTTTATGGGTGCGCCACTGCGTGCAGACCACTCCGAGTCTCCTCTCTAAGCTGATAAAACGCTCAAGAAACAATTCCCCCAACAGTCCGAGTGAACGTCGTGCTGTGTGATCTGTGGTCCGTCCTTTGAAACAACAGGTTTTCAAACATCGACCTCAATCTCTTGAGGGTCTGAAGGAAAAGATCCGACAGGAAATCGACGCTATTCCGCCTGAACTAAGGCGGAGAGTGATGATAAACTTCCGGGAACGTCTCCAGCAATGTATTGACAACGACGGTCGCCATTTGCCTGATATAATGTTTAAAACACATTAAGATAAAAAAAATTATTATATGTTCTTTTCAAAAATATATTCAGTTTTTTCCAGTTAATTTTTTTCATTTTTTACCTCTTTAAAATTTGGAGATCTTTATAGCCCACTCAGTATATTGTAGAATCAATCATTCCAATCGTATTGATAATCTGGTAAGCTCGCTGGGGCAATCAGTGTGCTCTCCATTGGTATTGAAAGCAAAGGGCACAGCTGACCGGTCGAATCATTTCTTCTTCTGTTAGGCTCACTGGAACAATCAGTGCACCTTCAACAAGTAGATATTGGAAGCAAAGCGTTCAGCTCGCAGGTCGAATCGCTTCTCTGCTAAGCACGCCGAGGGAATCAGTGCGCTCTCTATAAGCATTGGTAAGCGAGGCGCCCAGCTCGCCGGTCGAATCGGGTCCTTCTGATGCTGTCACTGGCTGTTCGCTGTGTGGGGAACAGCGAGCTTTAGACCATCCGCTCCATCTCTTGAACGAAAATGCTCAAAAATTACATCCTCATTAGAAGCAAAGTTGTAGAGGATGTAATTTTGGACATATTCCGCCTCAAATTTTTTAAACGAAAATAAACACCCAAAATGAGGCGGAAGGTCAAAAATGAAGATTCTAGACCTTTGGACCAAACTTAACCAACATCAGTAAATTCTAGTTGCCACAATGTTATTCAGTGAAACGTGTTTTAACTAGTAAGAACCTGTTTTTACTAAAAAACGGGGTTTTTACTTAAAAATATATATAACTAGCCACATTATATAGCATTTGAAATTTTAATAGTTTATTTTGATATTCTAGTATATCGAGTAATAATTATTTTAGATTAGACCAGCATTCGCGTATTTCTAGTCACAACGATCTCTCATAAAAGGGTATAAGGGCGACTAGACATAGACCCATTGCAAGCCATTAGTGGGTTTTCAATAATTAAACTAATTAATTAATAAAATGATACTGAAAAACTTTATTCTATTATCATTCCAAATGACTTAAAATATAAATAAAATCATTTAAAAAATATATTTTTACAAATATAAGCAAAAATTGATCTGCAAAGATCGATAGATATAGTTATGTATTGGATTTAATTTTATTAATTTATTTGTTAATTGTACTTAAATATCTCCATTTGTAGAATTATAATACTAATTTTCTATCTAGTCAAGTTAAAAGTATAATATTTATTCAGATTCATTTTTTCAGGACTTGAAAAAACCCTTTTTAAACTCTTTAATCAATTTGCATATATTTTCTGCTACACAGGTCAAGGATTTTTTCCCTTCTCGAATTACGGAGATTTTTCCAAGATGAAGAATCAATTTAATATGCTTAGTACAATCTTGATCATGTTACTCAAAAAGGCAGAAATAAAGAGTTTATCAAGCTTGGAAATTAATAATAGGGAGAATTTTAAATTGTTTTAAATATAGTAATAATAAAAAAAAAACGATTTTTTTTTCTCTCAAAATAATTTTCATCCTTAATAAATTCGATTCCAAACTTTTGTCAGTCAACTTTTACGGAAGGATTTATTCCATTTAAATATATAATAAAATCGCTAAATTTCTTTCTTTCATATACCTATAGAGTACTATACCATTAATATTCTCAGAGTTAATGTACTATAGAAGATTTGTCTTTATGAAAGTTTACTGAGATCTAGTTTAAGAACTGATCATTTATTTAACATTTCTGGCGATCATTGGCCCTAAAACCCCCAAACGGCCTTTAGCCTCTGCCAGACCCCCAGTTTCATGGAAGTCATCGTTTAAATCTTCGGGCCATCGGAAAGAAGAGGTATTTTTCAATGCATTTCCGATTAAAGGACCCTGAACTTCATTCTTTTAAATTCTCTAAGTAGATAAATATCTATCATCTATCTATCGTCACTGATTATGTGATCTGTTTTTATATTGTGGTCAATAGAGAGCTTATGATATTTTTCTCAAAGATATTTTCCATCTATGTTAAAAAAAAGCATATTTATAAAATGTACAGATGAATAAGGTGATGAGTGGCTCCCAATGGATCACATACCAAGGGCTCCTATCTTATAACTTCAAAAATGCTTGAGATATCATCTTCATTCTTATTTGCCATTGATAAAGAGAGAATTAGAGAATTTCTTTGAATTTTTATAATTTAAGTTAATCCATTACTAAACGCCGACAGGTGCAAAAATCACTTAAAATGGCCAATTTGAATCTCTCTTCCACCGTCATTTTAGTCAATTAGAAAAATTAACCATCATACTTTAAAGAAATTTTCGTAGAGAACCTCTCGACCCATGATCAAAATTTTATTTTATTTTTTACTCCCATATAAATTTAGACTCTTCCGTAAAATATATTGAATTAAAATTAATAATATGATTTTTGATTATAGAAAAAAGGTTTATATATTAGTGAATATCGATGAGGTAGTCTAAAAAAGAAGAAGATAATTTACACTATCTTTTTTATTCATAAAACCGACGTTTTCGGAGGCTATTCCCTCTTTCTTCAGGGTTGTGAAAAGTCATTTCCTTCACTGACTTTTCAAAAGCCTGAAGAAGGAGGGAATAGCCTCCGAAACGTAGGTTTTATGAATAAAAAGATAGTGTAAATTATCTTATTCTTTTTTTGGACTTCCTCATCGATATCCACTTAATTCACTTATCAGTCCGTCTCCAAAAATTACTCCAAGTTTATATATTGTTGAGTTTACGAGCTAGATGCTCTGACAGGCGAGCAGATAAATAGGCATTGCAGAAACACTAGATAATAAGATGTTTTACTTTTTAAGCGAAATACTCAAAATCAGTATTTTTATAATAATTTATATCGAATATATAAATAAAATCACATGTTTAAAAAAACTTCGAAAATAATATTTAAAAAATCTTGTGGATTGTATGATCCCTTCCTTCAATAATAGAAGAAATAATAAATATATATATCTTATCTGCCGCTTATATATAGGCATACACATTTGGCAATTCACCCAGATTTTCCTCTTTAGATGATCAATAAATTAAAAGATAGAAGTTGCATCATTATTTTCTTGAACTAACTGTAGCACTAGAAAAGCTCTCTTCTGATTAATTTCCCTTTGACAACACGTCTTTTAGTCCCCATCGATCTTTCTATCATTCGAAGCCATATTAACAGTATTCATTAAGTTAGTCCTAAAAATAATTTCATGTCAATCTGTTTGATGGCTGACCTTGATATGTGTGCTAAGAAGGAATATCTATAAAATGACAAATATGCAAGGAAGTTAATTATTTGAGCCCTGAGGAAGTCAACAAAGTTGACGAAACGTTGGCAAAAAATAAAAATTATTTGCATAAAAGAAATTGTCCTTATTTCCCTACAACAACTTTACTAATTTAATCGATGGATATAAATAATAAAAATAATTAAAAAAAGGTTTTTATTCTCTAATAGCTAATTACCAGTAACACTCTTGTAACAGTGTTCTAATTAAAGAAAAAATTATGACCCGCAAAAAGTTGCGTGTTTTATAAAAAATGTAAAAATTTATATATATCAGCAGTTTCATACTGCTTGAAATTCTTTTGACAAATGGTTGACTTTTGTAAACCAAATACCATTTTAAATTATTTTTTTCATCATTTGAAAATTATCCCTCCTCATATTATCTGATCGAGAAATTTGTCTAAGCCGACTTCTGACGTCAAATTATCAATTCCAGTTTAACCCATATTCTTTTGTTATTTTCATTATTATTTAGTATTATATTTATTAAATTTAAATATTTATTGACAAGCCCTGGTGAATTTAAGAGTTGACATTTTATTAAAATCATACATAATTAATTATAATTATTTATTGAACACAAATAAATAATACAATAAACTACGACGTTCAACCTATTCTGAGATCGTTGTATGTGCAGATGAGCACTCACTCTGATTTACGGTTAACTGATCTGAATTTACTTCTCTGAAAAAATATAGGCTAGTGACAATGAGCTAGTTCCATACCCAAAAAAGTAAATTCGATTTCGACTAAAATTATTTTATTAAGTATTAATTTGAAATATTTATAGTAGAGTGAATTAATTTAATGAAAATATTTTTATTATAAAAACATAATAGCTTTAATATATTTCCTATAATAAATTTTTTATTTCATTAGAGACTATTGCTAGTTTTATCACAAGAAATATGTATGACTTCATACAGACTAATGCAATCAGTTCGCGTAAAGTTTATTATCAAATTATTGCCAATTGAAAATTGTTAACTTGGCTAAAATCTGATTGCTGATTTCAAGAAGTTATGTCAATATAGAAATTTTATTTTGAATATGTCTAGATCTATCTAGTTGGGAATGCCAAGCAAGTAATGAGATTTTCATCATCATCCTTAGAAAATCATAAGTTCGAAGAAAATCAGCTTTATTCTTAAAATAATATTTTTCAGAGCTTTAAGATTTTTATAGGAATCGTTCTAGCTTTTTTTCTAGAGTTTTTTTTTAAGTTGAGAAATTCTTACCAAACCATCTTCCACAATGAATCAGCCTGCTCTATAAGAAAATCTTAAATCTCTCCTAATTATATTGTTATAAGCAAGCTATGACTTGTCTCTAGCACTCTTAGTTATTTCCTATCTTATATAGTGAGAGTTGTTAAAAATGGATTATTCCAAAAATTCTCGAATGATCTTTA
Source organism: Forficula auricularia (assembly GCA_024734495.1). NCBI lineage: Eukaryota > Metazoa > Arthropoda > Insecta > Dermaptera > Forficulidae > Forficula > Forficula auricularia. The sequence goes on along the minus strand of JALMQS010000085.1, from coordinate 10,617,569 downwards.
TTTATTCCCTTTTTGTATTAATGCCATTTTATTAGTTTCTCAGTGAGAACAATTTTTATTCAACTAAAACTCGTCTGAATTTGTTTTTGACATGCTTGAATTGGAAGATATACCAGGCAGGGAATTCAAACCTTCTATCAGCATCATTTGCGGAAAAGTCATTTATTTTAATTGCCCCTTGAATCTATGCAATAATTTTATTTCATTTCGAGAACCAATATACTTTTCAAAACAAAAAATATTTTTTATAGAAATATTTGAAATAACATAAAAACACAAGAATAATTTTAATTGCATTTATTTGAGGCTTTGTTACTTTGCCAGAGACCGAGTAGGGGTTAATTAAACGCCTTTGAGGTAGAAGTTTTGCAAGTCACAGTTGTATTTTACAACAAATCTATTTTACCTATAATAATACAGCTTGAACAAAATGTATTTTTACTTAAAAATTTGATTAAATGATCTCAGTGAATTTATTAAATATCTGAGTTTCGTTGCTGACCATTAAAATAACGCGGTTTCCGACCGTTACATTAGAATACAAAAACAATGAAAAAAGCAATCCTATCTTTAGAATAAAAAATTATATAAGAATATGCAATTGATTAGCCTTTGAGTTATTTTTCTCGAAATTCAAGGAAATTCTCGCCGACCGAGTTTATCTTATCGAAAACGGGATTCTTTCATTTCTAATTTCTTATTTCAGTTGGTGAAAAGCAAGACTCAATGAAACGTCTACAAATCAACCAAAGGTAAATAAATCTTTATATAATACTTTCTATTATTATTATATATGATTTTCTTTTTGATTTTTACTATTCTAAATTTTTCCAAAGAATCTTATTTAAAATTGAAACGTATTTTCTTGTTGATGGAGAAGAGTTTTTTTTACAAGTTTTACCACTTTTAAAAGACAACATGTACAAAAATTATCTAACTACTAACTAGTACCACTCTCATTTAATAGTCAATTAAATTTAAAAATAAATTAGTAGGATAAGTTCTTAAGGTTGTGGAAAAGAAATAAAAGGCATTAATTAACCATTATACAACGTTTCGACGATACATTTTGTCTTTCTCAAGTAGGTACTAAAAAACAATAAACCATACAATAATGAGTAGAGTAAACAAATAACCAAATAACAACGCAGCATATACCATTATAATGACCTTGGTCGCAAATGTCAAACGCTTTAAAAATACAACTTCTAATTCTACTTATCATATTCTAATGATAAAAAAATATATTTATGTTGCCAGAAAAACACTCACCAAAATAATCATTTGATCTAAATCTTAATATATTTTTTGATTTCCAGAAAAATAAATATTGCAGTGAGAAATAATAATTTATCTAAATTATTATATTTATTTCAATGTTGTCACTAAAAAAATCCCTTGAGAATTAACAATTATTATTTGTCAATTCAAAACATACATTATGATCTTTAAATTTTAATAACATTCAATTTCCAATCAATAGAACAAAAAAAGTGTAAAATTTTAGTTTAATCATTAAATTAAATTTATGATAGCTTTTGTAATGATCAATCAACATTTTTTCGTTCTGATTGATCGATGAATAATTGTATTTAGTAAAGCCATTGTTAGGTATATTGTAATTATTTTATTATTCATCCCTGAGTAAATAGATATATTTATTTTTTTAATTTTTTGTTCAAAAAAGAACACCATTGATTTGCATTGGCCGATGAAAGATAAAAGAGATGATTTGTCTTTTGAACAGCGTTTAACTAAAATCCGGTAAATGACATGCATTTAACCCTTTCAGATTCAGATATAGGCCATCCAAATTAATGGGAAAAAGCATTTCAATCAATTGACATATATAAAATAGAATAGAATATTATAATTGATTTTAATATTATTTTAGTATATAACGAGAAAAAGAATAATTAATTGATCTGTAGATTACATGATTTTCACTTACCCCTATTTTAATTACAAATAAAAAATACTTAAGCCTGAATTATACAATGCAGGTTTTAAACGTTTTTTTTAAATTAAAGTTTTTAAAAAGTATTTTTTGATTTTATGTAGTTATTTATGACAGTTTTAGATAGTAAAAAATTATTTGATGACGTCATATCACGATCTCTGATTTCACATAACCTATGGTGACACTTAAATATTTCATATTTTTGTCTAAACTCAAAAAATTTATCCTTCACTACCAACAACAAATTTTATGTTTAACTTATATAGATTTTTATATTCAAAACTTGCATAGTGTAGTTTAACATTTAGGGCTTTCTATGAATATTCCAACCAGACATTATTGAAAGTCTTCTCACCCTAATGGCCTGATTCCAGTGTGCTCGTTATTTCAAGTACTCCTCTCGCAATTTACAGGGCACGATTTTTCCTTATATATACGAATACGAATACGACTTATTCCTTTAGAAAATAAGCACAAAGAATTTTAATAACTAGTTGTAATTTAGAAATGAAAGATTACAATATTAAAAATTAATAAAAAAGATCGTCATATACTTGCCCCTTTGGTTCCTTGGTGTATGGATTCTCTTTGTTTACCTTTATTTTATAGAGTTCCGTATTACACTTTATAGCACTGTTTTGTCTCATCGTCTGTCATATCATTGTTATAGACATTATCAACAGTATATCAGTACAGAAACATCATTATAAGACACAGGAGTTTTTAAAGTGTTATATTGGTGTTTCACTTTGTTTTTACTTATAAACCAACACCGCTTTCCCTAAATGTTATCAATATAAAAGTTAAAATTACCGATAGTAGCAGAGTCAAGAATTCCAACTACTAAATCCGAGATATTACGGATGATATGTCAGAAGGATAATAATTTTGGCAGTCAGTCTCACTCTCCCAGAACTTGGAATTAACTCTTCTGAACATGGACGTCGGCGCCGCCAGGATTATTTTCAGGGGGATGCATCTGCATCTACACGCTATACTATTAACTAATAAATTAAAATATATTTATAATTTATGATAGTGCATTCTTATAATTATAGGTAGGAGAATAATATTAGACATTTATGTTATGTCATTAATTAAGGTAATGTCAAATTCAAATTAATTTTTAATCTATTTCTGTGTATTTTATTTCATGACAGGGGGTGCAAGTGAACCCCCTTTCACCCCTCTGCCGGCGCCCATGCTTCTGACATCTGATAAAAATCATTCCTAGCAAGTCGGATTCAGTAGGTGACAGTCTCTTCGCTTTTCTTTAAAAATTATAACTCTGCTAATATCGGCATTTAAAACTTTAATACCCAAAACGGGAATAATTTTTACATTGCATTGAAAATGTTCACAAATTAAAACACTACACAAGTAATATTTAAAATATATGGTAGGTATATTATGTCTGTATGTTTAAATATATAATCCCTTGATCACAAAATTTTTAATGATAAAAATTCTTTGAATAAATTTTTTTATCCCTGATATATATCTATGTCAGATTTCGGTACTCATGTTAATTTGTGAGGGTGTGAAATCAATATAATCATCATTTATAATAAAAATCATCTCTAAAATCTCGGATTCGGTAATTAACTTAACAGAGATTGGACCAGAATTTGTAATTATGAATTGAAACAATTGATCGAATATGAAAACTTATTTAACAAACTTCAATTCATGTTGAAATATAAACAAGCGAACATCAAAATTCTACCTACACCCCCAATTGACCTTTCTTGTATATAGCTCTTCAAGAATTCTTTTATATACTCCCAGTAGGAGAGAAAAATTTAATCTAAAGCTGTGGTGATAAAGTGGATAAAATTTCTTGTTTACCCCAAACCTCGAAGCTAAAGTTCGATAAATAGCTAGGTTCAGAACACAACACAGTTTAGTACAACGAATAAAAGAAGACCGGAATAGCAACTGGAGTTGAACTAATGCCAGAATCAATTCGAGGTAACCCTTAGGTGACAATCCATGTTCTACTAAAAGTAAGCCCTTGAGACTGAGTATATCGTAAATCTATTTAAATATGGACTAGTACTATGTTTAAGGATGACAAAGTTCTTTAATGATATCTTTAAAGTGGAAACAAAGATGAAAATTTATCATAATTTCATTTTTTCTTATTTATAATTTTATAATAATAATTGAAACATTTTCACATACGAAATGGACCATCATTAGCAATTAAATATTATAAAAAAATGTACTACCTACACACAATTTTGTCCTCATCTGGATTAAATATATATGTTTTTTTTAAAAACTGCTATAGCCTTTCGAAATTCATATTTCATAAATAAAGAGGGTATTTTTTAGTATGTTACAAAATGAATTACTATAAGTTTGAACTCAAAAAATTCTGGCACTCACTAAAACTAGCATGTATTTTGTAAATTAAAAGTGACAATATAACGACTTCTTATTCACTAAGGTCCATGATTCATAGATAACTTAAAGTGATTTGAAATAGTATTCTCAGCTTAGGAGCGAATGCTTAGCTATTAAATATTAAATCAAAAAGAAAGAGAAAACCAATTTAATTATTTTGGAATTTTTTTTTGGTATATTGAAATGATATTTGGTTTATTATTATTGTTTAATTTATTTTTAAATTTATTTCTAAAATTTTAGTATTTTCGGACAACCTCAAAAATAATCTGTGGGTTCAAATGGTTTCAGTCGAAACTTATCTCCAGTGAAATATTAATTTATATGAATTAAATAATTTTACTCTATTGTTATTATTATTATTTGATTTTTCTATCCTTTTCTCAGCATTATTGCTAGAAAACTTTCACCTATCCATTATTAATTATTATAATTAATGATATAAAAATGGTCTTATATTGACAATAAATCTGATGGAATTTGCCCTGATGATTTTTTTCTCTAAAATAAGCAATCTGAAAATCAACTGAAAAGTTTTCAAAAAATAAAAGTAATAATTTTAAAGTTTGATTCTTGAACTAGATTTCAAGATTTTCAGAAAAATAATCACCATTTTGGTCTATTTTCGACTCCATTTTCATTAGATATAAATTTTGTGGCTGAAAACTTTCTGATTGAATGTATAGAAATACAATTAGATACTGATCTGAAGAAAATTTTAATAATGTCTATTTATTAGAATTTTATAATAATTATCTACACAGAAACAAATATTACAGGCTTCATAATATTCTGATAATTTCCACTCTCTAAAAGGTGTGAAGTTTTAGTACAAATGGGTAGTTCTATAATAATTAGATGAATTAATTACAATTTCCAAGGGAGTGAAACTTGTCTGGACCTGTCTTTGGAAATAGCACAGCTCCTCTTATTAGAACAGAAACGTTCTAGGCGCGACCTTTTTAGAAAAAAAATTCTCACTTCTTTAATAATTACCTTCTAATGAAATTAGTACTTTAACAGAAGTATATTATTTATATCTATATATATATATATAAAAATTAAGGTTTTGTCTGTACATTGGTTCAAATCACGCCAAATTTTGGTTGCACGCCTTTCAAACAAAGTTATGAACGAAAACACCCTCAACAAAATTCCTGTCTGTATGTCTGTCTGTCTGTACGTCTGCCTGTATGTTTCCGTCGTTTCCGAAAGGTTGCTCACGATTCACGTAAAAACGGCTAAGAGATTATTATGAAATTTCAAATTTGCATCAGATGTCTTCTAACTTACGTTTTTAGCAATATACCGTTTTGATATTTTGACCCCAAACGGGAGTTTGGGGGCGCACGAAATTTTTTTTTTTAAAAAAATTCCTCGAAAAACTATCCAAAAAAAAGGGGGGGATGGTCAAAATATGAAAATTCTTGCTCTTGGGCCAAACTCAACCAAATTTTGTATACATAATCTGTGGATCACTAGAAGACTAGAAATGGAAAAACTGGGTGCGGGGGTGGAGTAATGGTACATGTGCGGAGGTGTGTTAGGGTATGGGGTGAGGGGAGTTCGGGGAGGATGAGGGCGTGGGGGTGGAATAGGGGTGGAGAGAGTAATACGGAATAGGGTGAAGGGGGTGCTGCGGGGTGGAGTCCGGGGGCGTGGTGGGGCTAGGCGGGGGTGTAGTGCGTGGGGGTGGAGGGCATTGGGCGGGGTCCGGGGTGAGCGGGGTGTGGGGGTGGGGGTGCAGGCTGGAGAAGGGGGTTGAGGTGAGGGCCCAGGGGCGAAGTGAGGGTGGGGTGGGGTCACGGGTGCGGGGGTGCTGGGTGGGTTTCGGGGGGGGGTGATGGGTGGGAGTGGGGGGGATCCAGGGAGCGTGCCCCCTGGCTAGCAAGAGGGCCGCCGAAAGCGGGCCGTGCAGCTAGTTTCATATAAAATTAACCTATGTATTCTCTAATCAGTAGAGATTGTGGTGTTGGTGCATTAATGTGAAATAAGTGACCCAGTATCCTTAACTCATAGTAAATCCATATTAAATAAAATATTTATTTACTCTTATCTTTATGTATTCTCTTGTTCACGATGGCCCAAAGTCCAATTTAGGAGAATTATGGTTGGTTTCTTGAGACCAGATCCACATAGAAGGAAAGAGTAGGGTAAGTCATTTCACTTAAATGCTGATTGAAGAATATAGCTCGAGTAGATAATTTTGCAGAAATAACTTGGTAGGATCGACGGGCTTATTTGTGTCTAGAACTGTCTGAAATATGAATAAATTCATTTTAAACATTGATTTTTGCCTCTCTGTTTCGTCTGGATTCTGATTCAAATTACACCTCAAAAATGAAAGGCACCTTCTGGTGCCAAAATGTTAATGTTTTCAAAATGTGGAACTGACTAAATTTTAAATATTCTTGCTTTAGAATACCCTATTTGATAATGACGAAAATATAAAATAATCGAATTGTTATATTGTCAGCTATCACTTGATTGTAGCTAATAAGCTGAAATTTATAATTCCTGTTTGTGTAAGGTACAGATTTTTGTCAAGTTCTATTTTTCTGTCTCGAGTCGTTGGATAACGAAAAAAATTCCAAATCAGCTAAATATTTTTAGAGAAAGAGTTTTCCCTATTTCCTCCAATTCGATTTGATTGTGTCTAGTTGATGCATATTCTCGGGATTTGTAATGTGGTGGTTTCCCGTTGCCTTCCACATGTTGAAAAGAAGAAAAATGAAAAAAGGAAATCAACTCCTAGCCCTCGAAAACTTAATAGCGTCGGGGTCGGTAAAAACAAGAGTTGGCCAAGGGATGCTGTATAGGAGAGAGAAAAGAGAAGCCTGACACAAGTAAGTGGAAGCAATGTCAGACTTAGCTCGGATAACCCCGTGGTCGCAATCCACGATTAATAGATAAATAAGGTATATTATATAAATAATAATAGAAAGGGCTTTTATCAGGGAAGAATCTGTCTACATCGGATTCATAGACCTAGAAAAGCATTCGATAACGTCAATTGGGAAATTATGTTTAAGGAATAAAATTCAGGGAGAGATGACTAATCTACAATCTATATCAAAACCAGACGGCAATTATAAATATTGGAGATGAACAAAGAGAAGCCAAAATAAAAAAAGGTGTAAGACAAGGATGTGTGCTGTCACCCATGATTTTCAACTTATACATAGAAGAAGCGATTAAAGAATTCAAAGACAAAATTGATACAGGTATAGAAATCCAAGGTCAAAAGATCGCTATGTTAAGATTTGCCGATGACATTGCCCTTCTAGGAAGCAATAAAAAAGAATTAGAGGACGCCATGAATGGAATTAACCAAATCCTCATAGAAGAAATCAAAATGAAAATAAACAAGAATAAAACCAAGGTCCTAGTATGTACAAAAAAAGAACAAACGAGACAGGAATGCATCAAAATTAACCAAGAAAACCTAGAAGGAGTTAAGGAATTCCGCTACCTAGGAAGTAAAATAACATGGGATGGGAGGAGCAAAAACGAAATTAAATCAAGAATTGCCCAAGCAAAAATGGGGTTTAATTCAAAACAAAAACTACTATGCTCCTCCTCAATCAGCTTAGCAAACAGGAAGTTGCTATTGAAGACATATGGAGCATAGCCATGTACGGGTGTGAAACCTGGACAATTGGAAAAGCGGAGAGAAAGAGATTGGAGGCTTTCGAAATGTGGTGAAATCTTATTTTGCATCTTATAAATGCATATTTTGAAGTTTAAGTGCAAATTTTACATATTTAGCGATCTAAGCTATATTTTGCATATGTGTGTGATTTTTGTCATTTGTAGGAAATCAAAAAAATAATTGAAGAAAATTTTAGAGATAGAGAAGGTAGGCCACAGATTCCAACGAATCGAGAAAATTTAAGGAAATAATTAAAATATATTTAAATTAAAATAATATGTTTTATGAAAATTATTCTACAAAAATAAATATTAAATTTCTTTTAAAAATAAACTTTGAAATCATTAATTTTTATATTAAATAATTTGCAGCTGTTTCTTAAAAATTTTCTTAAATTTTTAAAAGAGAAATAAATCACGCAGTTGTTCTATTATGCTAAAAAAATATAAAAACCGCGAATTTCTTTAAATTTACCCTTAAATACCTTTTCGCGGTGTATTATGATGTGGAAAGAACATTTTCCAAGCTAAAATTAACTTTAACAGACAATAGATGTAGATTTAATGTAAACAACTTAGAAATATGTTTGCATATACAGAGCAATAAATTTATTGACTATTTCTTTTTTACCCGTTCCTTGAGTCGGTTTAAAGCTATCAAGCAATAGTTATTATGGGTTTATGATGCATATTTTAAGTGCATATATATTACCTTTTAAAATGGATATTTTTAGTGCATATTTTGGCAATTTCAAATGCATATTTTGCTGTGTTTTAGTGCATATCAATCCGAACCCTAGTCATTAGAAACTTTTGCATTAATGAAAGGAAGAAAATATTATGTATTTGAGATGGAAGCAAAAGTGATCATTATGAACCCGAGACTTGAAGAAATGAAGGTTGTTGGCTTCGGGATAAAAATGTTTAAGAGAGTTATTTGCTATAGTATTATGGTACTATATGTGAAGTACACCTTTGAAAAACTACTTATTTAATTGTATTAGATAGAAAATCTACCATCTAATTTTCAAAAAAAGATAGTTAATTCTTTAGATTTATTATTTATTATTTTAATTTATTTGTAAATAAAGAGCTTTCACGAAAAAATGTGATTAGTTAATTTAGCTTCTGTATTTAACCCACTAAAGGTCCTTATGGGGTTATCCTTTTGTTAAGCCTTTTCCAAACCAAGTGCTTCTTAAATTATGAGTCGGGACATCGTTTTGAGTCATGTAATCGAGTTTTGGGGTCGCGAAACATTGGGGAACAATGCCAATGATACAATGAACAATGTAAAAATTATAATACGCATCGAAAAAAATTAATTCCAAAAAATTAATATGTATTAAATTTTAGGTACCTATTATCTGGCAGTGAATTTACACTAATTTGGTCATGATCATTTTGTAATAGATATTTATTCATACGAACACACATGTATTATCTAATTAAAAAATTTTAAAGTAATTTTCCATAATGCATTGGAAATTTAAAAAATAATACCATTTCAAAATGAATTCTTTTTATTAGTTGAATAAAAGATTTCACTGTCGATGGTAACAGAATTGTTTTTATTTTAGGTTAAAAATAAAATATACACATTCGAAATTTATAGGAAAGATACATCTACAGATACCGTAATTCACAACATGGCTTGTCGACCAATGTCACATAAATTGGCAGCATTCCATTCAATGATCCACCGTTTAAATAGTATCCCATTAAAGAAAGAGCATTTTTTAACAGAACTAGAGATAATCAAAGAAATAGCTATAAATAATGGTTATGAAAGCAATTTAATAGATCAAATATTAAAAGGTAAAATTCAAAAATCAAATTTAAATTTAATCTATTCACAAAATTCCCAAATTAACGATCTGCCAAAACTAATATTACCATATTATGGTAAGATGTCCGAAAAAATAAAGCATAAATTAAAATCTTTAGGGTACGCGACAATCTTTAGATCACCATATACATTAGGAAGTGAATTAAGTCAAATTAAAGATAAAATTCCGAAAAATGAAAAATCCGGTGTATATAAATTGACATGCCAAGATTGCAAATCAACTTATATAGGAAAAACGGAAAGAAATTTATCCATTAGGATCAATGAACACAAGAGAGCCTACAAATTAAAATATGAAAATTATGCATTTGCAGAGCATTTAAATGCTAACAATCATAGTTTTCCAGATCAATCCAAAATTAAATTGATCAAAGAAGTCAATGACCCCTTAATTCTTTCTTTAAAAGAATCCATTGAAATTTTAAAATCCTTGGAAAAAAGCCCAATTGAATCTTTAAATGAAAAACTAGAAATTATCAATGACCCTTTTTTAAAAACATTCCATTCATTCAGGTAAAACTCTTGAAAAATGCCTAAACAAAAGAGTAACCCAGATATTGATCCAGTTATATTCTAATCTCTTAAGAAGAAACATGAAGAAAAAGACATTATATATTTTTCAAAATTTTCTATGTATAAATCTTAATTTGTAACTAATTTGAAATATTTGTGATAGACTGATGATGAAGGCAATGCCTTCGAAACTATAGTCTCTAGAAATAATTAAAAATTATTTTATTTAAAAAACAGAAGACTCTCTCATTTTATTTTATTTTTAACCTAAAATGAATTCTTTTTCTTGGAAAAGTAAAGAAAGCAATTTCTGGAAAGGAAAATCAATTGGAATCGAGAGTTTTTACCCCCGGTTCCCAGTTGACAGATTACCTATTCTAATGCAAAGTTTTATTTGTGCCCACCAAACGAAGATTCTTCCCAACAAGTCCATCTCAAATTCTATTATATATATTAAAAACTTTGCCTCAGTCCTACGCTTGATTAACTATTGAAAAGTTTGTCTAATAAATATATTCACTTCAGATAAGGAAAAAAAACAGTTTCGGTCGGCGCTGATGAAAAAATAAAACATTATTCAGCCAAGTTTTTATCATTCATTTACATTAAATAAATTAGAAGCATATTTAAAATCTGGAGATTCAGTTGATAACCAACTTAATTGACAAGTGAACCTTTAATTACATTCACAGAAAAGCTTATAAACTTTTAGGACTAATCCAAAGCATATAGAGAAATTCTACAGATACACTATACTTATCGTCGAATGACAAGAGAATCACTTAAGAGATTAGAAGCCTTAGAAATGTGGTGTAATGGGAATGGGTAGACTGATGAGAATGTTCTAGATAGAATTAGTCAGAAAAGAACTTTGTGAAAGGATTTGGTGAAGAGAAAAGTGCAGATGAAGTATTAGTAATTTTTTAAACCATAGATTTTAGCAACAAAGAAGTATTTCTTTGGAGTTGAGCTTGTAGATATCAAAAGAGATATTGAGAGCGAAGAAGGCCAAGGATAATTAAAAGAACCAATTCCAATTATAAAATAATGAATTATAAAGTCATTTCTAATCTTTTAAAACCCGAGTTACGAATGATTTAAAATGGACACTGAAGGAAGCTTATAATCACCTCCTTCTTGTTTTCCCTAATAGTTCTTGTTTTGGGAACATAACTTTTTTAATGAAATAGATGCGAGAAGGAGTTACACCAAGAAGGTGTAGCTCCTTTAGGCCTGGATTAGTTTCTGCATCGTTTAAAGAAAAATACTTTTCAATAACATCAAAAGAATTTAAAAAAGTACCTACTGTTAATTTAGATATGAATGTTGTAGTTGTAAGCTTCCTTCATTGAACCTTTTAAGCGCTGAATAAGAGGCGAAGAATCTCCGAAAGGTCTGTTTTTAAGAGAATAAAAATAAATTTCTAATTTTATTCGGAATTTGTTCTTTTCGTTACCCTTGAGCTGCATGTCTATCAAATTTCCATAATTTACCAACTTTTTAAAGTCCCGTTAGCAGAAGGAATATTATTTTCTTCATTAATGACAGTAATTTAGCTTTTCTCTCTGCAGCTTTACAGATATTTTCACAAATTTTATTGTGTTTATTGAATCGTGAATAAGCTTTGCACCCATGCATGCCTTGTCAGGATGATGAGATAAAATTTATCGAGAAAAAATATTTAAACTAGACGGAATGTAAAGGGCTTCAAAACTACAGTGTCAAATAAATGAAAATATTAATATTACCAGGACAATTTAATTAATTTTTTCCTTACTTTTTTTAAAATATCGCTTTCTATTTTCCATGGACAAGAAAGACCTTGAATATTTTATCCAGATAATGAAATACAAAAGATGTTGGATAGAGATGTAAACGAATTTACCTGGGATTAAACTAGGTGTGGAGATAACATTTGCGCCAAACCAATCTTCCATCTCATAGCATATACTTAGCAAGTCTTCTAGATTACTGACTAAAGAACTTGCTCAAGTGTTTCAAGGTCTTTCAGAAATATCTGTCTTGAAATAAAGTATATTAAAGAGAAGTAGCAAAGTTAAGATTTCTATAGAAAATCAAGAACGAAGGTCAACTACTAAATCCGAGATGTAAAAATTATCCATATCCTTAGATTTAGTAGTTGACCACCTCTCTTGATTTTATATTAAACTAAGTGCTCCTCGCCAAGATTCTTAAATTGGTTAAGCAGCGGAAATTTCAATAGTAAATTATAATATAGTGGGGTGTAAAAGAGAGTGTAGTTTTCACTATAAAACTTTCTTCCTATTAAAAGATAAATCCACTTTAGTAATGTGGGAAGTTACATATCGGTGAGTTAACCCGTGACTTTTTTGGTCATCTATCATTCAGGATCTGTTAAAACGCCCAAACTACTCAAGACTTAGAGAAATACTTTTTAGTCAAAATATAAAAAAATTAAGTGATTATAGTAGAGTATTTTTCTTTGAATTTCTTCAATTTATACTGTTTATCCTTTGAATAGGCTAATGTTATGTTTAAATTGATTCGTTCATTTTAGTAGATCTATTTTTTTTGGGTGGCCTCTCTTCCATTTTAAATATATAAATGAAATAAGAAAAAAAAGTTAAATGTTCCCCTAACCAAGATCACTGTTTGTCTATCGGATCCGAAGATACATAACAAATAGGACAAAGTGATTTATTGTTCATGTTATCTACACCAGACACCAAGTTATATAGAAAGAGTCGTATGTGCTCTTCAGATTTTCATTTGAATTTTTTTGACAAGCAAGGATCGTGCTAAGAAGTTTTCAATTTTTACTTCTTTTAGTAGATTGAACATTGTTATGGTTATTCCATAAGAAAATTATTAGTTTGCTGAATTAACCACTATTTATAGGATAAAATGTTTAAAAACATTTAATTGCATCATTCCACTATTATCCGTAAAAAATTTGTGCCACCCTAAAAAGATAAGAAAATTTGAATTTCTTAGTTTTAACGATATTTGTCGAAATTTGTATTAATATCTGTGCAAAAGTATGGTCCAGTATGTATTCACTAATTGTACCAGGTATTAAAATTTCTTCAGTAATTCATATTCATAAATCTAAAGAAGAATCATCAAAGTTAAATCCAAATTACTTAGAATAATCCATAAATAATTACTATCTTATTTGAGAAAGCTTTAGTTGACGATTTAAGGAGGTGTCCGCCCAGAAGATTCAGGAGTTTTTGTCTTGAGAACTGAAGTTATCGGAAAAGAAGAATGAGTTCCAGTCCCTAGAATTTATAGGGTTAAACGTACTGACGAATTTCACACCCCTTCGCGATTAAATAAGATACTAACCGAACTAATCCATTTGATCCGCATCAACTCCAACCAAATCCCTGAAATTTATTACTATTTTTCCTCCTATTTCACCATTCAAGGGTCCACCCTGGACCACAGGGGTTGTACCTTTATGATGCATATTCTCGCATCAATATCATAAAAAAAGGATTCATTTGGTTCTACACATTCTAATTTTTCCACAAAAGAGTATTGGGAATGTACTCGAATGACTCGTGTGGTAAGCGCATATAACGATTTAGAGTGAATTATTGACTTTATTTCATCAGGTTCTTGTAAATATTGTATACTTTTTACTTTATTTATTCATTATATTACAAAAAAATAAAAAAAATTACAATGGAAAAAGTAACTATACAAGCTTATTATATATTTAAGCTGATCAAATTCACTTTGGTTAGTAGAGTATTATCAAATAAAATAAAAAAAATAATATTTATTTTTTACAATATTTAAATTTTATTTTAAAATTTAAATAGAAGGGATGTGAGGAATAAATAATATTTAGTAAAATATGCATGGGATTTTCAACGTACAAATGGGTCTGTATTTTAAGCGAAGGTCTGAATATAATATGCTTACATTATAGATACATTGTGGGATAATACAAAAAAAATTACTTTATATTTGCACAAATGTGCCCAAGCCTGCCGTTTTTTCTTATAAATTTACTTTATTATCTAAAAAAAATCCATCTCTTTTTCACTCACTTTTAGCCCTCTTCACTCTTGAAACTTCTAAAAAAGTTTCAATTTAGTAACATTAGTTCTCGAAGCAAATTATTGTTAGACATCAATTTGTCACATTTAAATATCATCTATATTTCATTGGGAAATAATTGCCTTTTGGAAGAATTCCAACTCGTATCGATCGTTAGCGGAAAAAAGTTTCCAAGTAGTTCAAAGCCTGGATTTATGTTTAAGAAACAAAAAAAAGAAAGAAAAGAAAATCAACACTTACCAGAAACTCAAGAGATCCGGGTGAGGTTCGAGGTCACAGATGGAAATGTATCTAAAAATAAATAAATAAATAATAAAGAAATAAATAATTACTTCCTAATCTAATAATTACAACAGAGTTAAATTGAATATAATAAGTCAGGGATATTATTTAGGATCTGGTGGTCAAAGATGAATTAATTAGTACATTAAATATATAAAGCTTTTATATCACGTATTGATAGAGGAGCAAGTCTTTTACTAGCCAGTGTAAAAGAATATTTAGTTTTATATAGATCTCGAAAAAAAATTTGAACCTCTGATGAAGCGAATCAATTTATATCATACCTACATATTTTACTAGTAATATTCGATCCGATAACTACTACGTAACTTCTTTTCGTACAATATTTCATGTAAACATATCGTTGGTTTGCAGTTAAAAGTCACTAAGTAGGAAAATCAATTTTCAATACCAGGAATATGATGACTTTTACCTCTCACTGATCGAAAAGTAGAAGCTCTAAATAATGTTTTATATCGAATAAAACACATTGGGAGTATGAATTCGCAGTTATTGAGTTTTAGCTTTGAAAGAAGTGGCAGTTTAAGGTACTACTAATTTTAACTCATTTTTGAATAATTTGTAGTGAGTGACTTTTAGTTGCAAACCAACGATATTATATCGAGGGAGAATCGAACCTACATACTCTTTTTGTCATTTATACAAGAATCTATTTAGACTTAGCCCTAAGATTGTCTGGCCTCAATATCTATAAATAAATATTTAAGCGTGTAGAGTATATAAAATGTTTAAAAATTATCTTAACATTTAGTTAAATTGAAAGTAAATTTGTTTTCGAATATATTGGCCTGGAATAACCAGGAATTAGTTTATTCCCGATACCGAATGTATTCCTATGTCATTGTGCTGACTGTTGGCAGATCGCTACTTACCAGCAGACATAATAATATGAGAAGGACTAGACGACTAGAGAATAGACGTTTAGAGGGATTACTCATCGACCAACCCAGGGTAGACTTATAATATCTAAATTTAGTGATTTTAGCCAGCTTCCATAGGATACATCCAGTTTCATCTTGCATTCCCATCTAATGTTTTATTATGTTATAAATTATTAAGATGTACGAATCTGACTAGCGGCAACCGGCTAAAATCTGATCCCTGGCGAGAAGACAAAATTTAAAAAATAATAAGTATGGTAAATTTACTCATGACTAGAAATGCTGAAAAGCAAAAAAATTAAATTAAGATGTACGACCGGGAGGCAGGCACAGCCAGTCTAGCTATAATTGAAACCACATAAAAAGAAAATAAACTGCAATGGATCGTTGCTAAACTTTATCCAAATTCATTTGAAATATTAATATGTTTATTCCTTTATTATTAATCAGATATCACTTGCTATTTGCAGTCCATGTTGACTTAAATTCAAAAATAGCGATTGATTCTCATTTAACAGTCGAGGAATAACCATTCTACATTAGATTTTTGACGCTTCGATTATTATTGGAAACCATTGCTGAAGACATGGAGGAATCGACTTAAAATCAAAAATAACGATCGATTCTTATCTAATACTAGAGGAATAACTTTATTGCATTCCATTTTTGATGTTTTGACTATTAATGGCAACTTCTACTGAAAACGTGGAAGAATCGACTTAAAATCAAAAAGACTAAATTCTTTCACGACAAACAACTCAAGCTTGAGTTGTTTACCAAAAAGAATTTAGTCTTTTTGATTTTAAGTCGATTCTTCCACGTTTTCAGTAGAAGTTGCCATTAATAGTCAAAACATCAAAAATGGAATGCAATAAGGTTATTCCTCTAGTATTAGATAAGAATCGATCGTTATTTTTTATTTTAAGCTGATTCCTCCATGTCTTCAGTAATGGTTACCAATTCATTCAATAATCGAAGCGTCAACAATCTAATGTAGAATGGTTATTCCTCAAGTACTAGATGAGAATCAATAGCTATTTTTGATTTTAACTAGATTCCTCTATCTATAGACTTAATAGTTTAGGAGTTATTTGATAATTTTTATTCGTGAACCCCCACAACCCCTTTTGGGGTCAAAATATCAAAACGTTATATAGCTAAAAACGTAAGTTAGCAGACATCTGATACAAATATGAAATTTCATAATAATCCATTTAGACATTTTGACGTGAATCGTGAGCAACTTTTCGCGGAAACCACGGAAACATACAGACATACATACATACAGATATACAGGAATTTTATTGAGGGTGTTTTCGTTCATAAAACTTGCTTAAAATGTGTGCAACCAAAATTTGGCGTGATTTGGAGGAATGTACAGATAAACCCTTAATTTATATATATATATATATATATATATATATATATATATATATATATATATATATATATATATAGACTTCACAGGGTGAATTTCAGAAGATACCATTCAATTAGGAACTTCACCTATTCTAAAAAAGTGAAAGTAAAAAAATAATGATAAACCAGGTTTATAAATATAAATAAATATATCTAAATGATCCAAAAGAAAAAGCCACTAAAACCAATCAATAAGCAATCTTCTATTAACTTACGTACTTAAGAAGAAGGTAATGTTAAATACATAATTTCAAATCTATAGTGATTCTCACGTAAAATTGTGCATGAAATTACTGCCATTCTCTGCTGAGAGTAGAGATTGAATTTTATGGACACTTTCCAACGAAGCTTATCTTTAGCATCATTTCAAAGGAACCGCTTTAGGGGAGAAAGAAAGTTAGTTACTGGCATTAAAGACAGAATAGACAGCAGATTCACTTCTCTTTATCTATTCAAGTATAAATAAGACAATTTACTCTTTGGCAAAATGTTATCGATTTCTGTTTATTTGCTATTCAAATGCTTAACCCAGCTTTAATTATGTAAACTGAAGCCTCTTAAGCCATGCACTCTGTTTGCTTGCACTTTCTAGCTATAATAACATTAGAAATCGGACCCAGGTAAAAGATCTGAAACATCGTAATCTCAAGATACAGGGCCCGCTTAACTAGACAAGCTTGTTGGTTTTAATCACCTCGTATAGGGAAAATATTAATTTTTAAGCTTTTTAGTTTCAGGGCTTCCTATTCGAAAATTTATAAAATCCAATTGTATATGAGTAGCTGTCGAGCTGTTATAACTAATGGTAATAAACTGCAACTCAGTGCCTCTGTTTCAAATTCAAACTTCTAGCTAACATGTTACGCTAACGAACCATGTTTTATTTATAAAAATAATAATCAATTTAGATAGAGAAATTGAATCCATTCGACAGGAGCCAATTGTTGTAGAGTGGATTTTTTATTTTATTTTATTTTTATTTAAAAGAAATAAAATAAACCAGACAGGCCATCGCACATACTTCCCCCATTATATTCTATAGAATATAAATGGGAAAGTAAAAATTGTTCGATATATAATATATATATATATATATACCGGGTGAGCTTTTTTTTATCTTGAGACAGTCTTATAACTCAAAAACAGTGCATTATATGGAAAAAAATTTCAAATAAAAGTTTGTTTATATCGAGGGAGAAACTAAACTACGTTATTGTTTTTTTCCTGTAGAACAAGCTTTCAAGGTTATTTCAATGTCAAATTCTGTTTTTTAAATGGAACCCTATATTTTTCTATACGTCTACTTAATCTACAAAAAAAAAAACTGAACAACTTTCATAAGAACTATTTTCTTATACGACATCAAATAAACAAAATACTTGAATCAATTAGATCTCAAAAACATTCTTAAAAATTATTTTTAACAATTATTTAACTTAATTATCAAATAATAATGATTAAATAATTAATTATTAAATAAATAATTTAATAATAATTAATAATTTATTAATTTTTCGACACTGATCTGAGACATTCCAGAGTGTATTGCAAGTCTTCTCTTCCAATTTAGTTATTTTGGCCTTCATCAGTTTCTTCGTAGCCTTTACATTTCCTGTTTTTTTCTTGTTTTTTTTTTAACAGATTTTACAACACAATAAAATGAAGCTTGTGAGGGTCTATTTCTATCAGGGAAACGCTCGGAATTCATTTCAATGGCAGCCCCTAACACTTCTTTCACATTCTCCGCATAAATTAATACCATTTTAATTGTCTTCAATAAAAAAATGCTCCATTTTTATTATGGTAATACAATATACCTATCTACTGGATTGACACGAAAAATAAACTGTTTTAAACTCAAGAATTTAAACTAAAATAATCTCTTAAATCTGAGTATATAACAAAGTTTTAATATCATTATAAACACTTATTTTCATTGTTGTGACTTGAATGATTATTTATTAAATAATTAATTATTTAATCATTATTATTTGATAATTAAGTTAAATAATTGTTAAAAATAATTATTAAGATTTATTTGAGATCTAATGGATTCATATATTTTGTTTATTTGATGTCGTATAAAAAATAGTTCTTATGCAAGTTGTTCAGTTTTTTTTTTTGCAGTTAAGGAGACGTATAGAAAAATATAGAGTTCTATTTAAAAAACAGAACTTGACATTGAAATACCCTTGAAAGCTTGTTCTACGGCAAAAAGCAATAGCGTAGTTTAGTTTCTCCCTCGATATAAACAAACTTTTAATTGAAACTTTTTTCCATATAATGCACTGTTTTTGAGTTGTAAGACTGTCTCAAGATAAAAAACTCACCCGGTATATAATGTATGATATGGTTGTTTGTTGCTGCCTTGGCTTTGGTTAACCAAAAATATTTGAATCTTGATTTAATTTCGCAATTACTCATTTTAATGTAAAGAGTGAATCTAATTCAACGAAAACGTGGCTCGTTTTGAGATACAGACCAACATTCTCCTTTCTTATTTCATAATATAATTATAACTTTATACAAATGAAAACACTAACAATACCACGCCCCTCAGCCAAGAGGGTGAGACTGACTCTCTGGGGAGATTATTTAATTTTCCAGAAATTTCCAAGAAATTGTGTGCTTAAGCTCTATGTTGGAAAATATTCTCACTCTCTACTTTCGAAACTCTCGTCCTTCCTTTCTCTTATCCACCTTCAGATCCAGGAATTTGATCTTGTTTTCAGGTTTAATTTAGCAAAAGAGAAATTCAAAATTTAAATTAATATTATATATATATACTAGTATGACTATATCTAAATTAACTGTTGTATTAGGGAATTGATTTGGAAAGTTCTTTTTTTCTCTTAATATTTAGGTACATTTTTCAATAGGGTGAGGCAATATTTCACTAAGGGAAAATCGTTGAGGTTGTCCTCTACTTGAAAAAAAAATATAAGGCCAAAATTAAATATTTGTAGCTTTGCTATGTATTCAACCAGGACTAATAAAACCTTTTGAATGTCAACAACTGGGGGATCTCTAAATTACTAATAATAATATTATAAATACCTATACGGAAATATATATATATATGTATATTGTATATATCAGTGGCATGCGATCCATGATTCGAGAATTTTTAGAGTAATCCATTTCTAAGAACTCTCAATATATAAGATCGGAAATAACTAAGAGTGCTATACATTTTTTTTTTTTATTCATCCTCTTGTTGCCGATGAATCAAAATAAACTTACCAATCCAGCATCATTATAATTAATACAAAAATATATTTTTTAACATTTATGTTAAATTTGAAAAATAACGAAAATGATGCCGTATTTACGAAATTTGCAAAAAAATTTAAATACAATTTGAAAAAATGAAGGATACTTTTTTGGACAGCATCCCCTGGTTGAAAAGTCACCAACCCCCACTGGTATATATATTTTAATTCTCAAACGAATAAGATATTAAAAGTAAAATAAAGTGAGTTTTTCAATTTAAATTCCTTTTTTTTTTTCAAAATCTAATGCCACTCGCCAAATTTTCTGACAAAAAATTTAAAGCCGATAATCAAAGATTTTAATAATTTTATTAATGTCAGAAGAGATCATCCCCTTCAATAATCAAACCTAACTTGCTTTCCGGGAAGTTGGCTGAGCCCTATAGGTGATATCCTTCTGACATAAAGATGTGTGTTATGCAAGAAAATTTTAATATAGTTATAAATATTCTGCTAACGACTGAATTAAATTTTCACTGAATGTCCGTATTGAATTTTAAGAATGATTTCATTTGACATGATTAAAACATATCAAATTGATTCTCGGCTTTAAATTACTTGGGATCAATAAAATATTAAATATGGTATAATATAGATTAATTAAGTCATTTTTGTCCCTTTGAAGCTGCTCTTCGTGAATGACCGAAAACAATACTTTATTCGACAATGCTTTACGGAATCCTATTCTATGAATAAAATAAAAATTATCACGCAATTTCAAAAAAAAAAAAAAAAAAAAATGAAAAACAAAACATAATTACACATGATAGAATTAGAGAGTAATTATTGAAGGAGGGTGGAAAAGCAAGGCTAATGTTTTCAACAAAAAAATCGCAACATGATTTTAAACTAAAAATAAAAAAAATAAACGAGATAGGCTTTGTGGAAGTTGGATGAGACTGTGAATAAAACCACACAAATGAGGATGAAATCGACTAGAATAAAAGAGAAATTAGAAGGAAATTATCTTCCTATGTGTGTGTGTGTGTGTGTGTGTGTTCTGTCCCCTTGCTTCATCTACCCTTTTCGTTTCTCAACCCTTTTCTTTCGTTATCCCAGGAACAATCTCAATTTCGATTTATTTTTATTTTCCAACTAGCACATTTTCATAATAATTTTCGAATCTAATTTATTCAAGAGAGGCAGCAGCGATCGTGTTATACGATACGCCGTGTTAGATGATACGGCAATAAATTTTCGGCCGAGTTTATTTTGTCCCGGAACACTTCCGCTCCCTTTCTACACTCTCCGCCTTCTCGGTTCCGGTAAGATTTGTTTCCAAGTTCAAAAGACCTCGAATAAATAATGAATCCTATTTAGGTCCCTTGTTATAAAGCGATTAATGCAACATTGCTCAAATAACGAAAAACTAATTGGATTTTTCGACCCCGAAACGAACTGGTAATTAAAATGAACATCAACAATGATTAAACAGGACACATCCCATTTAGAAATTAAAAAAATAATAACAATAACTCAAGCTATTAATTTATTTATTCCCTTAATCAAAAAATAGTGTGAACACATTAAGACTTTTATTTAAACGTCTTTTTTAAGATTAGATAAGTACAGCTATATAAGGCTTGTTTTTTGTGATTGAATTTGTTGAAAATTAAATTTTTATTAAAATCATAATAATTAGTTATAAATATTTGAGGAACACAACAATTAATAATGCAATATAACTAAGACGTTTCGATTGGATCTCAAGTATGAGCACCCACTCAAATTTTACGTCACAAGACTCCATTTATGGCATTGCATTTAAAGACAGGACTTGAGCTAAGACCGAGTAGGTAGAGATAATTTTTCGAGTCGCCCTGAATAAGTTTCGGTACTGTGTATAAAATTAACAAGTTTTTGTAATTCTGTGGGTTTTTTTTTAGTGTTAAATCATTTTATATACAAGTTTTATTTATTTATTTTATTTTTTTTAAATTATTATGTACTAATAAAATTACCAAGGCATTATTTGAAATAAAAAAAAAAAAAAAAGAATGAAAAAGAAATACATACTTATATATATATACATAGGAATATACAGATACACAGTGTGCCAAGAAATTTTGGCAAGGGAATTCCTTTTATTTATAATACCCTTGTCTTTCTTTCTACATATAATATATATACATATAGAAACCGGAAGGGGTTTGATATTTAACCAGCTAAAAATGAAAACATTTTCTTATCGAACTTTCATTGAAAATTATTTCTTAGTTTCAAAAAAATAATTATAGTTATTAAGAAATCACCTTTGTAGTAAATATTTTATAATCTTTATTTCAAATGGGATGGTCTTGACCGAAAACTGATATCAGATTATAATTCTGACTATCACATAAAAAGAAAATCGAAAAAATCTGTAGGTACAATAATGGACTAGTAGGTAAGTACTTAATAAAACTTTGAGCCTTGATAGCTTAGTTTTGGCGAAAAGACTTAACCGGTGAAAGGATATTATTATTAGGGGGGGGGGGGGGGATTGAAAAATGTTCAGGGGCGAAGAACTCTATAGGAATTACAAAGCATTACAAGATTTTAAGTTTTCATTAAAGGCGCCTTATCAAACTGAAGCCTCTGTGATATACTATAATGTCCAGCCTCATCGAAATACTAGCTTAGATATTATAGTCTTGAAATTGGGAAGTATAGTAAATATATATATATATTGATTTTATTAATGCATAACCACCAAGGTGAACAATTCTCCAGAAAAAATGCTATAAAAAGAATACCCCTCATAGCAACAACCACTGTTCGATACTGGTTATGATTCAAGAAAAATAATTTTAATAATTTGCATTCTGCAATTTAACCCCAATTGCCTAGCTCCTGTTATTTTCAACCATTGCCATTAACTGACAAGAGATAAATTTAGAATCTCGCAAGCGACCTAGAAGGTCAGAGAGTTCGCCAGGCTGCTTGCTACTCCAAAAATAGCTACAACTTTTGCTGCATTAATCAAAAACGACCTTTTTGAAAATTAAAATAAAAAATCGCAATGAACTAAGATAAAAAAGAACAAAAATTAATTCCTTACCACAAATTGTATTTAAAATTATTTTATTAAAAGAAATAATAAAATATACATATATCCATAAAAAATTGTGTGAAAACTTTAAATAAGCAACATGACCTAATTTTATTTCCATCAGGTTTAATTTAGATGATAATCATTCTAAGCTTAACTGAAAGGATAATTGAAACGTGACTCCCTAGTTACCTCTCATCATTTCGTTATGGAATTACTCTGGCATCTGGTATGATTGACTCTTGCTCTTTCTATTAATATTTGACTAAAGCACTGAAAACAGAGACCAAAACAAAGTTTATTTAATAGGAGATTCCAATTAAATTTCTATTTACAAAACTTAATGGAGTAAATTTGAAAAATCTTTAAAATCAAATATCCCTAGCATTGTTTATGATCTAAATTAAAAAACATATCAATACCTACAATAAGTTGACAGAGAGGTGACGTAGTTCTATTAGTGAAAAGTAATATAGTGTCTAAGTTTTTAAAAAATAAAATATATATCAAACTTAGGGAACGCGGTGTTGGTTTATAGTGAAACATTATACAAATAATAAAATATGTGTATAGGTAGGTATATATGTATATAAAAATAATTCGAAAATAATGACTTTAGAAAAAAATGTAGTGAATGGAGAATTTTAATTATGAAAATGGTATTTCATTATTTGAATGTTATTTGTTCTTAAGAAAAAACAAGTTATGAGGTTTAACAATTTTGACACTTTAAAAAACAAATAGGTGAGTCGGGTTGGCTCAGTTGGCTAACGCACTGGCCACGCTTCGGCATCGATTGATTATGACGATGTTGGAGTGGGAGGCCGGGGTTCGATCCTGGCAGTTGAATAAAAATTTCTACATTCTAAAAACTCGGCTCCCTCACTAACCCTACTAACACTTTACTTATGTGCCGTCTAAATGGGCTTTGTTCCCAGTGACATTAAATAAATGAAAAAAAAAATATGATTCAAAAAGTATGAATCGTA
Source organism: Forficula auricularia (assembly GCA_024734495.1). NCBI lineage: Eukaryota > Metazoa > Arthropoda > Insecta > Dermaptera > Forficulidae > Forficula > Forficula auricularia. The sequence goes on along the minus strand of JALMQS010000085.1, from coordinate 10,593,239 downwards.
AGAATTCTATGGGGAGGGGGGCTCAATGATTTTTTTTTTAATTAAATAAATAAGTAAATAAATATTCGTTCGATTAGAAAAAGCATTCTTTAAATTATTTTTCTCCACGTTTCAGAATTTTCTAAACATGAATAAGAAAATAAAAGTGAAACTTCTGAATAGTCAGGTGGCGGAGTGCGTAGCGTCACTGCTTCGATATAATATTTGTCTTGATGATGAGGTTGGAATGGGGGCCCAAGTTCAGACTTAAGCTCGCGGTAGAATAATATTTTATTTGGCTAAAATCTTGTTCCTCCACTAACACTACTAACACATGACAAAATTACCATACTATATATCCTCTAGTTAAATGGACTATATTACCCGAGACCAAAAAATAACTTGCTTGGTTTAATTATTTATTATGAATTAATAAATGAAAACTCTCTTAATATAAAAAACTATAACATTGATCTAAAGTCGATTGAATAATAAATTATAAATGCTAAATTTAATATTGGGGAAATGTTTCAAAATTTGTGTCATTTTGATGGATGGCATAACCGCCATCCTTCTTCATTCCTCTTTTGATTAATTTCATTTCACTTTATACTAGACATGACTAAGCGATCAATTTGAGTCATCGAGCGACTATACTTATATTTGCTTCTAATAATTAGAATGCCAATCCCATGGAAAAATCTTTACTATGCGGAGATTGGTGAAGTATTTAATCGTACAAAAGTGTTTTTTGCTTTTTGTATTTTCGAAATATCTCAAAACTATTTTGGTAAAAAAAAAAAAATACTTGACCATGGTAAAGTAAAAACCTGTATGGTAAAGTAAAAAAATGAACGAATTCATGACATTCGGTCTACAATAAAATTTTATATAATGAACATAGAAAAATTAATATTTTAAAAGATTATGGGTAATTACTTTGTCAAAATGTCTGTTAGTGAGTGCTTAGATCACTAAATTTTAGATACGCTTTTGTTCATAAGCTAATGAAAGTATCAGAACGAAAATTTATATTTAGAAATTTAATATTGGGATTAAGAGTTGATTAGATTTTGGTTAAAACCGGAACAACAATTAGCGGGGAAAGGCGTTACAAATTTGAATACTTAGTCAATTTTGGACCAAATTTTGCGCAGTTAGCCTTTAAGGCTCGAGGGAACTATCATTGCAAATATTAACTTCCTAAAATAACCAGAGGGAGGGGGAGGGGGCAGGAGTGTGGTAAAATCATTTATGGTCACATATTTTTCATTCTGCTTGTGAAAGTGAATTCCATTAAATGTAAACTAAATACCTATAAATGTTGGTATGCATTTTATTTTATGGGAGTAGCCCAGGGACAGAAGCATTAATAAAACATGTATTTTTGTATTTATTTATTTTTTAACACTATATTTCAAGAGCAATTTAAATATAATTATAATTCACACATTTTTATCAGCTTAAATTAACCGGGAAAATATCAAGGGTACTAATGACACAGGTTGAATAACTCATTAGGCTTTGTAAGTATTTACTCTCAATAGTTTTTGGTGACCCTATGGCTCCCCTGGGTTCGTCAAACATATATGCCATAAATTTCAAGTGCCTGAGTTTTTTCTGTTAGAAGAGAAAGGGGAAATGGTTCAATATTTGTTCAGCTCTCGTAGCCCCTCATGCACCCCATATTTTCTGAACAATCCATAGCTGTTTGAACTTGTATAAAAAGCCTAATTGAAATTTCATTTATTGACAAATTTTTCATTCATATTTTACTCGATGCCAGTAATGAATTCACTCAAATTTTTTTACCCTCATTGTGTATAAAAATGTTTGAAGAAAAATCATTGATCATAATTTTTTCTTGCCTATGTGCCTGGATTCAGATAGCCAAGATAAACAAACAATGAAAATTCGTAGAAAGTTTTTCTGGTGTCAAAATGTGTGTAATTCCAATGCGGAAAACTAATTAGATTTTGGGCTCTCTACTTCACAAGTCAGGCTTCAAAAATGGAGAAAATATATTTTTTTGAATGAATTTATATTGATATTTGCATGTTTTGTTATGTTAAAAAGTAAATGAAATAGACAAATTAATTTAAAAGATGTTGTTTTACCAAGAGTAGCAGAGTTATTCATTCATATTAAAGAGAAATTAATGAGGCTCGACTTTGCTTGATGCAAATAAATATATAATATATTATTATTTTTATCCCATCGATGCAAGAAGGTGCGCACCAAAAAGAGCTTTCACTGTAATTTTCTCTTATGAAGGGTTGTTATAGGGCCTGACTACGATTATTTTTAATAATAGGAAACTAAGCTAAAATATAAATTCGAACCCCTAGGCCCTGAAATACGCTCTTTACGGCCGGCCCTGGTAACATCTGATGTTAGTTCTTGTATGAACCATGAGACTATGTAAGAAGAAGAAAACGTCATAAAAAATAAATATCTTGTTTTTGAAAATATTATTTTCTCACTTACGAGCGAAAAGTCAAACTCATCAACTAGAGATGTAATGGAAAATTCTGGACACTTACTAAGAAATCTAAATCGTATGAGAATTAGTAGCGAAAATTGTAATACATTTTCTTATTTACTAACGTTGAAAAAGTATAATAATAATAATAATAATAAGAACTAATTAATTATTTATTTATTTAAAAGAGACAATAAAAGAGTGTGTCTTCTGCTGGAAAAATAAATTTTTAATTTATTTATAACGAGACTATAGTTGCGAAGGCTTTGCGCTCTTCATCAGTCTATTACAAGTGATTCACAGTAATTGATGTGTGAAAGACCTCGAAACTATAGTCTCGTTATAAATAAATTAAAAATTTATTTTTTCGGCATAAGACACACTCTTTGTCTCCTTTAATTAATAAAAATTCTGATACTTTCGGCAAAAATAAACTTTCAGTTTATTTATTTAATATTAATAGTATGAAATCACATATGCCTGCGAGACCCTCATACTTAACAGGAAAAACAGCCTGGAAAACATCTTGAATTAACTGAAGATGGCCAAATAAATTCAGGCCGAAACGTTTTATTTAGGTGTTTTATTGAACCCAGTGATTCCATCTTTGGCTGATACCTCCTCCTTCATCTAATAAAACATCTTGAAGCTTTAAAGCAAATTAATGATGAAGATATTGCCCCCATGAAAACACATGAAGGATATAGATTAAGACCTCGGAAAGAAACAGAAGAACTTTCGAACATAGCGGCACTGAAGTACAACGAGTGGATACAATAAGTAAATTTAAATCTAGAGAGGGACAGAATCTCTCCTTCCAAAAAATCCATTAGAAACCTTTATAGAAGTAAGATAAACAGATAGGAGGTTAGACCGGAGAGAGAGACCAAGAAGAGAACTGGAATTAGAGAATCCTCTTGATCCAGTGAAAAAAAATCTGTATGGTAGTTCAGAAAACAGAATATATGGGGCTTTACGTGATCCTAAGGGTCCATATGGAACTAATAATTATAATGAATAATATTAAAATAACTTTCCTCTGCCCTCTGAGACCCGAAAAATTGTTAAACACAGTGAAGTTTGATTTTTATCTAATATAATCGTATTATTAATTATTTAAATGATTTATTTTATTAATTTATTATAATATATTATCGTATATTTAAATATATTAATTTTAAATATGTTAAAAGATATTTCATGATTGTCGTCTGAATGGAGTTGTTAAATCGAGAAGATATGCCTCGCTAATGCCCAGAGGCTTGCAACCCAGCCTCTTGATAAAACAAACCAAAAAATTATAAATAAAAGAGAAAGCGGTATTATTTTATCAATTTAATCTAACTGCAGGTTCCTAGTACTATTCTAATATAATAAAATAGCATTTTGATTAAGAATTTTGTACTTTAAAAGAAATTGTATGAAAAGATTGAATTTCTTCTCTCCGGAAGCTATTCAACTAGAAATGCCGAAAAGTCTGATTTTTTTCCTCATTACATATTTAATCAAATCTATTGAAATTTTATAACTGTGGGTTATTTTCATTTATGTTTTATAGCAAATTATTATTATTAATAAATTTGAATTTTAAAGGGTAGTTTATTTGAAGTCCAATTTGAAAAAACGCTAATAATTCCGTTGAATTTTTTTTTTAAATATGAAATTATTAGATATTATAAAACAATTAATTATTAATAATTTAATTCAATTTTGAACAAAATATATTCAGTACTTTTTGAGAAAATGGTCAAAAAGCATCTGAGCCGTCAAAAAACAACGTTTTTTTGAAAGCACGAGATGTTTTTGAAAAAAGTTAAAAAAGTCATATGAAACGAAACATTGACTTGTGACATGGAGATGAATTTTAAAATGTTTCTAAAACGGGTTTCATAGACGGTTTTCGGGGTTTTTGACGATTTTCTAAAAAGTACTTAATCGTTTTCGTTCAAAATTGAATTAAATTATTAATAATTAATTATTTTATAATATCTATTAATTTAATATTTAAAAAAAATTCAACGGAGTTATTAGCGTTTTTTCAAATTGACTTCAAATAAACTACCATTTAAAATGCAAATTTCGTAATAATAATTATTTGATATAAAAGATTTATAAAAATAACATACAGATATGAAATGTCAATAGATTTGAACAAGTATCTAATGAGAAAAAAATAAAAATGTTTTCCATTTTTAGTTGCTTTCCTCCCGGTGAGAAAAAATTGAATTTTTTCATACAATTTCTATTAAACCACAAAATTCTTAATCAAAATGCTATTTTCTTATATTAAAAAGGTAGTATGAACCTTAAGATAGATTTAATTGATAAAATAAGATCAATTTCTTTCTCATTTATAATTATTTTGGATTGTTATATGGAGAGGTTGACTGTCGACATCAGATACACATTATTTGTTATTGATTCATCAAGTCCATTCAGTGTAAAATATTGGAATATCTTTCAACATATTAAAAAATATAATATATTTAAATATACGATAATGAAATGTAATAAATTAATCAAATAAATAATTTAAATAATTAATAATATGATTATATTAAATAAATTCAAACAGCAATGGGCCTATCAACAACAAATTCCTCAGACCGCAGACTTTAATTTCGATGTTAATACAGGTACTATTAAATAAATAATATTATTATTAAATTATTAAAAGCCCTAAGACAACTTTATTTAAAAATGATTTAAAAGCGTGTTAATTAAGATATTATTAGTAACCATTTTGAATGTTTTATTTGAGGACCCAAAATAGAAATCTTACTCAAGCCTAAGATCTGAGCTATAAGGCAATTGTCTACAAAAGCTCATTTAAAATTCTAATTTTTTCAAAAAACGAATTTTGAATTTTTAGGTAGCGCCACTAAATAAATACCTCGTTAGATAATGAACGTGTCGTCAAAAATGTAGTCCAATTTTAAAAATATTTTCCGTCATATTCCATGCTGGTGCTCTCTTGTGAGTCCAAACTATTGGGCGAAAAATAGAACTATAATTATTACTCCTAGATCCTTTGATCGATTTGTTAGAAATTGTGTATAAGCACCCTATATGACCTTATGAAAATTACTCACTATGTAAAATTGATAGTGACCGAAAACAAGAGGGGGGAGGGTTCAAAAATAATTTAAAATCGAAGAAAGCTGATATTTACAATTTGAAGATTTGAGATATCATAAATTGCTAATGAGTCTAAAATTTAAAGGAGGAAGGGAGGGTTCTTTGGAAAATGATTATAAGTTATTTTTAACCGACTTCAAAAAAAGGAGGAGGTTCTCTATTCGACTGATTTTTTTTTTTTGTGCCTATGTTACCTCATGTCACCAATTGTGAACCGATTTTGAAAAAAATTTGCATTGGGTCCAGTCTACGTTCCGATTGGTCCCATTTTTTGTAGGTATTAGACCTTTTTTGTTAGGTTTGTTTAGGCCTAACTTCTTTGTTTATGAACCGATTTCGATGATTCTTTTTTTATTGGAAAGGGGGTATCTTAGGGATGGTGTACTATTAATTTGGTCAAGTTCTGATGATAGGATCACTATTAATAACATCAGTAAAAAGAGAAAAATAAAAATTTTTAAGAAAAAATAAAACCGACTTCAAAAAAATTAAATGCAACAAATAAAATCCACTAAAAGGTATAAAATAATTATTATCTTATTTAGTTACAACTAAACGACTAAATATTAACATGAAATTACTTTTTTAAGTCGATGCCAAACATATACCTTTTATGAATCGCACTCGACGGATCTTACTTAGTACGTTTGGCGGGTAGGCTCGCTTATAGGTATAGTTTGTTTGGCACGGACTTCAAAAAGTAATTTCATGTTAATATTTCGTCGTTTAGTTGTAACTAAATAAGATAATAATTATTTTATACCTTTTAGTGGATTTTATTTGTTGCATTTAATTTTTTTGAAGTCGGTTTTATTTTTTTCTTAAACATTTTATTAAATATATATTAAATTTAAGAAAGGGGGAGGTTTATGGTAGTCATGTGGATGGTCACATTAGCTTATTTTTATTTAACAAGTTTTTAGTTAAAAGATGAGAGCAAATATACAAATTGAAGAAAATAAAAAGTAAAATTTGTATCAATTTCAAAATTCTTAAAGCTTAGACGGACAAATAGAACTTGAGGATTCTTGAAATTAATTTGTAAATAATCAATCCAATCAAATAATTTCTACAATTGTAAAATAAACCGAGCGTGGAATTGACCAAAAGACGAAAAGCGTACGTGGATATCAATGACAAATTCAAGGCTATTATTAAATTTAAGAAGAAGTTTTTAATATATTTGGAAAAAGCAGGACAAAAACTGCGTTCACTCTTTCCTGAAGATCTTGAGGTCACGGTTGTTTCCGAACTTCATTCATTTGAAGTTTCATTTGGCAACTCTTGATGCAGCAACCAAACCAACGAATCCCATTTCGTTATGCCAGTGGCTATGAGAGATAAAACTGCATCATATTTATCTGAATGTCGATATCGCAAGGATGTTCATCTGTACCCCGACATCAAACTGTACTACTGTACAGCAGAACTTTCTTTTTCCTGTATGAAACACGTCAAAAATTATTTAAGATCGTCAATGTAGCAAAATAGTCTAAACGCTTTAGCTTTGTTGTGCATTAAAGAGCGATTTTTTTTTTTTTTTATGATAATGATGAGAGAAGGAGTTACACCAAAAAAGGTGCAACCCCTAAAGGCCTGGGTTGGCCCCTCCATCGTGAAAAGAAGAAGAAAGAATTTTATGGGTTGGGCGGGGGTCGAAGGTATCTGTGGATACGGGTCTTAAATAGCCGAAGGTTATAGGTCGCGGGAAAGATGGTGGCAGGGAGCGAGTTCCAGTCTCTGGAGGTCAAAGGGATAAAAGAGTTGGCGAAAGCGTTTTTTCGAATTTTATACAATTTGACAGCGAAGGGGTGCTGAGCGTTAGAAAACCGCGTGTTTCGCGTAAAGAGGGCATTAGGGGGGATTATTGATTTCAGCTCGACTGAACAGACACCGTGATAGTATCTGTAGTACAGGGAAAGGGCAGAAACGGTTCTTCGGTGAGCCAGGGAGTCGAGTGAGTTGGTTAGAGCCGGTTCTCCTATTAGTTTAATTGCTCGCTTCTGAATTGCATCCAGTGTGGCAAGAGAATGCTTGGAGGCACCCCTCCACAGATGAGAGCCGTATTCGAGACAGGGACGAATTTGAGCCTTATACAGCATAAGGAGTTGACTGGGAGTATAACAGCGTCTAGACCTAAATAGGAGACCAAGCTTGCGCGCTGCAGCTTTAGCAGTGGTTGAGATATGGTCATTCCATGAAAGGTCAGACCCTAGAGTTACGCCTAGCATTGAGATTTTATCCCTGAATTCTAGTGAGTTTGAGTCGAATGATATGTTTGGGGGGTTTCTGTCGACGCGCCTAGAAATAAGGCAACACTGAGTTTTCCCCGCATTGAAGTTAACTAAGTTTTGGGATCCCCAGTTTTTAAGTTTGCATAAGTCTAAATTAATTGAAGAGGCAATGTCTGCACGGTTTTTATGCGATGCAGGGGCGTTATGTAGGGTGCTGTCATCTGCGTAACAATGTACCGGATTGGAGGGCAAGTTTAGAAGGTCGTTGATATAGATAAGAAAAAGCGTAGGGGAGAATTTTGAAAAACATTGATTTGAACGAAATTATTAATTGTTTGGTTTCGAGAAAGCCCGTCGCCAAAATGTATAGAATTAATAAACTACGTACGTTAATAAATTAAACTACGTACGTTAATAAATTAATAAACTACGTACGTTTAAATATATAGTTACATAAGATTCAAACTGTTTAATTTGTTATTTTAATATATCGATTTCACTTGAATGAGTATAATTATTTTGAAACATTAGCGGCAATATTTTGTGTACCTATATAGGCGGCATATTTGTAAATCCGCCCCTGGGCTGACCAGCTAGACGCCCGGAAGCTGCATGCCCCCCAATATATAATTTTTACAGCTCACGTATTAACGAGCTATTACTAACAAGTTTAAAATAATTATTATTATGGAAAAATATATTTTTACACATATCAACATATGTTGGTCATTCTGTTAATGTTTATAAATAAAACATGTTTTAGAAACTTATTTGAAATAAAACGCAGATGTCGAAGGATTGTTTTTTTTTTAATAAATTATACGCCATTATATCGTAATCGTCAAACTTCTTTCTCGCATTCTTTTTCTTCTTGTATCGTATTCGTTTTCGAGAGTTGACGATTACTAGGAGGAGGCAACTAACTTTTAAGCAAACATTTTCAAAGATCTTTTGGCTCTTATTCACTCTGAGCATGGGCGCCCGCAGAAAAATATTTCAGGGGGGAGCTTGGAGACAAATAATTACATTATTAAATTGTAAAACACATACGGTACATCAAACGTATTTTAATCTTTAATGAGCCCGGGCCGGAAATCAGGGCTGTTATAGAATTTTTTATTTGATCCCAGCCCCCCCCCCCCACTATGAACTCTCTTGCTCCTCCTGCCTATGAATCGAAGCATACATTCTTATCTATTACATATTTCACTCTATTGGTAAAAGTTAGAGGCATTAGTTAACGGGGAAGTAAATGTATTTTTCTTATATGGAAGAATAGATTTGTTTCCCTATTTTTATGCCGATGGAGCGGTGAATTCACTATTACATTTTATGGAATTATCAATGTTATGTATCTCGAAGAAATGTCACGCCTATCTTGATTATCGCCAATAGGAACAAACATAGAGTCGCTTATGTTTTAATAACACGTCTAGGTTAAGAAATCTGATCTTAGATATCGTTCTTAGATACCGAAAATTAGAGATACAAGTGAAATTTTTTTAAATATATGGGGAAGGTGAGATAAATGATTAATTATTACTTTCACTTATATAGAACTAGCTTTGACCCGTCTATTCTCTCTCCTTAGGGTCGGTTCTTGATTTTTAATAGAATATCAATCTTTTACTTTTACTTTCACATATATAGCTATTCTATATCATGTCGCGACAGGCCACTTAATCAAATTCTTCTGTATAATATATCCCCCCCCCTAAATATTAATGACAACAATTTTTTGACTACTTACTAGAGTGTCATAGCAATATTCTGAATTAATTTCTCACTTCTGAAATATCATTCCTAGGTGACTTTAATTAGGCAATGGACAAGACCACAAATTGATAAAAATTAAAACCTCTGTCGATTTGTCAAAACCCCCAAAACAAAAACTGGCTTAAATTTTCTAGCCATGATTCTCCCGTGGGCCTCCGCCGTAGAAATCTTTTCCACGACAGGTGACCTCACACAAATTATTAATAGCCCTACAAGAGTCCCGGACAAACCTAATGAAAAATCTAATCTTTTCATTACTTCTCACCCCTCATCATATAAGACTAAAATTTCGGTCCCTTTAGGCAATTCTAACCACAAATTTATAAAAATTGAAACCTCTGCCGATTTACCAAAACACCCCCCAACCCGCACCAGCCCCAGGGAAATTTGGCTATTCTAAAATAATGATTGGGATGACATGCACGACTTTGTTTCTAGTTTAGTGTAAGACAGGAAAGACGTAGCTAATCGAACTTTTAGATTAAGCTGAGGTTATGACTGGACAGTCACAGGTCGTTGAAATTCACTACATGGCCTTTCGATTCTCTGTTTGATTTGTGCGAGGTGTCTCCATATTTCATTTACAGTACAGCCGAGATATTTAAATTATCGCACTCTCTCCATGAACAAGAAAACAAGAATAAAAAATAATTAAATTAATGAAAATTGTGGGAGATTTCTGCGTGCGCCTGGCGTACCGAACAAATCATTCTAAAATGCATACTTGAGAATTTAATAGTTTAGGGACGAATTTTTAGAACATTTATTTACAAAGATATTTCAGCTTGCTGTCATATCTATTTTAATCTATTCTATTAATTCCTATATTCCAATGATTACTATATATTAACATTTCCAAAAACAGCTCAAGTTTAATATACAAATGAAATTAATGGACTCTTATGGGAATCTCTCTCTGTATATATATAAAATCTGTATCAGTGAAGCGGCTATTTAATCGCATTTTCATGTGATTTTTTCCACTTTCTTTCTTTTAACATTTCGACTAAATTTTATCGACTATGAAGAGAGCGATAAGCCCTGAATATGTGTTCAATTCTTGCCCTCTATCCCTTCTATCCTTTCCTATCAGCCATTGTCTCTGTTGTACCATGTTTAGGCCTCGAGTCGAGAGCCAATTATCCGTTTCTCTACAAGCCTAATTATATTTTCCTGCTATCATAATCATTAAGCATACAGTGCAGATTGCAAATTTGGTAGTTAGAGAAACTGGAAGGGTGTGTGGAGGAAAGGGAGGTTAGATTATTAATTATTACTTTCACTTATATAGAAACTAGCTGTTGACCCTTTGCTTCTCTCTCTCCTCTCTCTCTCACTCTAGGGTCAGTTCTTATCTTGGTTAAAAACAACAATAAAATAACATAAAGGCCTTGAATTAAAAATTGTATTATATCATGCCATAAGTCATATTTCTCTCAAGAGTCAAACCTGAGTGCTAAACAATCCGGAGAGTTGGCCTTAACCCTTGTTCAAGTCCTGAAGAGGTGACCACACTGACATGAAATAAAACATATTCGTATATTTAATTCTCGGTCTTAGTAATATCTAGGTAATTTGGCAAAAATGAGTATAGCCTATAGTAAAGTTAAATTAAAAAAAAACACCATGTTTTTTAAAAATTGAAAAACTCACTTACTTTTAATAACATTAATAAATATAATAATATTGATTTTTTTGCAATGTCCCACTTTGTATTTGTGAATTTGACCCTCCATTTGCGCCCTATCATTCTACGATACCAGTCTATAAAGCCCTATGACAGGGCCAGAATTGTGTTTTTTTTTTATATATTTATGTATTCATGTATGGTATAGTATACTAACCAATTAAAAATATCTAATTTTCACCCGAGATACACTTTTTTACTTTACCATACCGGGTAGCGTATTTCCAAACCCCTGTGCAGTACAGAGCAGACTGACGTCACGATGATCTGAATCGCTCTGGGGTTTGTATATCGTTTTGCTCCGTGGCGTCCATCCAAACCCCTGTATAGTACAGAGCACAAGCTCGCTAGGCGCTCTGAATCACTCGGGAGTTTGTATATGATTACTCTGCGTTTCGTCGGACAAATGCCAGTCTGATATAGAGCACCCATTAATTCTTTAAAGTTTTGACGCTGATACATCTTGTAGAAAATTTAGTTTTTTGGAAAATGGAATAACCATTGGAATAATGTAAGAATATAATTGTTCTAATTTAAATGTTTATTTCATAGATGATCTTCTGCATGTATTTAGAGGAAAAATAAGTTGTGTTTATAGAAAGTAATATGCAGTAGCTTAATCTATTTGGGACCACTGTTCCCATAAGGAAACTATTTTTGAATCATTTTCAATTTCAATTAATTTAGTACGATATAGCGATTTTTTTCTAGTAAAGTTGACCATTCTGTAATAGCTCATTTCTATTTGATAGCTCTATCATATTTCCAATCTTATATGCAAATGAATTTATTTAAAATTTAAAAAGTCCTTTCAAAAATGATCAATAATTAAAAAATATCAACAAATTTATGAGAAATAAATAAAAAAAATTTCTAAGGGTTCCTTTAGGAGGCATTTTCCATAAATTCATTTGCATATAAGATTGGAAATATGATAGAGCTATCAAATAGAAATGAGCTATTACAGAATGGTCAACTTTACTAGAAAAAATTGCTAAATCGTACTAAATTAATTGAAATTGAAAATGATTCAAAAATAGTTTCCTTATGAGAACAGTGGTCTCAAATAGATTAAGCTACTGCATATTACTTCCTATAAACACAACTTATTTTTCCTCTGAGTACATGCAGAAGATCATATATGAAATAAAAATTTAAATCAGAACAATTATATACTTACCTACATTATTCCAATGGTTATTCCATTTCCCAAAAAACTAAATTTTCTACATGATGTATCAGCGTCAAAACTTCAAAAAATTAATGGGTGCTCTGTATCAGACTGGCATTTGTCCGACGAAACGCAGCGTAGCCATATACAAACTCCCGAGTGATTCAGAGCGCCTAGCGAGCTTGTGCTCTGTACTATACGAGGGGTTTGGATGGACGGGTATTACTTTACCATAGGGGAATTTGCGAATTATTATCATGAATGAAAAAAGTGTTAGTTGTTTTTTTTTTTTTTTTTTTTTACTTCGAATTGTCGAAATATCTCATTTACGATGTTTCGGTCCACAATAACACCTTCAATAGTGAACATAGAAAAAATGAAATTTTAAGCGATATTAATTATTTTGTCAAAATTTCTCTTATTGGGTAAGTGCGTTAGTCGTATGTTACCAAATATCGTTTACGCTCTAGCTCATAAAACAATGAAGATATCAAAAAGAAATGTTATATTGAGATAAGAGCTTCTTAAATATTGGTTAAAATCGTGCCAAATATTAGGGATGAGAGGATTTTTAAAAATGTGAATCGTTTGTACGATTTGGACCAAATTGTGCATAGTTATAGCCTTTAAAGTTGTAGGAATCATATCAATGTAAAAATCACCTTTCTAAAATGACTGACTAGAGGTCCATATTTTATCATGTTAAATTAATTTTAATATTGGATTGTTATAATTCGGAGTAAGTGAAAATCGAATAAGGGTCAAAATATTTTATTCACTTGATATGAATATAATAAAAAAAAAAATAAAAAAAAAGAAGAAGAATTATTGAGATCAGCAATGAAATAAATTCAACTGTCATTAACAGATAAGCGGTGTAAATTAAGGATAGAGGAGGGCGCAGGCCAGGAACGATAACTCCAGTTATCAGCTCCTGCTGGTGGATATAAGGATGGGGAATTTCCTCAATTAGAATTGAACTTGGTGGTACGTGGCGTGGAGGAGAAACAAATTAGCGAAAACTGCAAGTAATTTCGCTGATGGCCTCCCGTTGGCTGTCACTGCCCAAAGGGCACAAAGGCGTTGGTGTTATTTGCACAGGCAGCCAGAAAAAACACTCTCTGGACGCCGATCTAATTCCTAATGTCCTACATTCTAAACAAATCGTAATGTCGAAAACAATTTCATTAATTAAATTAATAATGTTAAATTAAAAATGATAAATGATTCAGACAAGATGCAGCATCCAATGATGTACGACATCAGATGACATCGTAATAATTTTCATATTATTTTATTAAACAAAAAAATATTTTATTAATTCTAACAAGAGAGTGTTTGAAAATTTATGACTTTTATGAAAAAACATTGAATTTTTAAAAAATTTCAACAAATCACTGAGGCATAAATTGTCACGTTATTTAATTTATTTGATAAATCTATTAAGAAAGAGGCTAATTCTAAGATTTATTTATTTTATATGTCAGAAAATATTTCATTAATAAAAATTTGGTAAAGAAACATATACATGAAGGACATTCCTCCCAAATAGGAGCTATAATAGCCACTATTTTCTGTGCTTTACTCTATTCCGAGGGATTCCGACGATATTTATGTTGAATATGCTTAGCAGCCAAGCAACCCCCCATGAAATTAATTATTACCAAACTTAAATGTAAAGCCCCTCGGGGCCATTCGAGTTTAATAATTCAATAGTCCAATAGTCAAAATCAAAAAAAAAATTTGAGACCACTTGACATTTTTAAAAATCACAAAAGTAAAAATTCGGCCCTAGAACCCACAACACATTTTTCAATAATTTTATTCATGTTTATTTATTAATTTATATAATGATTTATAAAAATAAACAATAAATCAATACTTTTTTACTGTTTTTATGTATTTTATACTATACTTCGCTCTAAAAAAAAAAAAAAAAAAAATGAAAAAGTGTACACAAAAAGTCACGCAGGCCACTATATCTTTATTGGTTTATAATACAATTTTCAATAATTATATTCATTTTTTTATTAATTTATATCAGGAATTATAAAAAGAAATAAAATATATGAATACTTTTTACTGTTTTTATTGTTTTAATAGACAGAAAAACCCCTGGGCCTGAGACGCCCGTCTTGTGACTTTGTGCTTGTAAAATGGTTTCAAGAAAAATTAGGTATACAATTTTTTTTTTAGAAAAATCCTTTAAATATAATTTTATTAATGTATTAAATAATGAAAGAATATTAAAAACTTGGTAGGTATCTATGGGACCATTTTTCTGAAAGTTATTGAAAAGAAAAGGTGTGACAGGGCCTAATAGGGCCGGCTTATGCGTTCTAGGGTTAAATTCGCTCATGTGATTTATTTAGAAAATAACATTATAAAAATTATCCATAACAGCCCGAATTTAATAGTTGACCATCTTTCTTGATTTTTTATAAAAGTCTTAGCTTTGCTACCAACAATATTTGTCTTTTATAAATAATTTTTTTATTTATAGTGCGCTTTGAAATATTTCTAAAATTTTTATTTCATCGTTTTAATTTTTCAATTTGATGTTGTATATCATGTTGTAAATCAGGGCTGTCCAACCTGTGGCCCGCGGGCCGCATGCGGCCCAGCACTGCATTGAGTGTGGCCCAACATAAAATTATAAACTTCCTTAAAACATTGAGATTTATATGTAGAGATATATTTATTCCCTTTTTCGAAATATGAATGTACATTTATACAATTCGTGAAGCTTTTTTCAAGAATAAAATTCACTATATTTAAAAATTTCTCTCATATTTTAATTTTCTAAAATATTTATTATTTCAGCAATTTATATGCTACGACATCAACCAAGTCTAAAGTTATCATTCTAGTAGAGGAGTAATTGGGGTTTTCTAGAACAATCACAATTAATTGATAATTTCTCTCTTGAACTTAAACTTGTCAGGACTTGTCTTTTAAATCTTTGCACGTTCTTACATGTCAATAGAAAATGGATAGTCAGAGATTATTTATTATATCCGTGACCCTTTTAAAAAATAAATTATCAATCATCATATCCTTCTTTATTCCCATTCGATTTAAACCAGGGCTATCCAACCCATGCCTTAATATAAAGTCATAAAATTTCTTAAAACATTGAGATTTATATGTAGAAGAAAACACACAACAATTTGCCCTGATAATTTTTTTCTCTAAAATAAGAAATCTGAATATATAATGTGAAGTTTTCGAAAAATAAAAGTGCTAATTTTAAATTTTTGAATCTGGAACTATGTAGATTTCAAGATTTTCGAAAATTAATTATTATTTTAGTCTATTTTCGACTCCATTTACATTAGAAATTTTCTACTTGCAAACTTTCTGATTGAATGTTCTAGAACAATAATTAGATACCGATCAGAAAGAAAAATTGATTTAATATTGTTTCTTTATTAGAATTTTCTATTAATTATCTATCAAGGAAAAAATATAAATAAATACTATATATAATATTATTTTCTGTAAGTACTATATATAGCTATGTATTTATATATACCAGAAGCTATTTATATAATATAAAATTTACGAAAAGTAAAATTAGAAGCTCACTATGAGCTAAAAATAATAAAGTTCTTATTTCTAAATTACCTATTAACTATCTTTTTTGAATAACAAATATCAATAGAATTATAATATTTTATCCGAGGCCCAAAACATTTTTTTTTTAAATGTGGCCCGTGTAAGCCAAAAGGTTGGACACTAGGGTGGGCCGAAATTTTTTTTCTTTTTTTTCTTAATGCTATACCAAAAAAAACTTGTCTCTATTATGTGTTATCAAAATGCAACAAAGAAAAAAATATATACCTAACCCCCAGCTAGCGCAACACACTTGAAATTTCGAAATTTCACTAAAATCACAGGATTTTACAATTTTTTTTAAAGTACCCAAACAGCTAGATATTGAACTGCTATAGTGAAAATCATTTATATTAGAGTTATAAAAACATAATGGGTTATTGAATTTTTTTTTAATTTTAGGTAGCGCAAATGCCTTCAATATAGTTAATTGATCACTTTTCGAGTGCTAACCGTAGTGCAGTGCAGCATCTAATTTTTTTAAACCCACTACCCATGTGTTTTTTTAGAAATATAATGTTGATGGAACAATTACCTGTAGGAAAAATAAATAAATAGGCAATTTACATTTTTCCAAATGAGTTTATTAATTACAAAATTTATCGTGAAATACAAATTGTCAATTCCCAGACTTCAACCTTTTATTGTGCTTCTCACAGAATAGTCCTTTAAATATTTGTAACTTTGAAATCTTGTTTGCTGGAAAAACTTGGCATTGAAGCTCTTGATAGCAGCCAGTTTTTTTTGGTATAGCATTAAGAAAAAAAAATAAAAATTTTCGGCCCACCCTATGGACACCCCTGTTGTATATCAAAGTGTACCAATGATGGCGAAGGTTGGCTTTGGGAGCGGATTCATTTTAAATAATAGCATGTAATAAAAACAAGAAATTCTAAGATCCAATAAATCAAACAAAAATTTGTATACGCGCACATCCTACAAGGAATTGCTATGATGCTTGCTCTATCATATGCTTATTGTTTAACTCTCAATAGAACTATTATATATTAATAGAACTGAGAACAATGGATAAATTTCTGATAAAGCAAATGGGAGAGATTTCGCCATTTGATCAAGATCACTCCATTTCGTTATTAATCACTCCTAATAGCCCATGATCATTGAATGTATTATAGAGCACGATGAAATGAAGGAGAGTTTCGTCTAATCATAGATTATATATGTATTTGGCAATAATAATGCGGAATAAAAGATCCATAAAATATAGATGCAATTAATTTGTAGATAGTCAATTTTGTTATTGTACAGAAAATTTTCGTGATTTTCCCTTTTTTTAATGAAATTATCAACAGTGTTCCACTAAGAAGGTGTGAAATATCGTTGGCTTAGAGTGTAAACCTGCTAACTCCATTTTTTATCATATATGACATATTAATACCGTTCGAAAGAAAAAGAGATGCAGCATCGTCCAAGTAAAACTGATACTTAAAATTATGATCGGAAGTTGTAGAAAAAAATGTGAAAAATATTTTTTCCCATAACAACAATATTAAATTTTGTTTGTTTTTTCTCTCTCCTGTAAAATTTCCTTGTTGTGAGTTAGCAGGTTTACTCTCTTAGGCGACGATATATAGTATATAACCTAAGATGAATTCTCAAATGGTGAAAGAAAAAGAAAAACATTTCAAGATTGCTTTGGAGTTGAAGGTATAGCTATGGATTTGTCTTAATTGTTGTAAGTTGTTTGTCATGGATAAGATAAAGGCGGGAAAGGAGTTTTAGAAATTACTAGTCTTAGGCATAAATGAGTTGGGAAATGCGTATGTTCGAGGTGTCAAAAAGTGAAGTTAATAGAATTAGTTTAGAAAAGATAAAGATGATGCTTGAAGTGTCAAAAGATATTCGAATCTAATCTAATAGTAGCGGTAGTTCGAATAGAGGATTGTTGGCTCACTTGGAGAAAGTGCATAAGCACAGCGACTTTTGACTTCAAGAATAAAATTAAACAAAACAGCAGAAGCTTTTCTTACACCAAGTTCAAAATCTATTCAAGAAGAAATTGCGAAACTTGCTGGGGTAGATGGCTTTAGTTTTAATTTACCTTATACTACTACACGACAATCTATTAACAAACTAGTATTAAATTTCTAAGGAAAAAAGTCAGAATTGGTTTATAGGTTAAATTTCTCTCGCAAGCTTTATTTATTGATGTGTCTGATTTGAATTGCCCAGAGGTATTAAATGTTGTTATTAAATGTTCAACATTGAATGGTCCGAGTATATTAAATAAATGAAATGGGTTATTTAAATAATATTTGTGCTATATTAATACCCTTTCTAACAATGTCAAAAAGTCAAGTGCATGGCAGTGGCGTAGCGAGCTTAACTCGCGCCCGGGGCACAATACCTTTTTAGCGCCCCCCCCCCTCCCCCATTCAAAAACCATATAATATTATATGTAAAATATACTCGCAAATTAATAAATAAATAAAGTAAAATAAATAAAGTCATAGGCTCAAGTTAGGCTTTAAATCTGAGGCAAAAAATGTACTTGAGAAAACAAGACTAGATTTTGAAATGTATATGATCATCTAGAATTAGTTCGAAAGATACCTATTATTTATTTTACAAAGAAATATTTTAAAAACACGCAGTTTTAAAACAATAAAAAAGTAAATATTTATTATCTCTAAGGAGATACATATATTTAATAATAATATGATTATAATACATTAATAAAACTAATTACTATGTATACATTTTCCTTGCTTTTGATGAGGCAAATTTATCAATAATATCATCAAAGTTGATCATTTCAAATTTTTCTCTTTTCACACTTAAAAATACGCCCCTTTGTGAGTAGCGCCCGGGGCATGATGACCTCCCTTGCCCCCCCCCCCCCTCTCGCTAAGCCGCTGGTGCATGGAATTATTTTATTAGAAAAGATGATAAAGATGAAGCTGAGTGCTTGAAGAGTTAAAAGATACTAGAATGTAGTGGCAGTTAGATTACTGGAATGTTTGTTTCTAGAAGAAAATACATAAACACATCGACTTTGACTTCGAGAATAAAGTTGAAAAAAGACAATCTTTTCTTATATCAAGTTCATTCTATAGAAGAAGAAATTAAAGACTTGGTGCCCTAGATCGCTGTAGCTAGTTCCATCATATCAACAAATTGACTCAAGAGGGGGTCGGGTAGGCTAGGTGGTAGCATGTCAGCCAGCTAACCAAGAGGACCCGAGTTCGAATCCGGCTCGAGGCATCCGGCTAAAATCTGACCCCCGAGGTAGAGACAAATTTAAAAATAAAAAATAAATAGTATCGTAAATGGCTTATGGCTACCATGGCCGAAAAAGCAAAAAAAAAAAAAAAAAAAAAAAAAAAAAAAAAATTGACTCAAGAAAGCTTAGCTAAAAATAACTATGATAACCTAATATTATTTTCACAACCTGTTAGCAAAATAGTATGGAATTTCTATGAAAAAAATAAGCCAGAATTTATATAGGTTAGATTTCTTATTACCGCTATTAATATCGATATTAAAAAAATAAAAGATATTAAAATCGGTATTTTGAAATTCGATATTTTAACACCCCTACCCGAAATACACCCAGTTTTAGAAAATTTCAAAGATATTTCTTTCACTTTGTTTTCATTTCAATTCTTACCATATAATGAGAGATATTCAATTTTAAGCAAGTTTTATTTACCGATGTGCCTGAAATGGACTGCCCAAAGGCATTGGATGTTGTTATTAATGCCCAATATCGAGTGGTCCGAGTATATTAAATGAATGAGATGGGTAGTTTCTCCGCGGGGAGAAGTTGGGTCCCTTACCCGCGTAATGCGGTTTGGTGGCTGGTCATCGTGAGTGCGGGGGTGACTGCAACCCCCGGCAGGGCGGAGGGTCGATCGAGGCTGGCGCTGGTCCAGAGAGCACCAGCCCAATGAACCCGGGGTCCACCCAGTGCACAACCAACTAACGTACCCTCTACATTTTACCCTCCACTCAGCACTAGCATGAATAATTACCTCCCCCCACACCGAAACAGTTAGCTCATACCACCTTGGCAAGCAAGAGGCTGTTAACAAACGATTAAATGACACCAGACATTAAACACTAAATCGCCAAGTACACCAAAGATACAACGGAAAATAAATACACCTCAGGAGAAATTGTGTATTTCTCAAAAGCAGTGTTTCCACCGGCCAGGTTTTCACCCAGACAAGTGGCTTTTTAGATTCCGGATTAATTATTAGTGTGTCCGGTTTTCGTAGACATTTTTTTCTAAGTGATAATAATTAAAAATAAAAAAATAAAATAGAAGCCGCTAGGAGGAACCAAAAATACGCTTTCAAAGTGTTAAATAAAAATTAATAAAATATTTATTTATATGTATTTTTTCCCAATAATTTTCAGGGATGCCCACAGGGGGGTAGGGGGTTGAAAATTGTTGAATTTTAGCATTACGCGTATATGCTAAAAATCAAAACGTTCAAGTTTTATAACTTCAACAAAAGGTAATAAAAAGCTCTTCTAATTCTTTAGAAGTAAATAAATGGGAGGAGTACTTTTCTTGAAACTGGGGTGGGGTACTTTCCATGAAACGGGGGGGTGGAATAAGTCATGAAGCTGGGGAGGGGGGCATCAGTAATTATTTTCATACACTTTATTAAAATATGTATGTATTACACAAGTTAGTTTTTTCAAATTTTTATATTAATATTATATATTATTTCCTATACAATTTATATTTTGTTATTTAATAATATATTAATGTTAGAAATTGTTATTATTCTTATTTTTAGGTAGTTATTATTATTAGTATTATTATTCTTGCGATTAATATGGATATCGGACTGTTAATAATTATTTTATGATATGCTCATGTGACTATTGTATTACTTAATAATGTATCATTACATGTCTATATTCTTATAAAAAATAATTCTTTTTTGCTCCCAATAAAAGAAAAAAAACGTAAATTTTTTATTATCATAACATCCTAATTTTAAAATGGCCGGGTCAATAATTTTGTAAAGATGGCAACACTAGTCGAAAGTTTGGTTTTCAAAAATCAACGAAAACATTCCCAAAATTTAAAAATGATCCAAAAGTTTCACCATAGTTTAATCTGATTTTAAGAACTTACTAGAATTTTCGCTTAGAGTAGTAACAGGTAGAGAAATCCGAAAATAACAGCTAGACGTCATCTTGAAAAAGTGTAGTTGAAAGAATGACCCTTTAATAGAAACTTTGGAAATAAAGCATTCCTATTTTTTTTTTTTTTTAGTTTCCAGTTCAAAAGCTGTTAAATCTCGCATTCACCCGTAATGTTGCATCCTGTCCAATTTATTTTCGCTCCGAATTATTTATCTCTTTTGTTTTTGTTTGATTAAAAAAATATTCAAAGAGGATGTTAAAAACAAAATTAAATAATATTGATAAACGAGATTTTAACCTTTCTAACTAACTAAAGGAATTTTCATAAGCAATAGCATTTTTTTAAATATAAAAACTCGCTCTAATAAATTTTTTGAAACAGTCTTTCTGATTTGTTCTTAGAGTTCGCCTTCATCATTACCAAATACATAGTTTCATCAATAGTAAAATTCTAATTAATTCTTTTGCTATTATATACCATATTATATGTACTATAATAATTATTACTTCCTTGCCAATTCTTTAACTCGTCTACAAGTCCCACGTCCTGTTAGACTGCTTCCACAAAAAATACTGGATAGAGTAAAGGTGGAGACAATGGTCTTTGTGCACCAGAGTCTTGAAGATTGTAAGATTCAGGTAAGAAGAAAATAGGAAAACTGCTGCAGTCCCTTATTGGTTAACTAGTTGATTCGGCACTTTTCCAAATTGTCAGAAATCAGCAAATCCTGGACTACGGTCAAATCAAGCTTTTGGGGAGAACTATTAACTATATTTTGAAAAATGGAAGTTAAAGAATTGCATCATAATAATTATAATACTCTCTTTTACTTTCTTACCGTGAAGTAGAGTTGATAACTTTTTTTACTTTATTTTAATCATTAAAATGATCATTTATATATTATATACGATAATATATAAAGAAGAGTGTACGGCTAACTTATAGATCCAATTCCCGTTTCTGATTTTACCTTTCTATCACCCCTCTATTTCTTTCGTTCATGCTTGATTTTCAGCTTAAAATAAAATAAAAATTTAATAATACAGTAATTTTATTTCTCTAATCTCACCTCCAAAAGAGGAAGGCACTTAAGAGCAACAGAAAAGTAGCTGGAATTTTTAAATTAATCTCTTCCCCATGAGAGATTATCATCCTGATAAAGCTTTTTTGTTAATGTTTTAGTGTTTCTTAAAAAAAAATGACTAAGAACATCTTTCATTTTATATTATTCCCTTCAAAAGGCGTTACATACTTCAGTGAATAGAAGACTCATGAGCGTAGATAGGAGGGGGGCAAGGGGCGGCACTCCCCTATAAAACTCATTACCCCCTCCTAAAAAATCCAGCCTGC
This sequence comes from Forficula auricularia, assembly GCA_024734495.1. Taxonomy (NCBI): domain Eukaryota; kingdom Metazoa; phylum Arthropoda; class Insecta; order Dermaptera; family Forficulidae; genus Forficula; species Forficula auricularia. Next base: position 10,570,679 of record JALMQS010000085.1, on the reverse strand, counting down.
ATTATTAGGAGGCATCACTTTTATGTATTTCACATTGAATTATTTCGTTACTTCCAAAATTTGTCAATTCTACAAAAAAATTAGTTGATTTTTCTAGGGGGTGGGGGCAATTAGTTTTGTAGGGGGAACTGCCCCTTTCCCCCTTAACTACGCCCATGACTAGAGTAAACTATTGGTTATCTGCGATACCCATAGGAGAAAAATCGGATTACTGAAATTGAAACCTTGTGGTGGCTAATCAAAGACTGAAAACACTGGGTATTATTATTTTTTTATTATATCTATTATTATAACATCTAGTCCTTTATGATAAATTGTTAATTTCTGTTAATAAATCTTTAATGGAATTAGAGTGATGTATTATACCATATATTATGGGTTATTATGGGCTTATCTATTATATTATTATAATTGTAGGATTGTTTTAAGGTATGCAATATGAGAGGGAATAGAATAATGTTTGGCAAATATAGTACTTATCCAATTAAACTCAATAGTGAGAAATGGTTTGTTTGACTAGATATCGATTTGGAAATGATCAGTGCTCATAATAACGAAACAAACACCCATGCATTATTAATAAGGGAATTTTCTTTTTACAAGACGGTTGAAGAATGGTGTGTCTAAGGTTATGTATGTACCCCACGCTTCGGACAAAACCTTATTTGCGCTTCCTCCCGGGAACATCTAAATTTTGAAATATCAAAAATGTATTTAAATGAGTATTTTATATAGAGACTAGCTGCAAACCCGCCTTCGGCGGCCCTCTTACTAGCCAGGGGCACGCCCCCTGGACCCCCAGCCCAGAACACCCCCCTCCCCCCCGAAACCCACCCACACCCCCAACCCCCCACACCACCACAACACTCCATTCCGCACCCTAACCCACTACCCCCACCCCTAAAACCCGCTCCAGCACCCCCACTCCGCACCCGTTCCCAACCCCCGCCCCCACACCACAACCCGCACCCCACCCACCTCGGATCCCGCACCCCATCCACCCCGTGCCCTCCAACCCTGCGCACCACACCCCCGCCTAGCCCCCTGGACCCCACCCCCGCTATGCCCCTGGACTCCACCCCGCACCACCCACTTCACCCCCACCCTACTCCACCTCACTCCTCACCCCACCACCATTCCACCCCCGCACCCAGTTTTTGCATTTCTAGCCTTCTAGTGACCCACAGATTATGTATACAAAATTTGGTTGAGTTTGCTCCAAGGGCAAGAATTTATATTTTTTCACCCTCACCCTTTTTTGGGTGGGTTTTTGGGGAATTTTTTTTAAACAACAGTTGTCAGAAATCACATCCCCCTACAACTTTGTTTATTATAAAATTTGCCGTAGGGTTAATAGTTTAGGAGTTATTTGATAATTTTCATTCATGCGCCCCCCCAAACCCCTTCTGGGGTCAAGATATCAAAACGTTATATAGCTAAAAACGTAAGTTAGAAGACATCTGATGTAAATATTTACTTATTCAGGTCCAAGCGATTTTACAAACCCCCACAACTTCTCACCATCTACAAGGCCCAAATCCGCTCCTGTCTCGAATACGGCTCTCATCTGTGGAGAGGAGCCTCAAAATATTCTCTTGCTACCCTTGATGCGAATTCAGAAACGAGCCGTCAGGCTAATTGACGATTCTACCCTCACCGACTCCCTCGACTCGCTGGCTCATCGAAGAGATGTCTCCGCCCTTTCCCTTTTCTATAGATACTATCACGGCAGGTGCTCTGATGAGATAAAATCAATAATTCCCCCCAAAGCATGCTTTGCACGCAGCACACGTTTTGCCAAGCTCCCAACACTCTTTCGCGGTCAAATTAGAAAAGTGCCGGACCACTTCATTCGCGAATTCATATATCCCCATGACTTCAAGGAACTGGAACTCTCCCAGCCTCTATCTTTCCCAGCACCTATGATCTTCAAACCTTCAAAACCAGGGTGCATAGACACCTACGTCTACACCCTCTCACTTAAACAACTTTCCCTTCTCTTCGGTAATGCGAGGTCTTTCGAGATCCATAGGAGACATCTTTACTGGTGCACCCCTTCTTGCATTCGATTGCATTAAAAAAAAAAAAAAAAAAAAAAAATATGAAATTTCATAATAATCCCTTCAGCCGTTTTTACGTGAATCATGAGCAACTTTTCGGAAACCACTGAAACAGACAGACACACATACATACCAACAGACATACAGACAGACAGGCAGGAATTTTGTTGAGCGTGTTTTCGTTCATAACTTTGCTTGAAACGTGTGCAACCAAAATTTGGCGTGATTTGGAGCAATGTACAGACAAAACCTTAATTTTATATATATAGATGGAAAAATTTAATTTCATTAAAATATCTTGAAAAAAATCCCTTTTCGCACCCTTTATCAGGGTAGGAAGTTTTACAATGACTCTTCTTGCCAACACTTTGAAATATTATTTATTAGGGTTGTTAGCACTGCACCACCGCAGCTCTTGCGCTCCTCTGTCCCGAAATGTTTATCATTTCCCTGTAAAGATCTTATTGATTAGAAATAGGCTTGATTTTTTAAAAATTTATTTTGCTTTAAATGATGCATAAGTGTCAATTTTAGGTGATTTTTATAGAAGCCCGATTTCACTCAAACCCTTAAATAAAAATTCAAAAAAAAAATCGTTATTTTTCTCCATATGTACGATAAATAAAAATGAATTTGATATCTCAAGTATTTTGGAAGATATATTCATTTTTTCGCTGCCCGCCTTCTCGCCAGTCGAAGTATTGAGTTTAAGGAGCGACAGATCATATAAGGCCAGTAATAATATGTTATAATATATTATTAGGTACGTAACCCCTCAGTATGCGAGCCTCTGACTCGAATATGATCCGGTTATTTACTTGTGAAATATTTTATTCAAACGAAACAACAATTAAAACACCCTTTAAATATTAGAATATTCCAAATTTTCTCGAATTGCGAAATTTCAACATTAATGATTCTCCTATTTAATTGAAGGGATTTTAGTCAATATTTGTTCTCTTACTAATAGAGATTAGATAATCTAATTACTACTTCAAATTAATATATTATCTACTAGTCTAGCGAGAATGTAATCCAGAGACGACTGACGAAATTTGGTTTTGAATTGATATGGTGTTAGATGATAATATCGATTTTCTACTATTCTATTAAAATAGCAAGATTAAGTAAATATTTATATACCTCAGATAGGGATAATATATTATTTGACCAGAAGTAAGAAATTAATACATACTAATCGACCAACGTTAGTGGTTGCTTTCTTGATCCTACGGCCCTTTGTCGAATAGTCTCATCCTTTTCCTTTAACCAAAGCAAAATATTCGTTTGCTACAAGAATACCCCATTAAGCAGTTTAACAGGAAAATTATCTTGATCTATCATTGAAACTTCCTTTTTCTAATATTATAGTTTCTGCAATGCAGTTACCGACTGTGAAAAAATTGACCCTAGCATGTAGAGAAAGGATAGGAAAATAATTTTTAAAGAATTTAAAAAAAAAAGCTACTATCTTACTGTAGACTAAACAGTAAAGTACTTTAAAATATAATTTTACTAAAAACTTTATATAACTTTTTTTGAGGTTCCTTCTTCAGGGTACTTAAATAGGATATTTAATTTCATCAAAATTAATTCAGTCATTTTCAAGATATTTAAAAAAGACTAAAAAAGTACTAGAATAAAGAACCTACTAATAATATTTGTTGATCGATATGTACCAAAAACTAATAAGCGCTTGATTTTTTAAAAGTAATTGTAGATTTTAAATTCTATTTTAATCGATTAAATGGTGTGGAAAAAATCGTGCTCGTAAAAAAGGAATTCATACATCCATACATCCATGCTTCACGGACTAAATGAAAAAAATGTACTTTTTGATCCCATATAATTTTTGGCAAAAGAGTCACCTGATAAAATTCAACCTAAATGAATACCACAATTTGTGACTTTGATTGAGAGCATGGGTTCCGTAGTCTTTACCTGAGGACCCTTTGAACTCGCGCTTGGCGCGGGACCGATAACAATACTTTATCTACTTCGCAAGAATAAAGTAAAAATGCCTTACCTAATGGGCTTTGTTGCCGAGGTCATAAAAAAAACTTCAACTAACTCATATATTATAAAACAATTTTTTTTTTAATATTCTTTCACTTTAGTCAATATAAAATTCATTAAGCTATTGATTATTAAATAACTAGTTGCGAAGCCCGCCTTCAGTGGGCATCTTGGTGGCCCCTGGACTCCGTAGTGGGTTTTAAAATGATAATTTAAATTTTCTAATTTTATTAAATTTGATTTATCATGGGTTTTAAAATTAAAAAAATCATTCGGAGTCGTCGCGCCGATTATAATAAGCGAGGGGTGAACCGCGATTGGAATTAGGTGTACACGCTCTTTGGAATTATGTGGAATTATTTTGGAATTATTTTGGAACTATTTTGGAATTATTTTGGAATTCATTAAATAATAGCCTTTCATCTATTGTCTTTTACTTGAAAATGAAAGTGGAAGTGGAAGTAGGTGTAAACGATATTAGGTCGCGGTTCACCCCTCGATAATAAGTATAGATAAATAGTGAATTCAAGATAACCCGGCAAGATTTATACAATCTTATAAAAAATATCTTCTCTTTATGGTTTAAAATATATTTAATTCAATTGTTACTTTTATCGTACTTTTTACTGTTCTTGAAGAAAACGGATAGTACAAAGGCAAGTAGAAAGTATCAATAAATAAAAAAATTGAATAAGCGTTAAGGTAAGAAATGAAATAGAAAAGAGAGCAGAGAAATGGTCAGCTGGTGAGAGAAAAAGGAGTGGATTGATGCGTGGCCTCCTCGAGGAATTGGCACCTGATGACTGCGAGCTGACGCCGCCGATATTGCTGATGACAGCTGACCAGAATATTTAACCCTCTTTGCCACCCAGTAGAGGCTCAATTGAACTAGAAATGAGAGGTAAACGAATAGAACAGACGAAAGAAGCAGTAAAAGAAAAAGCATTCGAGAGAATTCTTCTCTGCTAGAGACAAGTTAAACTATTGGCCTCCTTCTACAAACGAGCTTATAGTGAGAAAGTTGACACCCGAATTGGCATCGTTCGACTATTTAACCTCTTTCCATTTGCACTTAATCAACGTCAAATATAATGGAGTTAAATCTTCAAAGATCTGATTTTGATTTGATCCCAAGAAGAAAAATCTTTTTCAGTAAAAGAAAAGATATGTAATATGAGAAAGTGCATAAAATAGTTGCTATTGTTTTTAGCTTTTTTAAATATCTCAAAACTGGCTAAAACAATTTTGATAAAGAAAATTTTTTTACTTTATCCAATGCGAAGCATGGGTAACGTATTGTAATTTTAAAGAAAAATTAAACATTTTTAAGACTCAGTAGCTCTAATTGAAGTTTCGGTGAATAATGCAAGACAGCACATCTGTTAGATTACTTTTTACTATATAAACGGATTAAAAATCTAAAAAAATAATCAATATACCTATATCAATTTTTTTTTTTTATAAAATTTTCATTTTTCTTATAAAAATGATAAACATTCCAGAACCTCCTTAAGTTATCGTGGATATGTGAACCCAGACACAGATCTAGACCCCGATCAGAAAAAAACCATTGTTAAAATGATTTTTCTCCACGTTCCAAACAGTTTAACAACACAATGAGAAAAAAATTCAAAATTTTGGAGTGAATTCAATACTAGGCTTTCCCGGCAGTCAGTCTACCTACCCCCCACCTCCCCGAGGGTACCAAGTAAAACTGGTAAGGTTAACTTCTTATATAACGTAAATTTTTTCCTTAATTTTCCAACCAATAATTGCACACCAGAAATTCATAATTTTTCAAACAAAATAAGAACTAAATAAAGCTCTTCACCTTTCAAAATACCGATATTCATTTAAATTGAAAGTTTTTTTGCCGAGAGTAGTAGAATTTTTATATATTGAAGGAGACAATAAAAAGTGTGTTCTTCTGCTGGAATTAAAATTTTTATTTATTTATAACGAGACTACAGTTTCGTTATAAATAATTAAAATTTATAATTCCAGCAGAAGACACACTTTTTTATTGTCTCCTTCAAGATATTCATTTAAATTTATTCTCAAAAATTAAAAGGAAGATTTAGACATCCTATTTCTCGAAAAGAAAGAACTTTTTTTCAAGTAAAAATTATTTATTCTAAAGCTACTAAAAGTGCAGGACACCTTTTATATCTATTTTGTTTAATACTATATAATTAAAATTATATATAGATATACCTACGAGGGGACAGGTGTATAACATAGTCACTTGAATCATGCTAGAAATTTTTATAGCAATTTTGCTTTTAACTTTTAAGTCTCCTTTAAGTTCTTTTGCTATATTAATTGTGTTGTTTCATTTTTTATGAGATTTTTAATATACATAATAGGTACATATATTTATCAAATAAATACAGTCTATCAGTACAATCTCAAAATGTTTATTAAATATACAAACGTTTCGTTAGAAATGATCTCTTAATCAAAAGAAATTTGGAAAAATAATTGATTTATAAATAAAATAAAGTATTTCATAAATTTATCATTAAAAATATTTGCCTTAGAGGAAAAAAAGATTATTTTACTCATATTTGAGAAAGATTTCAAATGCAACAAAGAACAAGCAGCATCTTCAATGAGTTCTAATATATAAGTACTTCAAAAGAAAATTCTTGTAATTGAATAAATAAAAATATTCTGTTACTAAAATTTTATATAGGTACTCTCTTTTAAATATATAATACATATACTTTTATTTTTTTTAATATTAAAACAGATTGACTGGTTAAAAACGTTAAACCCAATATATATCTCTATATTTAATCAATTCAAAACGGAATTAGTAAATATTAAAATATACAATTTTTTCATTTGTAAATATTAACATGGAGGAATATATATATAAAAAAATAATTTTAATTACTACATAATTTTGATCAAATAATGAAAAATATGAATAATTGTTAATCAAAGCCAACTTTGTTAGTATAATTTTTTATAATATTTTTATTTCTGAGGTTTTTTTTTAATAAAATAAATAGGATTTTTTTAATTACATAAATTTTTCACTTCGATTGCAAAATTGTTACAAAAAATGTTATATACCGGAAACAGGATGTTTAATATAATAATATTATTTTTAGCTTAATAAATAAAAAAATAAAATATACATAATATATATTATTTTCTGATTTGAATTTTATTTACTTTTAGAAATGATTTAATTTTAAATGATCAACGCTTTATATTTTGCAAAATGAAACTTAATATGAATCAGATTCTAGATTTATAAAAAATGGCATATTTTGATTCAAAAGGATATATGGTAGATGAAGTGGATAACAAATATATCTAAAAGGACCAAAATAAACTTAGTCTTTTTACATTCAGTCACATAGCGAAGCATGAAAGTTAAAGTATTGCATTCACTTTCGGAGGTCTCAATATTCGAAGTCTTCTATCGCTAAATCTCAGAAAGTTTCTTTCACTTTTGGTCAAATTCGAGTGATAGTATTCGACCCTCTTAGATATAGAAACTGAGTTTAGAAATATTAAACTATTTTGTGAGCGTCAGAGTCAAAACTTATCTGAAAATTGTGAATAATTTAGTGTATATATATGTGTGTGTGTGTGAGTGTGGACTGTTATCTTTCATCATCAATAAGTCACAGAGCAAAGAAATTTGAAAATTAAACTACGAAACAGTCAGCAACGGTATTTTAAGCTTTTAATCTAAATTCACTAACCCATTTACTTCTTAACTTGAGAAAATTGGGAGAGGGTATTTTTTTCTCTAAAACAATTCAAACGATTTTTCTAAAAATCGCCCTGCTCAACAAATGTATGACACCATCTGGAATGTGTGTGTTTTTTTATCTCAATTGAAATATAATGAAGAGACATATGATTAATCATGTAGCCTACACTATTGAAAATTTCTTATATTATTTTACTATAAAAAGAGCTTGTAAAAATTGGAAGTCCGGCCTCAAAACTTTTTAGTAATATTACCATTATTGTAATCTTACAACATATTTTTTACTAAGACGTATCTAATTAATACAAGAAAAAAGTAAAGTTACAATTTATTTTTGTATTTTTGCTATGATTTAATGTGATTTTAACAATATAATAGTATTTTTCTTTAATATACGCAATCTTGTAAATTTTCTATCTATTTGTATTGTAAGCATATAGTAAATTTACAATTTTTTTAACAGTGTATCCAAGTTGTAAATGGAAGTCGAGAAGTCCACATACGAGTATCAGTTACTTTTATCATCTTTTCTACATAATATGTATAGTTTCTAACGAATGATTATTTTGTTAAGGGACGAATTTTATCTGGGGTCCAAAATAATTTTGTTTTTCATGTGGATATATACATATAATATATGAGGTGTAAATATCTCTTAAATAGAATTAGGTTTAATTTTTTTAAATTTATTTTTATTTAAAATGAGGGTTTAATTAAGAGGACCCATTTTAAGTAATTTTACATATGGTGGCTTAGAAAAACGAAAAATTAATTAATAACTTCACAAATTTGCTCATTTACTCCTTATCAACAACAAATAAGAATGAATTTAATATATTTATCATTTTGGATGGTATAGGTATAGTTGTAACTGCTGTAGAAACAAACTTAAAGTTAGGTCAAATGCGATAAATGGGATCTATGCTTAGAGAAGAAGGGTTTATTGTCAATGAATAAAAATAGGTAAAATCACTAGCGAAATAATATTAAAATCAGTCGTTTTAACAACTTTGAGGTCCTGAAGGAATGCGAAAATAGAATATATTTTTCGAAAGAAAACTGAGGTCAATAGGGTAATAAGAAATTAGATATGAAAGGGTCAAAGCGAAATTCAAAGAGAGAATTTATAAACGATGAAAACGGAAATAGACCATTCAGACACCGGGATGCTCTCATGGATATTTCGTTTTGCAAATATCTTTGAGCTGCAATAATAATCTTCATGCTCTTGATTATTTGCCTTGATGATTATGGAATTTTGTGAGTGATATCGCAGAAATGTAATTGAGGCATTGAAGGAAAAGTGAAAAGTTTTTTCAGAGCTGGTACGCTCTTTGCAAGTTTTGTAATTTGGCAATTTTTTTTTTAGTGAAGAGTTAAACTAAAAAGTTGAAACTTGTCTCAAAGTTGAAGGTTATTAATTCAGACGTTTGTGCTAAATTTCACTTCATTTGCTACAATCGTTTAACATTTTTCTATTTCACAATTCTATTTTTTCTTATTATCAGAATTTCTTAAGTGAATATTTTGAAGTTAGAAAGCTCGATGTTTGTTTTGATATTACACATATTTTCTACATATTATAGTGTGAATGAATATATTTTTTACTGGTATTTTGATTTGGATCAAAGCTACAAAACAAAATTTATAACTGGCCTGGAAAATTAGTTGTGTTTTTGAAAATTCTTCATTTTCCGGATTTTATCTAATTAAAGAGATAATAATTTTATAATAAATTTTGGAATAGTACCAAAAAAAATGTTGATCTCTAAACCCTCTTCTTAATTAAATCTTTTTCGAAATATGATAATTTTTTTCTATTAATGTTCTCAATTCAAATATCAGCATATATGTTATATTAGAGACTCCAAATTTTTAGGTAATTAAAAATTATGGAATTTTACGAATCGAAAAATAATTAGCATCTGCTTTGCACATTTGCTTATTGGAGATTTTTAAACGTTCTAGCTTGTAAATTATACAACCTTGAGATTCGACTCTTATATAATATTTATATTAAAATTTGAATTTTTATTTAAATCACATATAATTAATTATAATTATTTATTGAACACGAACAAATAATACAATATAACTACGACGTTTCGATAGACTTATTCTGCGATTGTTCTCAAGAATGAACACCCCCTCCTATGATAGGTAAACCAAATTTTATTCAAATTAATCACACAAATAAAAGCTTCAACAGCTTCATTAATAAATAATATTTATATATTTATATGATATTACTTCTCTTTAAGCTAGTTGAATATAAAATTTTTGACACCACAAAATAAAGAGTCCTAAAAGACAAATCATTTTGATAACATCTCTTCAAACGATAATATTAGCTAAAGTAATAATTTTAAATTAAAAAATATAAATAATCATATTGTCTATAAGAAAGGTTATTATACGTTAGTAATTCATTCTAATTGCTTAGGAGATAAAACGGATTTTAAAGTGAAATCTTTCAATCTTTTGAATCAGCTTGTTAAGTCTTCCCTCCTCCTTCCCGGCAATTTCCCTCCTCTCCTTTTTAGTTCACCAGGTTGCCTAGAAACAGGCGGCTGCAGTAAGTCAAAATGGAACTTGTTTTATTTTACTCAATCAGGGATGGATTTACTTTTTTACTTTTTACTTCGTTTTTCTACTAATTTACAAAGCAAGTACTAAAATTAGATACTTTCTAATAGAATTAGCAAATGTCGAGCCTTTTTATTAAAAAATATTTTTTAAAGGAGGATGAATTAAATTTAATTGCTTCTTTCCAGTAATTTTTTTGCTAATTCAAGTGCTTTATCGAATTGGATAAAGCACTTGAATTAATAAAAAAAGAACTGGAAAGAAGCAATTGAATTTCATTCATCCTCCTTTAAAAAATTAAGATATCCAGTACGCGATTTAAATATCTTATTAAAAAATAATTTATTTTACTTTAACAAACATTCCTAATCCTTTATGTTGAATAAAATTTCGGTGATATATTTTTTTACTCCGTACACTGGGTAGACGAAATCTCAAGAACCGAAGATCGTGAAAAATTACGAGTTATGTTCTATAGGCATTGCACGATATTTCCGATTGAACCAATATTGTATATAATAAGATTTCATACACCAGCTTAAAAGAATTCAGTTTATCTTGCAAATTATTTTTTTTAATTTGACCTCCAACCTTATATTTTCAATTAAAATTTTAGATAATTTAAATTTAAAATGTAATTATTTTTGAATCGTTATAAGCCAGGTGTCGAGGAATAGGAATAGCTGAACAAAAATTAAAATCTAACAAATTATGAAGGTATTTTGATTATTCTAATTATTCTCTTTGTATTAAATAATGGTCTAAAATTCAAGAAAATTAAGAAATATAAACCAACTTTCTTAGAAATCAAAACGTTTCAGGAGTAATTCTTCCGAAGCGTTTTATAAATCCAATTGGAAATATAATTATTTAAATAAACTGTTTTTCATTCAATGCGAATAAATAAATAAAATGATTGTTGGCCATGTTCCTAACAAATGCTCATTGTTACAGATGAAATATCCTTGGTCCAAATCAGCTTCTTCTTGAGAGACTTCGTACATCCAGGGTTTTCAAGGTAGAGTCATCTCTTTTTGGTAAATACTTAATTTTTTCGGATAATAGATAGGTACCAGTGGCTTGCGGTCCATGGATGTTGTGGATGCGGTGCATCCTTAAAATTTCAAACATTTATAGTATTTTCATAAATAAATTAATTAATAAAGTAAATGGTGTGTAGTTTCACAGTGAATGAAATAAAATTCAAAGAGGTTTATACAAACTCAATATATTTCGGATTATTAGTCCATCACCAGGAGTTTACAGGCTAAAAACTCTAAGTAAAATTTTCATAAATATATAAGGTCGACTTCAAAATTTCTAGAGGATCTTTAAATTTTAAATTATTATGCGTTATTTGAAATATTTCTATAAAAAATATTTTTTGTTTTGGAAAGTATATTGGTTCTCAAAATGAAATAAAATTGTACCATAGTTTGCTGATAGAAGGTTTGAAGTCCCAGACTGGTATATCTTCCAGTTCAAGCATTTCAAAAACAAGTCCAGACGAGTTTTGGTCGAATAAAAATTATTCTCGTTGTGGAACTATTAAAATAGAAATAATACAAAAAGGAATAAAGATGATTCGAGAATTTTTGTACTAATCCATTTCTAAGAACTCTCAATATATAAGATAAATAAGAGTGCTAATAGAGAAGTCATAGCTTGATTATAGTCATAGAATTAGGAGAAATTTAAGATTTTCTTATAGGACAGGCTGATTCATTGTAAAAGATGGTTGATTTCCAACTCAGGGACTGTGGAGTTTAAAAGTGACAAGATTTAATTTCTGACTCCTAGCCTCCTCACACAAAGCAGTGTATCTATTTGGCGCGAAATATGTTTTGTAAAAATCTAATGTTAAATTTGATAAATAACGAAAATGATGCCTTATTTGACGAAATTCGCAGGTTATTCGAAGGTTAGAAATAAAATTCCAAAAAATGAAAGGTACTTTTTTGGACAGCATCTACTGGTTGCAAAGTCACCAACCTCTTTTTATTTTAATTTATATTAATTATTATTATTATTATTATTATTATTATTACATATTTAAGTATTTTATTAATTGTTTACTATTAGAAAAAACTCTTCCCCTTGTTAGGCACCACATTTTTATTTTAATACTCAATCGTATAAATTAGAGATCCTACAGCACTCCCTAGTCCTTTTAGGGGACTTTATTTTCTCTTCCATTTATCTTCAGATGTGCTTTTATTTACTTTCATTTCTCATCTTCAGGCTCTTGGGATCGCTTTTTCCCTCTTTGTTTGGATTTCCCTCTAATCTTTGCCTTTAAGAGTCCTATGAGAGTTACTTTTGACTCTCTTTGCTATTATTTATTAAATTATTAGAGACATTGAAAAATCGACCTTATTAATTTATGAATCTTTACTTTTCCATATCCAAAAACTCATAGTTGGTATTAGAATTAAAAAAAAAGAGATTTTATTGAATCCCTACAAAGCATTCTTAAAAATATTCTTTACTGCGTGTAGGCAGAGTTTTGTCTTCATATAAATAGCTACGAGTTAAATATAAAACGCTTGAGGGTTGTTGCGTTTTTCTCCGGTTATGCTTGACTGGATTTGAATGAGGCCAAATGTGCAATTTTAATCTTAGGTAATTGCACACTTATCCGAAAGTTAGATGATTTAGTTATCACTTATCATATTCAGCAGTTTGTCTCAATGTGGAAAAACATAATCAAACTAGGTCCTACTCGAAGTTTAATTATAATTTTAAACTATACAGTGGATTCCGTTTATAACGACTTTCAAGGAACCGTGATTGTTAGGAGGCACTAAGCATACGACGTAATATCCGTAGCCTTATGCTGGAATATTTATTTATAAGTTCTTACTTTGAGAGGTCAGTTTAAGATATTATCGGTCAAAACGACAAAAAAGGCCATTTGACCAATGTTTTTCGAAAATAAGGTCTAAATGGCATTTTTCCTCGTTTTGACCGATAATATCTCAAAACTCTGACCTGTTGTAAAAAATCGGTAAATTGCATGAAAATCAGCGTATAATACTCTATTGGATTCCATTGCTAGGTTTACGGATACAAATTTTTGTTGAGTAGTGTTATAGCACTTTTCACTTCTAACGATAAACACTTCCGTGATTTAGAAACGCCATAACTGCACATATTAGAAACAAACTGCTAAATAATTGCCAATCGACAGAAAATTGACTAGAATAGAAAAAGGAAAAATTTATTCCAAGAAATTAAATTATAGGTACCAACAAGGTAAACAAATACAATGTAATTTATCAAACTCGTCGTTATAACCAGAATAGTTAGACCGGATATATTTGACAGCCAACTAAAAATTAGCTGCCAGATAGATTAGTGCTCTCTCTCAAAGTTTACTTTTCACTCCATTTGAAAATCTACAGAGAGAATATTCAAATGAACAATTTTTTTCTTTACTGTAGAATTGTATCTTTAAAAACGAAATAGTAAATATTATGTCACTGAGAAACAAACTACCAATTTTAATCGTTTACGGTTTACTACTACCAATCAATTACCAATTCATTCGAAGGAAGAGTTTTTTTTTTTTTTTTTTTTTTTTTTTAATCATCATTAATCAAATTTTAAAACCAGCAGCCATCTCCTACTTTAATTTTTTAGTTAAATATATTTCTAGTGTATATGTTCTATTATTATTATTTTTTTACTAAATTAATAAATATTTTCATTATTTAAATTCCTAAAATATTATTATATCAGGTATATTGTTGGAAATATGTCGTCTAGCAAATAAAGCGGCTACAAGGTAATATGCTCTAGTACATAGCAAAGAAATTGAGCCGTTTATATTTTTTGAGGTGATAAATTGCTAAAGGTGTTGGGTGGCCAATTTAATCGAGTTAATTGAATGAGTTTGCTCCAGAGGCTGTTTAATTATTAATATTCATTTTCTGCTTTGTTCTAATTTTCTAGTCAATGTTTTCAAAATTTACAATCTTAATAAAATATTATGTTAGATAAAGTATAAAACAATTATCAAAAACCGAGAGAGAGAGAGAGGAGTGAGGGGTCGATTTTAGTGTACCAGCTGATGCTGAACACTCAGTTAATTATGAGTATAACAATTTTGTTTTATTTTTTAATCGAACTTTGTTTTCATTCCTGTTTTACCATTTTCAATTATAAGGGATTATTTTATATTATAACTATAAATACAGTAGGTAGTTATATATAGATTTAGCGATTTAGCTACATATAATGTATTTCCTCGTCAGCGCGTATTTCACTTAATTTTATTTTTGAAAAATGATTTTGGATTTTATTTTTTACTCCGCATTTTATATGCATTTTCTTTCCTAAACTACTTAATTTTCTATTCTTCAACTTAATCACTTGGAGTTCGAACTTTGAATAGAGTAGGTCTCTTGACCGTTGTTTGGATCATTGAGTTATTTTTTTCTAATTGTTAAAATCTTAATTTTCTAAGGGAGTGAAAAATATTCTTTATATATTTTATCGGTCTCAATCCATAATTGACCCACATTCCCTTTTCCTCTCTTCTCTATCCTCGTTTTTCTCTTCTTTTAAATATGGAAAAACACAACTAACAACCTAAAACGTCCTGATATTAATGAAAAAGAAGTTGTAATGATCACTGATTCGACGGACAACCTGCAATTAGCATTTTCATGGTAAAAAAGTGAGTATGCTAATCGAGTTTTCCAGAATTAAAATAAAATATCGCCAAAACGTGTCTACTTTATTCTCGATAATACTAGAATATAAACTTTTTTCAAAAACCTCCACTTAAAAAATTCTTATGATAACACGCACCCCGATTTTTAAACGACGAAAAACGGGAAAATGGTGGGCAAATCTCGCGAGCAAATAGAATATACTTATACGCAACTACGATTCTCCAAAGGGACTCTAAAAATGGGAGATAAATTCATTATCTTAGGTATTTGACTTTATTTAAAACATTTTAAAGTAAGCCAAAAATATTGATGTGGGCCCAAGACTATCATTAAATAAATTTTATAATTTTTCTCATTAATATATCAAAGAATAATTGATACGTCAACGAGAATTATTTTGACCGCGCTGTTTGAAAAAGATATTTATCACGAGACTACTGCGGATTACGCTATTGGAGTCTGTGGAGTCTTAAGTCTGGACCAAGAGAGAAAAGATGTGATCCACTTAGCTACAATCCAACGTCATTTCGCGTATAGCCCGCTAGACATTCGGATGGATCACCAAGTGAATTTGAAATCTCAGATGTTATATATTCGATCTCCCAGTCCAGAGCGCTTGATCTATTAGCATGTATGTTAGATGCTTGCCATTAATTGAATCAAATTTAGAAAACATTCGATCAAGACTATCATTATTGGATAAAAAATACTTGGTAGGTTTCACATTAAGATATAAAAAATAAACCGAATTTATTTTTGGAGAATCTTTAATCTCGATATATATATATTTCGGGTGACTAATTCACACTAAGATATAAATTTGAAAAGTTTTGAAAAGTCAGTGAAGAAGGAGAAAAAACCCTGAAGAAGGAGGGAATAGCCTCCGAAACGTCGGTTTTATGAATAAAAAGATAGTGTAAATTATCTTCTTCTTTTTTTGGACTGCCTCATCAATATCCACTTAATTCACTTATCAGTCCGTCTCCAAAAATTACTCCAATTTTAAAAAATGTTTCACCAAGTAACAACACCAAATTCCTTAAAAACTATCCAAGACTATAACTTACTTATTACCTCTTTTGATTGTAATAGAGAAAAAATTTATTTATACTAAAATAGATATTTATAGATAATACTTGATAAACAGATTGGATCACCTAGAGAAAATGACACAAAATCTAATAAAGCCAGAGCTTGGGCGTCAGCAGGTGGGAAAGGGAGTACACCTGCCCCCCTGGGATGGAATAAAAAATTCTGTAACAGCTCTGACTTCCGGCCCGGTATGCCTAAACTTTGATATACCGTATGTGTTTTTATATTTAAGTAGTACTGTATTAAATGTATTCTAAATATGAAAAAAACTCAAAAAATTAAATATTTAAATAAAAAATTATTTGTCTCCAAGCTTTGACCCTCTGAAAAATTTTCTGCGGACGCCCGAGCGCCTGAAGGAAATGTGTAGGTTCCTGGGAGATTATCATAAGACTTCCTGTAAAGAAGCGTAGCAGAAAAATTTTCAAAGGGAACAAAGTTTGGAGACAAATATATTTACAATATTAAATTGTTATTTAAATAGTTAATTTTTGAGTTTTTTCACAAAGAGAATACACTAATACAGTAGTGCGTAAATAGAAAAACACATACTGTACATTAAACATAGTTTAGTGAGACCGAGCGGGAAGTCAGGGCTGTTACAGAACTTTTTATCCCATCCCAAGGGCCCCATGTACCCCCTCATGACTCCCTCTGCGGATGCCCATTCTTGTTGTACTCCTTCTAGCCGATAGTGAGTTTTAATTCTACATTTAATTGCTCTGCGAATTTCAATTCCTGGGATCTAGGGGGTTGTACATGCAACACGCCTTTGCAGTGGGCTTTTAAAATTTATATCGGAATGAAATTTCAAGATATTAAATATATAAAGGTAATTCTTAATAAGCTTGAGAAAAACTTGTTACTGTCGTTTTTAGAAAATTGGAAAAAACGCTTGAAGTAAAGATGTACTTCCGGTTCGCAGTTCTAAGGCAAAATTTTGCTGTTCTTCTAATCGATATCTACCTGAGGTTTTGAATTTACTTGTTCTGCCGTTGCTGATTACCTGAAGAATAAATACATACATATCTACGATCCAATTACACAAGCACCAATTAATCTTTGAACACTTTTTGGGTTCTGGGTATAACCAAACCCATTTTCGTTTTTAATTATATTTTTTTATCTTTTAAGGCTTAAGACACTAAAAATTAAATAAAAAAATAAAAGTTAATTTTATATTCTTGTTAAAGAAGCTCTCACAATGTGAAAACCTTAAGAGAGGAATGCATTAATTACACTTAAATAAATGTAATATATATTTTATAAGTGAAAAGAACAATAAAAGTAAGGATGTTATTCCCTTGCATATGAAAAATCAATCAGGTTGTCTACTGCTTGATACAAATAAACATATAATTATATATACTATTAGAGAATATGTTTGTTTGTTAGAGAATATAGTTTCGAAGGTTTGACCTTAATCATCCGTCTTTTTAATTATAAATATTTTATCTGTTATTTCTCATAGTTTCAAATACCTGATTGGATTTAGGTAAATTTGTTTTGTTTTTTTAATCAAGCAAAGGACAATGTCATTGATTTTTTTCTTATGAACCAACAGTCCTGCTACTTTCGGCAAACTAAATCTTTTCAGTTATTCTCTTTGTCTAACAAATTAAAATTTCAGCATTAAACCTTGAACGATGTATAATTTCAAAATGTAAAAATTGAAAAAGAGCTGAAAAACACTTCTTCCAGAATGAAGTGAAAAATCGATTGAGGTAAAAGGTAAGGTTCAAAGGGTCTCTATGTCTACCTCCTGTTAAACCTAATTGAAGGATAAATTAGCCTTAAATTGAATACAACTGCAGGTTATAGTCATATTTACCTCTAGATTAGGGTCTTTGCACACATAAGCATTCTCAAAAGAAATTAAAAACAACGGACAAAAGAGACGACAAACAACTTATATTAGGTAGTCCTCGAATATTAAAATGAAATATACGCGCCTCGATGGTGAAGTTTCTAATAAAACAGATCACAAAACATGAAGATAATTAATTGTGATAGTGCGAAAGGATCAAAACGAACATTAATTATTTAGGAATGACAGTGAAGTTTAAATCGATTTTCAATCCAAAATTGGGGAGTGTTTCATTATTTTGAGATAAACTAAATGATAAGGCAGTCAGTTATGTTTAAACAAATGCACCTCTTTTTTGTTTTCATATCTTCATGGTTTTTGAACTAGACTGAGTGAGAGTGCACAATATTTAGTATCACAGACTAACTAACATATATTTTGACAAAATAATTAATATTTCTTAAAATATAAATTTTTTGATCTTCACTATGCTAGGTTTCATTGTAAAGAAAAGTTTTTAAGATATTTCAAAAATACGAAGTAAAAAAAAAACAACAACTATTTTTTCATGCACGATTACAATACTTCACCAAACCAGATTTGGTGAAGTAAAAACTAAAGATGAAATAAATCCACTTGTTATAATTTTTCATATCTGATTAATTTTGGGTATTTATTATGGTCATATTTTCCCACATATTATTTTCCTCATGAGTTAAATGTAAAAAAAATATCAAAAATATCATTTCCAATTTCCATCAATGTGGTTTTAAAAAAAATTATAGTATTTATTTATATTATTTATTCATAGATATATTGAATTAAAAAAAAAAATTAGAGTCCTGTAGCTCTAATTATTTTATTTTTAAAAATCCTCCCTCGTTCAAAACCCAATCAGTTATTGATCCCACTAAAGAACAAATAAATATGAAATTTCGTTTTTCAACCATTGACTTACTCACAAATCCAATCACTCGTAGATTTTTTAATAAATTAATTACTGACTTTATAGGAATATCATTTTATCTGTTCATTATACCGAGCTGCCTATCAACTGTGTTTTTACTTAAAGTTTATTTTTATTACCCATTAAATATAATCAGTTAATGAACTAATTAAAATTAAGAAAAAACAACAATCAAGGGATCGTTTTAATTACAAAATGTTTTTTGGGACGATTTTATCATTTTATTTATTTATTTGTTTGTTTTATTCCTGATCTTCCTTTCTTGGATTTTGGGGTAAATACGTATACGTATAAAATTTACAACTTATCTACAAATTTCATTTTGGATTTTCACTCACTTTTCTTGTCTCTTTCGAGTTGCCCTCTCCGATTCTTGCCACCAATCAGATTCCTCGATTATCTCACCCTTTAGGTCCATTCATTCCCTTTTCTTTGCTTTGTGATAACACTATTTTTTTCTTTTCTAAAGTCCCTCATAAACCCACAAATGCTCGAAATCTTATTTCTTCTACCCATAGAGTCTGCATAAGGTACTCGTTTCTCCATTCATTCTTCATTCCATTCTGCACTGTATCCAATCCTCCTTCTCATCCATTTTGCTTTCATATCCATCCGCTTTTCATTCCTCAAGTAATTGTTTCATCCCTATCCCCTGCTTAACTTTTCATTATATGAAGAGTTATCCGTTCTCGACCGCATTCTTTGTAATTTTTAATATGGGATTAAATAATCTAATTACTTCCTGCTTCATTTCCTATTCTACAAAGTTTAGTCTCCTCTCCTTAAATATTTAATCATTTCCCGACTTCCTACACTCTGCCCTACTTTACTCGTCTCTCTGTTCCATGCTGTGAGACAGCTATTTTCGTCCTCCCTTAAAAATTCCTTGGGCCATTTCTGGTGCTCTCAGAATAAACATGCAGCTCTTCACTATAATTCTAAACTACAGACTTGTCTCTAGTAAATCAAGAGAGGTTGTCAACTACTAAATCCGAGGATGAATAATTTTTATTATGTCAGAAGTGTTGTATTTACCTCTTCAAAAATGTAATCTGAATGTCAAAAATGTAATCCGGGGCTTGCCCTTCGGGGTATAACCATATCTGACATATAGCACGCGTAAAAATTTTCACTCAAAGATTTAATTCTTATCAATAAAAAAATTTGCAGTCACTTGATTTCAAATCTAAGCATACATACATATCAGACTTGAATTCCTACTCTCTATAAATATTCTGGCATGTTTCTATCTGGGCCTAATGCACATTTTATAAACTTCGCTTCATCTTTTTCGAGGTTTTCATTAGCTATTCTGTTTATCAGCTATTATCTTATTTGATTTATTTAATAAATTTTCTTAAACAAAATAGGTGATGCTTTTTCCAAAATGCTTTTTTTTTTTGTAATGGAAATTCTTCCTTTATTAGGAACCATTTAGTTTTAGCTAATTTTGAGATATTTGGAAAAAACCACGTGAAAATTACATTGTTTTTGCACTCTAACAATTTTTTTTCATAGTATATTAAAATAAAAATTCAAAAACATATCTATGCCCACTTTTTCAAGAGCATCATTATTCTTGTATCAGAAGAGAAAACATGTGAAATATTCTAAGCATAAAAGACGAAAAGAGATCTCCTAAATGAATAAAGGAAATCTAATAAAAATGAAAAGGAAATTTGGATAGTACCTAAATAACTCCAAATAGGTAAAAAAAATGGAGTAAACATGTTTCAGATGGGATAATTAATTTAGTCGTCGCATCGAATATGAAAATGTAATGTCAAATAAAACATTAGACAAGGACTTTGGATGGCCAAGTTGATGTAGAATAGAATATTTATTTATTTATTTATGGACATACACTGATAGGGAACTCGGCTTGCTTTATGGCCCCGGGCAGATATCTTTTAATAGGGAGGGATATAGGCTTTATATCAAAGATCTCTTTGACCCAATAATAATTCATAACAATATATTTCTTGTATAGAGAAGGGTCCAGGCAGTTTTGTGATTAGATTTACCATTCAATTTCTGTTTCCGGGTAAAAAAAATTGATATTCCATCACTGAAAGCAATCAACATTTTTTATTCAATTTTGCAAGAAATTCTGGGGCTATATATATTAAGACAAGCGAAATGCATAGTTTGAAATATTTGAATATTTTGAAATTAATATATAGGCATATATATCCAATCCCCTCCACCCCATTGGCATATATATCCACCCCCCCCTTTCCTCCAGAGCCGATAGAAATCAATTTCGCATGTTATTTACATCAAAACTTATCAGATATATTAAATAGTCTTCCAAACGATTTCAGAATTATGATTTTTTTCACTATAGTAATTCATCCTCTACAAATATGTATTTTTAGTTACATATTGTGTAAGTGTAAGTGTTGCAATCAGTAGCGTAGTATTTAGCGAGTTCGGGCCCCTTCGAAGAGCCACTTTTTGAAGCAGGGAGTCAAACCCATTAATTACAATTTCCGTCTTAATTTTATAAATATTTTCCAAGTTCTAGTGTTCAGCAAGTGAAGTTTCTAGAGCTTGGAAAAGACTCAGAAACTGATAATTAGGATTTAAAAAGTGAAAAGTAAAAGTGTAAAATGTACGAATCCAAAACCCGAACAGGGTATGAATGAGAAATAAATAAATAAAATATCTTACATAATATACAAACTGGATTATATCTACGGTAAACTTTTAAGAAAGTACTTATTACCCTATTATCATTTAAAAAGCCTCTAATTGGATTGTTTGCCTTTTTCCGATCACATGAAAAAATTTGATGGAGTAATAAAGAAGATGAATTCTTACTAATACGGATTTATGACGTCATAATTCATTCTGAAGGTAATAGCGAACAAAATAACTAATAAAATGTACCTACTTTCTGTTATAATCAGAATCGCAACCAGTGCAAACATAATAATTGACACGTCAAGAAGTTACTCTGTCATAAAAATTGCTTTATTGATACGATAGCAATTTAATGAAAGGGATTGTAATAAAAAAATTTATATTTCACAGTTCCTTTATCACAGCCTCCCGGTTGGATTGGTTATCAGGAAAATAAAACAGTCCTGGGGGAATTTTAGATTTTATTATTAAAAAAAAGAGGCTTCTAAGTGCCAATAATATCCTTCATAGGGAGTCACAATTGATGGGTATTTGAATTGCGAAAACAGGATTGCAAGCTTTTAGGGTTCAGTACCAAAAATTGAAAAAAAAAATGGAAAAACCCTTATAGTGAGACTACGTTGTTTCTAAGCTATTTAAAGCTAAATGGTAAATTTTGCACATTTGCAATTTTTTATCGTTAAAGAAAAGTAGCTGAAACTTTCAGATTATTGATATAATCTTTTGTATCAAAAATCAGCTCATTACAGAGGCGTAACTAGGCTGGAATAACCGGGGCAAAAGGGGCCTCCAAGACAATTTGTTTCATTATTTACCCAAGGGACCCAATTTGCTTCCTTATCCCGGGGCCCCTAAATGACTAGTTACCCCCTAGCTCATTAGCTACAATCATTTCATCAGCTTGCCGAGGCTGGAAGGGAGCAAACCGAAACAAACCGTGTTAAAGATCTGAAACATTGTTTTTTAGAGATTTATTAAATATGATACCACAGCAAGCTTTTCGGGTGCTGTGTCACTTTGTTTTTGTATTCTTTTAAAACAAATGACATTCACTCTACTTTAAAGTATTTTGTATTTTGTAAATTTTTATATTTTTTTTTGTGTAAAATAAAATACTGTGATTTAGCAATTCTCTTTTTTCTAATATTCATGGAAATAAAATATAACATCCAATTTCTCAAATAATAATCTAGTTAATTATAGAACATTTGAATGATTAAGAAAAGGGAAAATTTTTAACACAATAATATATTATATTACTTATATTTTAGATCTAGATTCTAGGGTTAGTTACTATTATTTCTTTTTTGAAAAACAAGTTTCAGAAACAATTTTTTTTCTTAAAACTTTTTAAAAAATCAACTATCATTCTAAATTTGAGCAAAAATTTCGAAATATGTATAATATACTTGTTTTGACTAAAAGATTAATTTTATCATCTTTACTTTTAAAATGGCTGAAACTCGATAAATCTCAAATCTTCGTATCTAAAACAACAAATTTTTATTTTATTTTTTATTTATTTTTTATATTTTTATTTATTTTATTTTTTATATTTTCTGATAATCGATATAAACAATTTACATAAAATTATTTAGCTCTTTCTAATTTTGCGCCCACGTGATTGATGTCTGAAGCAAAAGCTCCAAATGTTCCATGTTAGCTACGTCACTGGCCATACCAATCCCATGTCTTAACGTGGGTCTTACATTTTTTAATTTATAAAATATACTTATTGATTTCAAGATTCAAACTAATTGCATTGAATTTCACTGACCTCAAATCAGCTTTCATTGTACAGCCAGTTTATTTTCAAAAATCTTTTTATTATACTCAGTAATGATTAGGGTCAAAATTTTAAGGCACTCTTTAGGAAATTAAATCACATTAATTCATAAGTCATTAAATTAAGCAAGACATTTCATTAGAAAAAAATATTCAGAGTCATGTATATGATCACAAACAAAGTGAGTTTTTTAGAGTTTTGAAATATTTTACAAAATTAAAAAAAAAAATAATAAAATTATCTTTTTTAGGTTTACGGAAATTCACATTTTATATAGTTTAAGTTAGAAGATTTCCCTCCCTCCGATTTGTCCATTTTCTCTTTAATTCAGCTTCTCTAAAGAAAAAACATATTTTCATAAGAATTCTATTTGTTTTTCAAATATCTTCAAGATTTAGTTCTCCAATGCAAGTATCCATTAATTTCATATCTGTTACCAGTTACAATTGTAATTGGTAATATATGTATCATTTACTTCTAAGTTACTGCCTTTCCATTGATATGGGCAAGTAAAAATTAAAGAATTATTTATTTACTTGATAATGAAGATTTTTTCCCGTTTTTATCTATGGAGGGTGAGTTTGCTTTATATTGAATTTGATTAGATATAATATGAGAGATGAATAGCTCTTTAAGGATTTGATTTCACTAAACGTGATTTTAATTGGTGAACATAAAAATTATCAAACGAGAGATAATAAAAAAGTCTGTTTCATATAAAAAAAAGAAGTCAATTTAGGATAGGAAATGAAATTTTCAATTAGTGTGTTATCAAGTTATCGGCTTGCCTAAAAGGGTTTTATGCCCTATCATTGGGTTTGTTAATTTTGCCCCAATGATTGAACGAAAAGGAGATTGAATCACTAAAAACGCAGACCCTTTTGAAAGTTACAGAGGAACGGACAGACAGACAGACCAACAACCGATTACACCTCCATTACTCAATCAGACATGGAAATCCGAATTATGAATATGAATATACAAACATAGCTATATCTATCTTGTGTCTATATTTATTTGCAACTATCTCGCTTGTTAACTATTTATATTCATACCAACTGGGAAGCCCGCCTTTTGCGAGAATCTTGCTGGTCAAGGAGCTACACCCCCTGGACTCTGCAGTGCGTTTTAAAATAATAATTCAAATTTCCTAATTTTGATAAAGTATTGCTTTTGTCATGAACTATTAGTGGGATTTAAAATAATAATTTAAATTCCCTATTTATAATAGCGACTGTTGGGTCTCTGACTCGAAGAACGCTGGTTCGAGACTGAGTCTCGGCAGATCAGATATTAGCAGTCGCCTCTTCTTGGAAACCAATGGCAACCTACCAAAAGTATAATTGCCTAGTAACCTCTCCAAACTAGCCGTTCGGAACCGGCGTTAAAAAGTAGGTCCCGTATATCTGTGTAAAACAACTAAACACACTGTGTGTGTATATGTGGAGAGGAGCCAAAACGTTAGGGATATGGCTCTTTAAAGAAGAAGATTTATAACAAATTGTATTTGTCATGAACTATTAGTTGGTTTTAAAATAAAAAATCACGTCGTCGTCGCAAGCCGATTATAATAAGTGTAGATTACAAAATCAGCCTTAAATAACTACAGCTAGTGAAATGTACCTATATTGAACATCATAAATTCTATTAAAAATTACAATTTAAAAGGGCAATTGTTTTTTAGGCTTGCCTTTAAAAGTAAAACAAGAGCCTCTTAATACTACCTATACATTTTACATCTATCTATCTGTCTATTCATCTGTCAGATCATTGTAGCTCTCAAATTAAATAAGATACAAACTTCAAGTTTTCAAGTAATATCTATTTATTTTCCCTGAAATCAAAAATCAAAGCAATGTTTTTGAGCAACGTTTATACAGTGTTTTTTTTTCAAAATTACTATCTTGGAATGGTCATCATATAATATTAAATATTACTAGTAAGAACAATGAGTGAACAAAAGAAAATGAGAATGTACCCTTTTTGTAAGGGTTAAAGATTTTTAAGATTTCTTTTATCCCCATCCATAAATATATATATATATATGTATATATATTTTCTAAGAAAAAAATTTTAATATCAAGAAGTTTTATGACTTGACGCAGCAGCTCTCATCAAATGCAACTAAAAAACACAAAAAACATACCGGAAGGTTTTGTTGTAAGGATGAAGAAACGGACGAATCAGCGGAAATCATTTTTCAAGCCATTTCAGCATTTTATTATTTGATATATAAATAAATAGTTTTCGAAATGTTTATTACAATATTTAAAAGCTTAGTTTTGCATAGAGGTCTTGTTTTATTAGACAGTCCTTTGGATATAAGCCCAACAGAAAGAAACGATCATTGATTGGTTTAGTCATTAGGAAAGAGATTTAGATCGTAATCCCTTAGATACATTAGGCCTGATTTATTGAAAGAACTGAAAATTCTCTTTTTATCCAACTAGACTTATAAATCTACACATTTAAAAATAATATAGAACATATTATTGTGTTATATCAATACATAAATAAAACATACAATTTTAATTTTATATATCGTCGCATTAGAGTGTAAACCTGCTAAATCCATTTTTTAACATATATGACATATTAATACCGTTGGAAATAAAAAGAGATGGGAGCATCGTCCAAGTAAACCTGCTACTTAAAATTACGATAGTAAGTTGTAGAAAAAAAATGTGAAAAATATTTTATTTCCATAACAACAATTGCCCTTCTAGGAAGCAATAAAAAAGAATTAGTGGACGCCCTGAATGGAATTAACCAAATCCTAATAGAAGAAATCAAAATGAAAATAAACAAGAATAAAACCAAGGTCCTAGTATGTACAAAAAAGAACAAACGAGACAGGAATGCATCAAAATTAACCAAGAAAACCTAGAAGGAGTTAAGGAATTCCGCTATCTAGGAAGTAAAATAACATGGGATGGGAGGAGCGAAAACGAAATTAAATCAAGAATTGCCCAAGCAAAAATGGGGTTTAATTCAAAACAAAAACTACTATGCTCCTCCTCAATCAGCTTAGAAAACAGGAAGTTGCTATTGAAGACATATGTATGGAGCATAGCCATGTACGGGTGTGAAACCTGGACAATTAGAAAAGCGGAGAGAAAGAGATTAGAGGCTTTCGAAATGTGGTGCTACAGAAGAATGATGAATATCAAATGGATGGATAAAATTACAAATGAAGAAGTTCTTGGAAGAATCGGAGAAAGAAGAACCTTGTGGAAAAGTCTGAAGAAGAGAATAGGTCAGATGATGGGGCACACACTGAGACATGGGGGACTGCTTAGGGATATCTTGGAGGGGGAGATGGGAAAGAAAAGGGGAAGGGGAAGACCCAGATTAGAATATTTCAACCAAATAATTGGGGATATGGGATGCCAGACATTTAGAGAGGTAAAACAGCTGGCGGGGGACAGAGTCGAGTGGAGACGGATTGTTGCATCAAACCAGTCTTAGGACTGTATACTCGATGATGATGATGATGATGATGATAACAACAATATTAAATTTTGTTTGTTTTTTCTCTGCCCTGTAAAATTTCCTTGTTGTGATTTAGCGGGTCTACACTCTAAGTCGACGATCTGCAATATTAATATGTTTATTCATTTATTATTAAGCAAATTTCACTGGCTATTTGAAGTCCATGTTTACTTAAAATAAAAACTAACGATCGATTTTTATCTAATATTAGAGGAATAATATTAGGTACATTCCATTTTTTATGATTTGTCCATGAGCTATATTAAAAGGAACAAATGGATAAATTTTAAAGAATTCGAAAAAAGTACTATCTTACTCTAAAGTAAAGTACTTTAAAATATAATTTTACTAAAAATTTTATATAATCTTTTTTTGTGGTAATCAAACTCAAGGTACTTAATTTGTATTACTTTGTTTTGTCATTTGGTACTACATAAAACAAATAAAGTTGTTCAGCAATAAGACATATAAAATATACATCAAGGACTGTAGTAGTTAAAATATGCAATTAAGATCTTTTGAATTTCATGTTTTAAGTTAGCAATAAGTAAGTAAGAGGGTTAAATTGAGAATTTCCCGTGCGCCTGTATTTAGGCAATGAAAACGGCGTCGAAGATTAGAAGATGCGTAGAAACTAGGCGAGTTCAATCATTTATACTTAGAAAGTTTCCGAGCTTTGTAAACAAGTTATCATGTGTGAAATTCATTTCTATATTCAAATTCAATACTCTAGCCACTCGAGGAGCATTTAATCATAAATTTGAGCTAAAGTTGAATCTTGACTTAAGAGTACAATTTGTTTGATAAATTTCAGCTCTCTAAATTCTGCACCCTTGGATTTTCTGAATTTTTAAACTGAAAATTGCGAAGCTACAGAAGCCCAAAATCTAATTAGTTTTTGGTTAAGGAACATCAAAATTTTTGACACCAAATAAAACTTTATACGAGTATCCGTTCTTGAATTATTATGGGTATTTGAATCTAGAGATACAGTCAGATAAAAATGAAATTCCTAAACATAAAAAATACAAAAATTAGTGAATTAAACACCTACTTGGTTATCCAGTGTGTTGTGATCTCCAAATGAACTAAGTAAGTAAAATTTGTAATTATTATTGATTTATTTAAAAGAGAATACTCTTTAAAACATGCCTCTTCTTGTATTTTTAATTTTGTCTGTATTTGAGTCTAGTGGAATAATTGACTATTACTCGATAGAGGGGTTTGGGAGGCGGATGAGGATTAATATGGAATTGGAATAATTATCGGAAAAGAGGTTTTTTTTATTTAATTAGTTTTTTCCTCTTATTAAAAACAAGGACTAAAAAGATGATCAAGGACAGTCGATGGTGGAGAAGTAATCTCCGGAGTCGAAGCTCAAACACAATTTATACAACAAAAAAAAGAAGAAGAAAAATTGGCTATTACTCTACTCTCTTTGTATCTGAAGGGTCTCCTACTATCCCAAGTGGAAGAATCTTTCTAGATTAATACAAATTACAAGAGTATTTCTATTCGACTAAAACTTGTCTGGAGTTGTCTTTTTGATCCTTGTAGTTTTTCCAGCATCAATTTATAACAGATAGGTAGAGATTTTTAATATATGGCATTTTTACTAAAATAAATTTCCATTCCCTTTATGGTTCACATTCGAATTAAATATTCGCTTTCCGTGTACAGTCATCAGGTAAAACAATACATATTTTTCTCCCCGAGCTATTGGGAGAATTGAAATCCAGATATACAGACAGGCAGAAAAATCATGTTTAAAATTTTTTCAATTATTCAGACATTTTAAAAAAGGAATAAGAAAAAACAACTGCAATTGATCGTTGTTAGAATTTATCCAAAATCATTTGAAATATTAATATGTTTATTCCTTTATTATTAATTACTAACTATTTGAAGCCCTCGTTGGCTTAAATTAAAAATAAGGATCGTTTCTTATCTAATACTAGATAATTAACCTTATTACATTCCATTTTTCATGTTTTGACTATGAGATATATTAAATCGATCAAATGAAAAAATTTTAAAGAATTTGAAAAAAGTACTATCTTACTCTAAAAGTACTTTAAAATATAATTTTACTAAAAACTTTATATAACTTAAGTGGATATCAATGAGGCAGACCAAAAAAGAAGAAGATAATTTACACTATCTTTTTATTCATAAAACTTTGTATAACCTTTTTTGTGGTCCTCAATGTACTTAATTATTTGAAATATTAAATTTCATCGAAATTGGTCAAGTCATTTTCAAGATATTAAAAAAACCTAAAAAAAAGTACTGGAATAAAATACCAATGTTTGTGGATCGATATGTACCAAAAACTAATCAGCGCTTCATTATGTTAAAGTAATTGTAGTTTTTCATTTTCATTTCAATCTGTTGAACGGAGTAGAGAAAATCGTCGACGAAAATAGATTCACATCCATCCATCCATTCATCCGCATGCAATAAATGAAAACATCGCATTTTTTGGCTTCTGGACTAGATCCCAATTAATTTTTGGAAAAACCGTCTCATGATAAAATTAACCTAAATTAATACTACAATTTGTGACTTTAATTGAGACCATGTGTTCCGTAGTCTTTACCCGAGGGCCCTTTGAAGTCCTACTTGCCGCGAGACCGATTAAAATACTTCGCATTGGATAAAGTAAATAAGCTGACGTGTTCTTATGTGGCCATCCACTTGACTTTACCATACAACCTGGCCCCTCACTTATATTTAATATTTAATAAAATTATTTATAATTATGTAGGGGTTAGTTTTTTTAGACTCCTGGGAGCCCACTGTTAATGTATACAAAATTTGGTTGAGTTTGGTACAAGAGTCTAGATTTTCATTTTTTGATCCTACACCCCCCCCCCCCTTTTTGGGCGGTTTGTTTTTTCATTTTTAGACTTCTGGGGTCCGACTGATTATGTATACAAAATTTGGTTAAGTTTGCTCAAATGGCCTAAATTTTTAATTTTTTACCCCCCTCCATGGGTCGATATGCACCAAAATATAATCATCTCTTAATCTCAATGGACTAAAACTAACTGTGAAATTTGGTTTCGATATTCCCACTAGTCTTTGAGCTAGCTGGTCCACAAAAATTTCGTAACGCACAGACTAACTAACTAACAGACAACCAGACAACCAGACTAACAGACATTTTAACAAAACAATTATTATCTCGAAAAATATAATTTTTTCGATGTTTACTTATTAGAGCTTTTTTGTAGACCGAAATACCTTGGTTTCGCTCAATTTTTTAATCAAAATAGTTTCAGCGAAAAAAAGAAAGAAAAAAAACTCTTTTTTTCATGAACGATTACAATACTTGACCATACCCTGTATAGTAAAGTAAAAAATTACGTGCGTGGTCCGATAGAAAATATTATTTCTGAAAATTGGCCCTCTTGCTGAAAAGGTTGTCCACTCGTGGTCTATATCCAATCGGGTAATTAAACCATGAGAAATAATAATGTTCCAATACTTCTGCTTCTATGGTATACATATTAACACCTTCAGAAAAAAATATTTAGAAAATTGAAATTATTAAAGAAAAAAAATAGGAGAACTTGGCAGAAGCGTTTAGCCTCTTCTAATCGATGTTCATATGAGTTAGGGCGCCTGCCTTATCTCTGTTGAAATATCTCGTGAAGCCAAAGGATTCAAAGGACTAACCCAACGGAAGTCGACCAAATCCACAATGGTTGTCGCATAATCCACATCAGAACATCCGTTTTAGTTAAATCTATGGTTCAGCGGGCTTAAAAATAACAATAATAATATCGATGGATAACAATAATTGTTAATATTGACGCAAAAGAGACTGATTTTAATATTTGGCTACATTACAAATACATTAGTGTATGTTATGGGTTCTTCAACTTTTTAATATTGTTGACTATAATATACTTTAACTAATAAAAAAAGTAATATAAAACATAACACGATACTGCAAAATTCTTTTTGTTATATAATTTAAAATTATAGTAGGCTAACAGAATGTTGAATATTTATTCAAATTAGATCCTACAGCTTAAAATTATTTACAATTTTCTAGTCTTCTCACTATGTTTTGGGTTCTAGCAAGTGAAATAATAGTTACATTATCGATTTCAACACGTAGATATGATAAGATGACTCTAAATAAATATATATCTATAATCACTCGATACTGGCTTTACAACTAGAAGACAAAACACCATAAATAACACTAGAACATTTTGAATAATTGAAATATTACTTTTTGGATATCAGGAACAGAAATTATTTATAAATATTTATAAACCGTTTATAAAAAACATTTTTGTTCCTAATTCCCAAGAAGTAATATTTAAATTTTTCAAAATATTCTATAGTTTTTCATGAGGTTCGGCTTCTAGTTCTGAAGAGATTTTCATCGATAATAAAGTCAAATTTCATTATAAGTTGTCTATCAGGAAAAAACAAAAGATTTATTCTGCAATATACCTCAAAATTAAATGCATTGTATTCTTTGTATATTATTAAATGATTGATAACTTTTTTTTAAGTTTCATAAGAACCCACATTTAGAGTCTATACTTGTCAGGATGTTGTAGCTTGTAGGCTAAATAAAATATAAACTTAAAAATTACAAGTTATATATATATATATACTTTTAACCCGAAATCAAATGTATTAAAATTAAAATAAAATGATTATTATGAAAGTGCAACACACAAAGTACAAAAAATAATTTTTAAGAAAAAAATTAAATCGACTTCAAAAAATTAAATGCAACAAATAAAATACACTAAAAGGTATAAAATAATTATTATCTTATTTAGTTACAACTAATCGACGAAATATTAACATGAAATTACTTTTTGAAGTCGGTGCCAAACAAACTATACCTATAAGCGAGCGTACCCGCCAAACGTACTAAGTAAGATTCGTCGAGTGCGATTCATAAAAGCAGGTATATGTTTGACACCGACTTCAAAAAGTAATTTCATGTTAATATTTCGTCGATTAGTTGTAACTAAATATGATAATAATTATTTTATACCTTTTAGTGTATTTTATTTGTTGCATTTAATTTTTGAAGTCGGTTTTATTTTTCTTAAAATGATTTTTTTATTTTTAGTGATGTTATTAATAGTGATCATATCATCAGAACTTGACTAAATTAATATGGCACCATCCCTAAGATAACCTCTTTCCAATAAAAAAGAATCATCGAAATCGGTTCATAAACAAAGAAGTTAGGCCTGAACAAACCTAACAAAAAAGGTCTAATACCTATGAAAAAAATGGGACCAATCGGAAGATAAGAACCTAAAGGAGGAAGGAAGACTGAACCTAATGCAAAAAAAATTTCAAAGTCGGTTCACAATTGGCGGAGATATGAGGTAACATAGACACGAAAAAAAAAAATCAGTCGAATAGAGAACCTCCTCCTTTTTTGAAGTCGGTTAAAAACATTTCATTATTCGTTCTAAACTAGAAATTGAGAATAATAAAAACCTCAAAAGCTAAAGCTATATAATAGTAGTTTATTTACGAAACTAATTAATACAGAGAAAGAGAAAAATTTAGTGAAAGAGTATCAAATTCATCTTAGAAAGTAAGGCTCCAAAGTGCCAATTAAGAGTTCTCATGACTGAGGCTTTGTGGCTCATTTTGTAAAGGAAATTTGAGTGAAGTTAAGGTATATATAGTTTGGAATTCGTTATCTTCTACACCACTTTATTTTTTATTAATTGTTATTAATGTTGCTGAGACTTAACAAGAACTATTGACTTTTTTTGAAACGATTGAACAATCTCATTAATTGAAACTAAGCCCATGGGGCACAATGTAATTCTTTTCTCATTTAAGACCTAAACAAATACCTAACACTGGTCGACAAAAAATTGTAACCATAAGCCTAACAATGGATTCTAGTAGAGTTTTATATGCTGATTATCATGCAATTTCCCGATTTTTTACAACAGGTCAGAGTTTTGAGATATTATCGGCCAAAACGAAGAAAAAGGCTATTTTGACCTATTTTCGAGTCCCATTAGATATTAAACAGTAATATTTGAAATCAAAATATTTTGTTGACGTAATTGACAACAGCTTCCTCTTTGATTTTCAAATCATCATTTATTTTTATCTCAATTAGAACTCGAGTTATAAATAAAAAACCAAAACTATGTAATTGTAAAGGATAATAAACATAGATAAAAATATATGGACTTTGTTTTTTAGTTATAACTCGAGTTATAATTGAGCTAAAAACAAGTTGTAATTTGGAAATCAAAGAGGAAAGTGTTTTCTATTATGTCAACACAATATTTTGATTTCAAATATTGCTTTTTAATATCTACCTAGCGTATAAAACACTACTGGAATCTATTGTTAGATTTACGGTTATAAATTTGTGTTTAATTTTTGTCGACCAGTGTAATTAAGCGAAGTGATATAACAGCAACCACTATAGGGGGCTTAAGGGGCAAATTAATCACTTATAGTTCATAGATTGATCAAATAGATAAGGGTTGTTGTTTAGCTAATTACTCGTTGGCTTCAATCATGGCTCAAGAATTAGTGGTCACTTTGATTATTTATTATTTGACTTTCCATCAAGAATCACTGGGTTAATTATGAAAGATAATTATCTTGATGTCATTGGCAAATTAAACCGCAGACAAGCACATTCACAGGAGAAGATTAAATATAAGCTTCGTCCATTGACCCTTTTAAGCCCCAAAGAAAGAACGAAGATTGTCCGTAACATCATTTTGAAGAAAATAATATGATATCCAAACAAATATTTTTCCGAATTTGTAGTTTTCGTTATCACATCAATTAAATTAAATTCTGCTAGTCCGTCTTCATAAGAAAATACGGTAAAACCTCGTTTATCCGGTCCTCATTTATCCGGACCGGATTTGTAGAAATTTTTATTTTAATAAATGTTCACATAGAAAGAAATGATGTGAAAAGTTATTTTATTTTTTTAAACAATTCTATGTAATTTTGATATAAACATGTTTTTTTATATCGTAATAAATTCAAATTTGATTATTTGAGGATTTGTTTTGTTTTTATTAGCTATAGGTATCCGGATTATCCGGTTTGCCTTTGGTCCCAAATAGTCGGGATAAACGAGGTACTAATGTACTTCTAAATTATTAGGTAAAAAAAGTCGGTTCCCAACAAGAAACAAATTTCAATAACAAACAAAATTACTTCTGTAATGGAAATTTGTCCTTGTTAGGGACCACGTTTTTTTTTTTTACTTTATTTTTAATTTTCAGTATTTATCAAGATTCACTATTACTTTGTTCTCTAAAATAGAAAATCACGATAGAGGTGACATCTATTCACGGTAAATAAAATTTCTTTACCTCAAAACGACGTAATTTGCCACTTTTGCAGAATTAATTTTTTTCTGGCTCTCACGAAATAAAATTATTTGAAAAAAAAACTATCCACACAATGTGGTTGTAATGGTATTTTAATTAAGTCATTTGACGTGAGTCTCAACAGCCAATAGAAATGCACCCAAAAATATTGGCAGAAAGTTATCGGAGAAACAAAATCTTTTCTCCTATAAGAATAATAATTTTACTTCCCTCTTAAATAGCACATCTACTAATTTTCACTAATATTTTTTATAAAAACCAGATGTCCGAGAAAAAGGTATAAAAATTTGAAAATATTTTTCTTGGCGAGAGAATTTTGGATTTTCATGAGGAAATCAATGAGGGTGACTTATCTATATAATAAAAATGAATTTCTGTTTCTTTGTAAGCGCAGATCTCTCAAATGCCTGGACCGATTTGGCTAATTTTTTTTTAAATGTTCGTAATAATCCAATTTAGATTAATACGTAAAAAAAAATTGGAAAAGTTGCACGGAAAATTGGAAATTCAGGAAAAACTAAAAAAATTCAGATTAGCCAACATAGCTTGCCAAACAATAAAAGAACTAAACTAGGAAACTAAACATGTGTTGGCGGCCCTGTTTGTCAGATTTTTGAGTGCCATTCGTTCTTAATAGTTCTAACCACATTATCGTTGAAGAAGAATTTAATACTGCAACAAAGATTTAAAAAATTATCTATTTTTTTAAAGTACATTTAAAAACAAAAATTAAAAAAATAAACTGCAACGGATCTTTGCTAAACTTTATCCAAATTCATTTGAAATATTAATATTTTTATTTCTTTATTATTAAACAGATATCACTTGCAATTTGCAGTTCATGTTGACTTTACTTCAAAAATAATGATCGATTCTCATTTAACAGTCGAGGAATAACCATTCTACATTCGATTTTTGACGTTTTGGTTTTTATTGGTAGTCATTGGTGAAGACATGGAGGAATCGACTTAAAATCCAAAATAGCAATCGATTCTCATCTAATACTTGAGGAATAAGAATTTTACAATAGATTTTTGACCCTTCGATTATTATTGGTAACCATTGCTGAAGACATGGAGGAATCGACTTAAAATCAAAAATAAAGATCGATTCTTATCTAATACTAGAGGAATAACCTTATTGCATTTTATTTTTGATGTTTTGACTATTAATGGCAAGATCTACTGAAAACGTGGAAGAATCGACTTAAAATCAATAAGACTAAATTCTTTTATGATAAACAAGCTTGAGAATAAGATAATTTTTTATAAATAGATTGTATTATATATACTTTTGTGTCTAGGAAAATGAATAATAATTGTAATTTTCAAGTCTTCTTATCTATAATAATACCTACATATATTATAACTTTTTTTTTATTTTCCCCTTAATGATAACAAGTGGATTTTTAATACATTTTAAATATTTGTTTCATCTTATTTGTTATGAGTGTATATTACAGTTAAATAGAATCTCAAATTATATCTATTTAAGACTTTATAATAAAACAATTATATTTATTCTCTGTTACTAATAAAACATCAATAAAGCAGCCACGTGGGGGTCCAGGGGGCGAAGCCCACTGGCTAGTAAAAGGCCCGCCGAAGGCGGGCCTTGAAGCTAGTACTTACTACAAATGAATAAAAAGCATTGAAATAAGTTACTGCATTAACCTTTATTAAACATCCAAACGCCCCGGGAGAAATTTTCCCTTATTTAAAGAAAATTTGGAAAAACACTACTGTGAATGAGGCTATTTTCACACTTTTCAGAAGTCCAGGATGAGTAAAAAGAAGGTTGAAACATTTGCTATATTTTTTTCACTCGGCTTAAAGAATAATTTCTTACGAGCAATTTTGCGATTGGTTCTCCCAGTATAAATACACTCGCCGAATAAGTTTTTACGTAGGAATTAATTCCCCTTTAGACGGTCTTTGTTTTCTGCGCTTATTTTTTTATTCTTTTTCAATTACCATTATCTATCCTTTGTTATTTTTATCCTATAAAGCTAAAGTACAGGGAAACAATAGTTAATGGTATATATTATAATAACATTATTCTATTCCGAACATAATATGGGGGAAATGCTTCTTTCCGCTGAAGTTAATCGCTCTATTTCATCCGGGGATGAAGACCTGGGAGATGAGGCATCGCAGTCTTCAGATGAATCTTGTGTATCATTGTCAGAATGATATAATTTTTTGTAAATTATGTATTTTTGTAGATTATGTATTATTAGTCACAAACTTTAAGTTTTAACCGCAATTTTGTCAGTTTTTCATATCTAAGATCTAAAATAATTTTTACAGATTTTTAAATCAAAGGATTGAAAAAATAGAAGCACAGCAAGGCGCAGGCAAATTTGTAAGCTTTTTGCACAATACTGGGACGTCAAAATTAAAATTACAAGATGACAATTATAGTTGGATTTAAAAAGACCTATTCAACGGCACCCCACTCAATGGGGTGAATAAAAATAAATTTTTCGTTAATCCTTTTTTGAAGCTCATTAATTATTTTTTTTGACCAATGGTCTATCTTTATTTATATCATCAAACTTTAGCTACTTGCAAATTTCAAGTTCCTAGTTTTATTGGAATCCTTAAAAATCATTTTCACCTGCTAAATAGACACAATACTCTTATGTGCGGCTCCCGGGTGAAGCGAGTTCCTGTCTCTAGAAGTCATAGGGATAAAACGAATTGGTCCTTTTGAAATGTAGGTACCTAATAGAACTAAGCCATAACATATCACATTCAGTTTAGTACATTCTAGGGATTTTTCAGATTATATTTTCTAATTTTAATTTTAATGTTTAAACGTTTTTAAAACCCGCAACAAGAAAAGTCTAGGTATGTAAATAAACATTAATCATGATGTCATATATTTGGAGATGAGAGGGATGGGAGGAGGGAGATCCAATCGACTTGATTGGGGAATAATGGAATTGAAATAATTATCGGAAAAGAGGTTTTTTTATCTAATTAGATTTTTCCTCTTATTAAAAACAAGGACTAACGATCAATAAGGACACTCGATGGTGGAGAAGCGATCTCCGGAATCGAAGCTAAAATACAAGGTATACATTAATTAATGTAAAATAATTGGTTTAATAAAATTTATAAAAAAAAAAAAAAAAAAAAAAAAACATATATTTGGACGAGGAAAATAGGTGGAATGTCCGGTGGAGAGATGGAACCAATCGACTTGATTGGGGAATAATGGAATTGAAATAATTATCGGAAAAGAGGTTTTTTTATCTAAATATATTTTTCCTCTTATTAAAAACAAGGACTAAAGATGAATAAGGACACTCGAAGGTGGAGAAGTAATCTCCGGAATCGAAGCAAAAATACAATGTATACATTACTTGTGTATACATATTTGGACAATTTTTTCTTCACTTATGGCTTCAGTCTTTTATCCAGATTGTATTTATGTTTTGCTTCATTTATATCTGTGTGTGTGGTATAGTGTTATCAAGTCTATGAACAAGATTATAACCTGAAAAATTTTCTAGTACAGAACTTCATTTCGAATACAATGATAGATAAAAACGCTTCTGAATTCGCAGACGCCTTTAACGAGGCAATTCAAATAGGCATAGAAACCTATATCCCCTACAAATTGATTAAAGGGAACAAGGATTCTAAACCCTGGTTTGGTAGACAATGCGCAGATTCCGTCCGTGAAAAAAACAAATCTTTTCAGAAATGGCAACTTTCACATCTAGAATGTGACCGAGTTGCATTTACCAAGTCGCGAAGCTCATGCAAAAAAATCATCTCTGAGGCAAAGAAGTCATTCGACCAGAGGATAGCTGACCGTCTCGCATCTTGCCCCAATGGAAAACGGGCCTTTTTCTCGTTACACAAGGCAATAAATAGAAATTTCGCGTCTCCCTCACTTCCGCCCCTCTTTCACCCAAATGGTTCAGTAGCCACAACCCCCGCTGAAAAAGCCGAATAGCTAGCCTCCTATTTCGCAACCAACTCCACTTTAGATGACAAAGGGCTTAACCCGCCCACTTATACCCCCCAAACCAACCTCATGGGCAAAATAATTTTCAGGCCCCAAATAATCATAAAAGCCATTAATAAATTAAATTCCAAATCCGCCGCTGGCCCGGATAACATCCCACCAATTCTCATTAAAAAATGCGCCCCTGAACTTGCCCCTATCTTATCCAAGCTATTCCAACTCTCTTACGAATCGGGCATATTCCCCAAAAGCTGGAAAATAGCCAGGGTCACACCTATTCCTAAAAAAGGAGACACTTCACAAATCTCTAATTACAGGCCTATCTCGATCACATCTGTTCTTTCCAAAATAATGGAATTAATCATAAACCAACACGTCCTCCATCACTTAGAAAACAATAAATTAATTCACGATAGGCAATATGGATTCAGACAAAATCGTTCCACAGGCGACATCTTAACCTATGTCACCCACACCTGGAACAATACTCTAGAGGCCGGAAAAGAAACCTTCGCTGTAGCCCTTGATATCTCCAAAGCTTTTGACCAGGTTTGGCACAAAAATCTTCTTGCCAAACTGCCAGCCTTCGGATTCACACCAACTCTTCGCAAATGGATAGAAAGCTTTCTGACAAACCGAAGTATAAAAGTTGTGGTGGATGGAACATCATCTGAATCGTTCTCCACAAACTCTGGTGTTCCCCAAGGCTCCGTAATCTCCTCCACACTTTTCCTAATGTATATAAACGGCCTTTTCGATCAAACGAGCAAACCCCACTCATTGTTACGCCGACGATAGCACTCTACACGGTAAACCCTCACTCCCGAACAATCGAATCAATGTGACCTCCTCAATTACTCTCGACCTAGACAAACTGAATAAATGGGGCTCACAAAATTTAGTTAACTTCAATTCAAACAAGACTCAATGTTGTCTAATTTCTAGGCGCGAAAATAAAGATTTCCCTGATATTCTCTTCGATTCGAATACCCTAAAAATGTGTGACAGCCTATCCATGCTGGGCGTCTCTGTCGCATCTGACCTGTCTTGGAATGAACACATCTCCTCTGTGGCGAAATCTGCAGCAAGGAAGATTGGCTTTTATTCAGGTCCAAGCGATTTTACAAACCTCCACAACTTCTCACCATCTACAAGGCCCAAATCCGCCCCTGTCTCGAATACGGCTCTCATCTGTGGAGAGGGAGCCTCAAAATACTCTCTTGCTACCCTGGATGCAATTCAGAAACGAGCCGTCAGGCTAATTGACGATTCTACCCTCACCGACTCCCTCGACTCGCTGGCTCATCGAAGAGATGTCTCTGCCCTTTCCCTTTTCTATAGATACTATCACGGCAGGTGCTCTGATGAGATAAAATCAATAATTCCCCCCAAAGCATGCTTTGCACGTAGCACGCGTTTTGCCGACTCCCAACACTCTTTCGCGGTTAAATTAGAAAAGTGCCGGACCACTTCATTCGCCAATACATATATCCCCATGACTTCAAGGAACTGGAACTCTCTTCCAGCCTCTATCTTTCCCAGCACCTATAATCTTCAAACCTTTCAAAACCGGAGTGCATAGACACCTACGTCTAC
Source organism: Forficula auricularia (assembly GCA_024734495.1). NCBI lineage: Eukaryota > Metazoa > Arthropoda > Insecta > Dermaptera > Forficulidae > Forficula > Forficula auricularia. Next base: position 10,530,859 of record JALMQS010000085.1, on the reverse strand, counting down.
ACCCTCTCACTTAATCAACTTTCTTCTCTTCGGTAATGCAAGGGTCTTTCGAGATCCATAGGGGCTGCATCTTTACTGGTGCACCCCTTCTTGCATTCGATTGCATTAAAAAAAAAAAAAAAAAAAAAATGGACAGGGAACACAAACAATTTAGACCAGCCTGAACCATTCATTTAGTGTAATTTGAAGATAATTTACAGTTTAAATAGGCTTGTAAAGTCTACCATAAGTTATTTCAAATACGCATATCACTGAACGGGCGTCAGTCCCTAAATGAAACTTAATTTAGGAGATGGCTTAAAATCTTAAATATCTAATCTCATGAGAATTTGTGGAGAAAATAAAAAAATAAAAAGATGAGAGTAAAGAAGTTAGGGTCTAGTTAGTTATCTATTAAATGGAGAAACGACTTTTAGAAACAGTTTAGTTTCAATTGATTTTTTGAACTTTTAATTAAATGATGTTGTTCACAGTAATAATATTAAATGATACACACGTGCTTTGAAATTTCCATTTTCTTCTCCTTCTTATCCTTCTACTATTCCTTTCTCTCCTTTTACTTGATACTCCCTGGAGGGACAGGAAAGCCTACATGCTCGGCGGCCCTAGTATAGAATTTACTCAAATTTTTGTTTATTCAATGTAATATAAAAATAAAGTAAAGAAAATTTTGAAAAATTTTTTTAGGAACTTTTTAAAATATAAAATACTAGGTAGGTTTCACATAAATAAATAATATAAAAATGTCTGAAGCATGAAAAAAATCATTTTCAGTCATGATTTTCTCAAGTCAAGAAAGAAAATTCGTAGAACGTCCCCTCTAATGTCAAAATTTGTGAATTTCAACTAATTTAGTGGGAGATAAATTTAAATTAATTTATCGCGCGGAGAATTTACCACTGCTCGAAGCCCTTAAAAATCTTAGTAAATTGGATTGTATCTAACTTTTTGAGATTTGGCTTGTGATCCCGGCTTCTTTCCTTCTACTCTGTTCTTTTCACGATGGAGTGGCCATTCAGGCCTTTAGGGGATGCACCTTCTGGTGTATCTCTTTCTCTCATCAATATCATTAAAAAAAAAAAAAATAGATTTTAGGTTCTATTTTTTTTTTTTTTGCTGTTGAGTGTATTATGATGAGCTAGCTGAGATTTTATAATTATTATTAGTTTTATTAAATAATATTGTCTTAGATATATGTCATTATTCTTATGCAATTGCACTCTCCCTCCCCACTTGCTCTCCCCTCCTGTAATTGGAAATTTTCCTAGTACTAGTACCGTTACTCCCTCTCCTCCGTCTGGCGATCCCTCGGCCTTCAGACACCCGGCACAACTCGGAAACCTTCCCACTCGGCCAACAAGTAATCAATCTAGTCCAGGTAAATATCACAATCTAATTAGCACGAAATGATCCATGTTTAATATACATAATTATTTTTACAAAATATCAGAAACTTCGGTTAAAAGATCCTGATTTTTTTAATCCGCTTGATAATTTATTTAAATTAATGATTTTTAAAGATATTAAATAGCATCAATTCAAAAAGAAAAATAATGCTTTTTTTTTGTTTTTATTTTTTAATTTTGTCAAAAGTATATATTTTGATTAACCCGAATTCTGATTATCAATCTGTAGCTGTCAATTTTTCATAATATTTATATGTTTATAGTTGCTTTGTTACTTCCATAAAGTAATATTTTTTTCAAATTTTCATTTAATAATAATATCTGTCAAAAAATTTTGATTTTTATAGAACGTTTTTCGATTCTTTACATAAAAATATCTATTTATGTTAACGTTATAATATATTAGGATGTACTTGATGAGCTTTTTTAATTATTTGCTTTATTAATTCTTAAATTTAAATGTTTTTTTTATTTATTTAAATTTGATTGAAACAACTTCCATTAAATAAACCATATTTTTGGAAAAATTTGTACTTATCTAAGTGAATATGTTAATATTTGTTTCTTTTAATTGTTATTTTATTATAATAACGTATATTTTTACTTTATCCAATGCAAAGCATGGGTAAAGTATTGTAATCGCTCTCGGGGCAAGCGTGGCTTCAAAGGGTCCTCAGGTAAAGACTACGGAACCCATGGACTCAATTAAAGTCACAAATTGTAGTATTCAATTAGGTTGAATTTTAGCACGTGACGGTTTTGCCAAAAATTACATGGGGTCTCGCCGAGAGGGCCAAAAAGTGCGATTTTTACTTTATCCAATGCAAAGCATGGGTAAAGTATTGTAATCGCTCTCGGGGCAAGCGTGGCTTCAAAGGGTCCTCAGGTAAAGACTACGGAACCCATGGACTCAATTAAAGTCACAAATTGTAGTATTCAATTAGGTTGAATTTTAGCACGTGACGGTTTTGCCAAAAATTACAAGGGGTCTCGTCGAGAGGCTAAAAAGTGCGATTTTTTCATTTAGTGCGTGCGGATGTATGGATGGATGTATGTATGTATGGATGTATGTTATCGTTTTTTTGGCCCACGATTTTTTCCACACCGTTACACCGATTGAAATGAAATTGAAAACCTACCATTAGTTTAACAAAATGAAGCGCTGATTAGTTTTTGGTACATATCGGCCCACAAACATTAGTACTTTATTTCAGTACTTTTTTAGTTTTTTCTAAATATCTTGAAAATGACTTAACCAATTTTGATGAAATTTAATATCCTAATTAAGTACCTTGGGGACCACAAAAAAGGTTAAATAAAGTTTTTAGTAAAATTATATTTCAAAGTACTTTACTCTAGAGTAAGATGGTACTTTTTTTAATTTTTTAAATTCTTTAAAATTTATTCATTTGAAAGTTTTAATATAGCTCATTTAGCCTTGCTTAAGTAAGAATGGATAGGCTTCTCTCTGTGAAATGCTAAAAATTTGGGAGGAATTTTTATGAGTAACCATAGCAACTGCGTTGTTTTCTTATCCGTTACCTTTGCTGAAGACAGAGAAATCGATTTTAAACCAAAAATAGCGATTGATTCTCATCTAGTACTTGAGGAATAATCATTCTATATTGGATTTTTGACGTTTCGGTTTTTATTAGTAACCATTGCTGAAGACATAGAGAAATCGACTTTAAACCAAAAATAGCGATTGATTCTCATCTAGTACTTGAGGAATAATCATTCTATATTGGATTTTTGACGTTTCGGTTTTTATTAGTAACCATTGCTGAAGACATAGAGAAATCGACTTTAAACCAAAAATAGCGATTGATTCTCATCTAGTACTTGAGGAATAATCATTCTATATTGGATTTTTGACATTTCGGTTTTTATTGGTAACCATTGCTGAAGACATGGAGGAATCGACTTAAAATCAAAAATAGCCATCGATTCTCATCTAATACTTGAGGAATAACCATTCTATATTGGATTTTTGGCGTTTCGGTTTTTATTGGTAACCATTGCTGAAGACATAGAGAAATCGACTTTAAACCAAAAATAGCGATTGATTCTCATCTAATACTTGAGGAATAACCATTCTATATTGGATTTTTGACATTTCGGTTTTTATTGGTAACCATTGCTGAAGACATGGAGGAATCGACTTAAAATAAAAAATAGACATCGATTCTCATCTAATACTTGAGGAATAACAATTCTACATTAGGTTTTTGACGTTTCGATTATTATTGGTAACCATTGCTGAAGACATGGAGGAATCGACATAAAATCAAAAATAACGATCGATTCTTATCTAATACTAGAGGAATAACCTTATTGCATTCCATTTTTGATGTTTTGACCATTAATGGCAACCTCTATTGAAAACGTGGAAGAATCGACTTAAAATCAAAAAGACTAAATTCTTTTGGTAAACAACTCAAGTTTGAGTTGTTTGCCATAAAAGAATTTAGTCTTTTTGATTTTAAGTCGATTCTTCCACGTTTTCAATAGAGGTTGCCATTAATGGTCAAAACATCAAAAATTGAATGCAATAAGGTTATTCCTCTAGTATTAGATGAGAATCGATCGTTATTTTTGATTTTAAGTCGATTCCTCCATGTCTTCAGCAATGGTTACCAATAATAATCGAAACGTCAAAAACCTAATGTAGAATTGTTATTCCTCAAGTATTAGATGAGAATCGATGGCTATTTTTGATTTTAAGTCGATTCCTCTATGTCTTCAGCAATGGTTACAATAATAACCGAAATGTCAAAAATCCAATGTGGAATGGTTATTCCTCGACTCTTAAATGAGAATTATTTTTGAATTAATGTCAATATGAACTACAAATTGCAAGTGATATCTGATTAATAATAAAGGAACAAAGATATTAATATTTCAAATGAATTTGGATAAAGTTTAGCAACGATCCGTTGCAGTTTATTTCTTTCAGTTTTCAGTTGAAACGGGTTGCCTCTAGTATAATTTAATCCTGAATTGAGTGCCTCATGTTATATTCATCTTGTCTCTACAATAGTAAGTAATCTATCTGCTATTTTTCATTAAATTATTATAATTATAATGATAAAAATCAAATCACATGGCTCAATAGAAATATAGATTCAAATTTAAAAAATAATCTTGAAGCTATAAATTGAATATTTTCAAAATTTTAAAGACTTGTTTTTCGATTTTTAAGATCAAATAAGCTGACTTGTTCTGATGTGGCCATCCACTTGACTTTACTATACAACCTGGCCACTAAAATGATTTATAATAATGTAGGGGGTGGGTTAATTTTTGCATTTTTATACTTCTGGTGTCCCACTGGTTATGTAAACAAAATTTGATTGAGTTTGGTAAATGGCCAAGATTTTCATTTTTTTACCCTATACCCCCCCTCCCCATTTTGGGTTGTTAGTTTTTGAATTTTTAGACTTCTGGGGGTCCACTGATTATGTATACAAAGTTTGGTTGAGTTTGCTCAAGTGTCATAGATTTTTAATTTTTAATCCCTCCTTCACCCCCATAATTTTGATTCGATATGCACCAAAATCTATTCAGCCCTTAATCTCAATGGACCAAAACTATGTGTGAAATTTGGTTTAGATATTCACACTAGTTTTTGAGCTAGCTCGTCAACAAAAATTTTGTAACGCACAGACTAACTAACAGACAGACTAACAGACAGACTAACTAACAGACAGGCTAACTAACAGATAGACTAACTAACAGACAGACTAACAGACATTTTGACAAAGCAATTATTATCTCGAAAAATATAATTTTTTCGATGTTCACTTATTTGAGCTTTTTTGTAGAGCGAAATGCCATGGTTTAGCTCAATTTTTTTAATCAAAATAGTTTCAACCGTTTTTGAGATATTTTGAAAAAAGAAGGAAAAAAACCACTTTTTTCATGCACGATTACAATACTTGACCATACCCTGTATGGTAAAGTAAAAAGGTTGAATTTTTGTTAGAAATTTTTTATATTTCATGTTTTAAACTGAATATTTTAGAAAATAAATTTATAGTGATATTTCACCCCATAATTTAATTTCAAATTATTTATTCTTTCAATACCATATATTACGAGGAGTATTACCGGGTGTCCATTTTAAAAAAGTGTCCAATTATTTGTTATGATGTAGGTTGTAGGTATTAAACTTTTCGTATTTTTTCGGATTTATATATATTTTTAAAAATAATTTAAAAATGCGATTCTCAATTATTTTTTCTTTTCCACTACTACTTGAATTACCTTCAAAATAAAAATCTATTAATTTACCAATCTATTTAATCAAAGTTTTTGCTCCAATAATTACAAAGTTCACTATAATTGAGAATGATCATTCTGTGTATAACAAAGATTCATATTAATTAATATTTATGACTGGATTCAAATCTCCACGCACAGTAGATTTATTTTTTGACTCTGGATTCCAATAAACACGATAACTTTGTTTTAATGTTTGCAGATATTTTCAATGTGTAGAACTTATTATATTGGGCTCTCTGGACTTTAGAAGTTCCAATTCAAAAATTCAGAAAATATTATGTTTTGAATGATTTAATTGAAATTTTAAAAAGTTCTAATGATACCTATAAGCATAAATAAACAAAGAAATATTTTTCAAATTCAAATTTTACTCCAATTAATTAATTTATAGTAAAACCCACTAAAACATTATTACAAATTTTAGTATGTTTAAAATTAAATAAGATATCGAATTTGTGAATGACGAGAGATACGGGAATTGATATTGGAGAATCAATCAATTATCGGAAAAGAGGTTTTTTTTCTTTAATTAGTTTTTTCCTCTTATTAAAAACAAGGACTAAAAAGATGATCAAGGACACTCGATGGTGGAGAAGTAATCTCCGGAATCGAAGCTAAAATACAATGTATACATTAATTCATGTAAATTAATTGGTTTAATAAAATTTATAAAAAAAAATATCGAATTTGTGGTTCAAACAAAATACCCAAACGAGTCTAAACCCCCTAATACTGGAACTCTACAGGACCTGATGCTCATCTTTCATCATAGCATCATCATTTTCCTTTCTTTTATAAATAACGGCAAATGGGTTTTTATTTCCTAAATTTTTCCTCTTACTACAAACACGGACTAAAAACATTATCGCAAGCCCGAGAAGATCAAGAACAGTCGATGGTGGGGATGTAATCTCCGAAGTCGAAGCTCAAATAAAATGTATACGCTAATGCATGTAAAATAATTGGTTCAATAAAATTTATTATTATTATTATTATCGAATTTGTGGAGGGCCGAATGGATTGATGATGGAATTGGAATAATTACCGGAAAAGAGTTTTTTTTTATTTAATTAGTTTTTTCCTCTTATTAAAAACAAAGACTAAAAATATGATCAAGGACAGTTGATGGTGGAGAAGTAATCTCCGAAGTCGAAGCTCAAATACAATGTATACTTTAATTCATGTAAAATAATCGGTTCAATAAAATTAAAAAAAAAATATCGAATTTGTTATCCCTAGCTAATAAAAAATATATATATATTTAATGGTTTATTTAAGAGTTTATTACCAAGGAAGCTCTATCCTGAGAGGATACAAAGATTTGACACGTATTTATTTTTTCCTCCAGTTTATTTGAGAAATTATTCATCAAATTCATATTTTAAAGATTTATCTTTTTATTTTTATAATGCGTAATCTAAATATAAAATATAATTAAAAGATTGAAAAGGTGAATCTTTTTTTCTTATACATAGACAAAGCTATTAATTTTTTTTTTAGATAATTTTTCAATTGAGATTTATAATTTCTCAAATATTATAAAAAATAAATCACTTTATAGCGAAATTTCGCTTCACTTAAGATATTCATTCTAGTTAAAATTAAAATGCTTTCAGATTTGATTAATTTTCTTTCCAAAATATATTGTTTATCGACGTAAAATAAAAAAGTCTATCTTTTTATACTAAAGTTAATATAAATTGAATTTTTTGAATTATCTTTTTTATTTTAATGTAAATTTCTTAAAAATTCCTATTTTTAATAATGTTTATCGCTATCGAAAAAAAAAATGATTTTATAGTATAGAATTATTCTAAACGGGCTTCTTAATTGAAATATAAAAATAATCTCTTGGATTGAACCTTAAGCAATTGCTGCTTAAATCTTTCTGACACACACATACACTCACACATTATTAATTTTCTACAAATTTTCAAATTATTTCTTTTAATATAAAATAAAATTCATATTAAAAAATTCTCTTTATTCCATTATACACAATATTATTACATATTCTTCAAAACTCTGTATAATCATACATCAAAACCCTTATCTCAATACTATATGCAAATGTACAGTGATTATTTTTATTATTTATCGACTATTATTAAATAAATTGAATAGAAATTTTAATATGTTGAAAATGTGTTAATTTGATATGAGCTTGACTTGTTATAAATTTTATTAAACCAATTATTTTACATGAGTTAATGTATACATTGTATTTTAGCTTCGACTCCGGAGATTACTTCTCTACCATCGAGTGTCCTTGATCATCTTTAGTCCTTGTTTTTAATAAGAGGAAAAAACTAATTAAAGAAACAAACCTCTTTTCCGATAATTATTCCAATACCATATTGTTCTTCCCTTTTTCACCCATCCCGCTCATCTCTCTTGACTTGTTATAACAACAAACATAATTTTTCTATATCCACTCGGATAATTGAACACATGGGAAATAACAGATAAAATATTTCTAATTAAAAGACTGATGATGAAGGTGAAACCTTCGAAATTATAGTCTCAAACAAATTTATGTATAAATATTTATATTTAGTATTTAAATGTAGGTATATGATTATTTGTATCAATATAGAATATCCTCATTGATTTCTCTGCTACTCTCGGAAAAACAAAATCTTTTGAATTAAGATTTTTTTATTTTTTTTTTATTTTTATAACAAATGTGTAAATTCAAAAGTGAATGCATCACATTTATTAATAAATTTATGTGAGAATGTTGTAAAAAATATAGAAAAAAGCTGAAAAAACACTATTTTTAAAACGGAAATATTTGCTATGAACGTTTTTTCTTTTTAATTCAAATGTTGAAAACTTCTAAAATACCGTTTTTATCGTGTTTCAACAGAATTTTATGTTAAAATGCTACTAGCCGCGAAAATATTTTCAAGCGCCGCGCTGTAACCAGATACGCATTTTCGAAGCGTAGCTTCATTATCAGTTGCATACCATACGAGAAACAGGCGTTCCCATGAATCTAGCATTTTTGTGTCTACATTATGTTAATTTAGACTTTTATTTTTTTAATTTTCAATATATAAAAATTCTTTGTTATCTATAAATTTTATAAAAATAGTATTATACTAGTATCTAGTATATTTCTTTAATTTTGCGGAAAACTCGTACTATAACTAAAAGACTACACTGTTAAAAATTTATTTTACAAGTTCGGCCTCAAATTTTTTTAGTAATATTACATACCAGTATTGTAATCTCACGACATATTTTTTAGTAATATCTACTTATCTAATTAATACAAGAAAAAATTAAACTTACAATTTATTTTTGTATTTTTCAAGTGAGTTAATGTGATTTTACCAATATAATATAGTATTTTTCTGCTATACGAAATCTTGTAAATTTCCTATCTATTTGTGTTGTAAACATATAGTAAATTTACAATTTTTTTTAACAGTGTATATTTACGTGTTTTGTTTTTGTCTTCAAAATAAATAAATTAATAATCTAATATTATTTTTATTTTTACTTTTTATTTTATATTTAATGAGATCGAGTGCAAGAAACTCCCTTATGAATCTCAAAAGACCGTGCATTACCGAAGAGATGGAGAAATTATTTATATATTAGTATATTCATGATGGTTTATTATTAATGCGATTTAAGTGAAAGTCATGCATTAAACACGCTAGAGCATTTTTAACATATATTAATATATTACTTGACAAAGTCATTTTAAAATGAACATTTTTATCCGTTTTGGATTAAATCGTTGAATTTGTTTTTTCTTACCTGTATTTTCATTAATACAAAAACCTATGTGTGACTTAATAAATGATAATTTAAATAGAATTATAATGACATTTGACAGAGAGCAAGTCATAAAATTAAATATGTATAAGTAGAACATATCTTCCCGTGTTCAGCAATTCAACGGCTATTCTCTTTTATTGAGCCACCCATCTTCTCCAAAAGTCCTCGGGATTTCATTCCCTTTCATCAAGGTTAACAATGCTGTGCTGCTCTTTTATTTTTATTTGATGGCATTTAATCAAGCAGTCCAGGTTAAAGTTGGGCATCAGCAACGTCATTAGTAGTATAAACAAACTGCTTTCTAGCAGAGAGTGAAGTTTTCACTATATCTCTTCCCTGTGAGCGGGAACAAGACAATGATGTCTCAGTAACTGAGGAAAAACGACTCGCATTGCACTGAGCTAAGATTTTTCTATCAGTATTATCACGTGTTCATGTTAAAATAGAGTAATGCCAAAGATTACTATAGGAGTCATATTTATTCAAGATATATATAATTAATAATGTAACGCAAATTTAATGAAATTTCACTCCCTCTCTTGGCAACTATTGGCAGACAGGAGAATAACAACTTTTCTCCGCTATAAGAAAATGTTTATTATTCACTTATAGAAGGGCTCTAGCGGTTGCTAATTTTCGCCAAATGTTCAACAAGCTTAGTATTGTACTTATTTACTTCAATTGGAAATATTTTGTTTTGCTAAGAGTAGCAGATTTGTTGATTCATAAAGAGAAATCTATGAGGTTGTCCTCTGCTTGATGCAAATAAATATATACATATATAGCAAATATAAATCGTTTGTGGTTAGCTTGCTATGACAATAAGAAGAATTTTCTATATCCAATCGAATAATTGAACCCATGAGAAATGATAAAATGTTTCAAATTTAAAAGTCTAATGATGAATGTCAAGCCTTCGAAACTATAATCCCAAACAAATAAATTATTTATATACCATATCAGTATTTAAGTAAAACGGGCTACCCTACTCTTCCCTTCTATGTGGATGCGCTAAGCTCAAGAAACCAAGCATAAGTCTTCTATATTGTACCTTGGTCCATTGTGAACAAGAGAATACATACATACATAGGTTAATTTTATATGAAATATAAATAATATGCTTCTGTTAAAGTGCTAATTTCATTAGAAGGTAATTATTAAAGAAATGAGAATTTAATTTATTTTCTAAAAAGGTCGCGGCTAGAACGTTTCTGCACTAATAAGAGATCCAAGAAGTTGTGTTTATTCCAAAGACAGGCCCAGACAAGATTTACGCCCTTGGAAATTGTAATTAATTAATCTAATTATCATAAAACTACCATATGTTTAATTATAATATTATTCTATTTCGGGAGTTAGCCTAATAATTTGATCACACATAAATATATTGATTATAATTTCTGGAAACCTCCAGAGCTTTTTTGAGAAAATTGTAACATTTTTCTCAAAAAGTTAAGACATGATAAAATGGCGGTTTGCCTACCCCTTTGGCTGACGTGTATTTCGTCTGACCCATAATTTCCCTCTGTGTTTTTGCTAATTATATCCTCCTCCATTGATCATTCTAGTCTCAGACCTCCAAAAAAGTCAATTCTTCATCAACAATGTATCGAGACATAGAAGGTGCTACAAAGCCCATGAAAAAAGTGACCATAATGTTATTGACGTCCGAGATTAAAGTGGTTTACACTTGATTAAGGGATAAAACGAGCTTTTGAACTAAATTCTGAACTAGAATTTGTTGTGAGGATGGAAAACATCATCAATAAAGAATCTCACAAATAAAAGTTTATTATACCGGGTGTTTGTTATTTTATTTAACTATTTATTTTTGTTATAAACCGATTCCAACGGTAAAATTTTATTTGGCACTAGATATTTCTCTATTAATTTTAGAACAAAAGTATATTTAGAAGAATTAAAAACTGAATAAAAATACGTTCACGAAAAGATAAAAAACAAAAAACTCTATAATGAGACAAATATGGTTTCATTTTAAGATATTATAATTTTACGGAACTACTGGGCCTAATAACTTGAAATTTGGTTTAAATTTTATTATTAAGACTCAATTCCATACTAAGATTTTTTAAATGGGTGAAACAAGGAAAATGTTTAAAATCACGTTTTCATTCATCTTCAATTTTGCATCTTAAAAATTGCGTTCATACAAAATTTCAAGTTACTGATTTCATTAGCCCCGGAGAAATCGTGAACCTAGATGAAAACGTGTTTTCGGAAGTTTTTATTTTTCACTACTTTGGAATTCAAATTAAAAATAAAAATGAAGTAAAGTATTTAGGTCTTAAATCTATTCTTCATACCGAATTTCAATTTATTATTAGCTTAAGTAAATTGCCATCAGTCATCTCACCAATATGTCTACTTTCACTGTATAAGAATAAAAATTTATCAACATAGGAAGAATCATTCCATCCATATTCTCTTGAAAGCTGACAGTATCCATGTGGCTTCCACTAATGAAGAAGTATTACATAAATAAATTTTTATGTTTAATGAAAACTACAAGAAAATGATCTTAAGGCTGTATAATTATAATTGAAAAATTTTTGTTTTGCCGAGAGTAGCAGAGTTTTTGATTCACAAAGAAAAACAAAGAGGTTGTCCTCTGCTTGATGCAAATAAACATACACACATATATATCCTGATGATATATCTGTATATATATATATATATATATATATATATATATATATATATATATATATATATATATATATATATATATATATTATTTATTTGTTTGAGACTATAGTTTCGAAGACTTGGTCTTCATCATCAGTCTTAAATGTCATAAATATTGTTTTTCATGGAGGCAACATCGTATGGATATATATGTGTGTATGTTTATTTGCATCAAGCAGAGGACAATCTCTTTGTTTCTCTTTGCTATATAAATAGTTGAACTTTTAAAATTTAATTCGATATAAAATGAGAGCAAAATGTTTATTATTTTTACGGTTCCATAACTTATTAGTGCCGCTACAATGTTACGGCATCTCTCCGTTTGGTAAAGCAGTGTAGCTCGTAGACTAAATTAAATAAAGATTTGAAACAATCTACTTTTACTCAAAAAATGATTATAATTGGATGATTATTTCGGCGAGTGTCAACAATAAATTTTTTATCAAGGTTTTGAAAAACTCATTAAATAAAATAAGGTTGAATTTTTAAAATTTAATTACTTTTAGGAGCTCTTAATTTCATATTTAAAACATTAGTATTTGCCTATCCTTAAGGGGTTAACGCTTACACAACGGAAAATTAGGTCTTAACTTCCTGTATTAATTAATTAAACAACATTTTCAGTCACCCCTGAGTGATCATCTTGAGTAGGATTATAATTAAGATTCTTGAAATTTCGAGGGTTGCTAGTCATAAATAAATAAAATAATAAAGGTCTAATACCAATGAAAAAAACGGGACCAACCGGGTGAGACTGAACCCAATGCAAAAAAATCATCCAAATCGGTCCATACATGGTAAAGAGAAATAAATGTTCAAACATAAAAAAAACAAAAGAAGGCATTCGGTTGAATTTTTTCAAAGTCGGTCAAAAATTGAGTAAATTACTATAATTTAATATTCATTATACAATTTTGGTCATCCCTGGTTGACCATTTTCAGCAGCAAATGTTGTTTTAGGTTATTGAGATAATTGTCAATTTCAACATCTCATTGTTCATTTGCTTAGATAAATATTGCATTCATATATAGACATTTATTTATTTGAATCAATTTTATTGACTAGCGGCCCTCGAAATTTCAAAATTATTTAATCTATTCTTAATTAAACAATCAGTAAGCACTAATCGCGAATCGCCCATACCAACACTTAAATAAATAAATAAGTCACTGTTAAAGCTTAACAATGTTGGATTTAAAATGACTAAGTTTCAGCTTTAAATCGTCCAAAATTCTATTTCTAGCTTATTTCTTATATTTTTCTCTCAACCCTCAATTGCCCCTTGCGTCCAAATCGAGCCCTAACAATATTATGCCGACCGCTGGCATGGATTATAAATATGATATCTAGGGAATTATAACTTTTAAAAATTAATCAAAATTGTTTTACATTCTAAATTTTTTAACATCAAACATTGGACTAATTATCTCTCTCGCCAGTTTGGTTTAATAATCAATCCATCATCTCTTTCAGTGCCTCAACCCTTTCGTTTATTGTATTTTAAATTGGGAAATTCCTAAAAATATATTTATAATATCTGAACTGTTTTATACTTTTTTATTTTAAATTTCTTTGGTTAAATTTTTAACTAAATATTAATAAGCTTTTTCTTTTCATTTGAATACTATCATAGTTTTAAAGATAGAAATTTAATCTCCTTAAAAATAACAAAACACTTGAAGTTTTCATTCTCTTATTAGATTAAAATTTCGCTTTTATGATAAATTTTTAAATATCTTTAAATATCTAACCTTACTAACGTTCACTGCACAAATGGATTAACTCCATAAAACAAAAAGTGGAGAATGCAATGAAATAATGTAGGTACCTACATTATTATATTATTTGTTATTCGATGGCCAAAATTTTTTTGTCGTTTAATGGTGTTATATATTTATTATTTGGAAAATTTATCTACATATATATATATATATATATATAAAATTAAGGTTTTGTCTGTACATTGCTCCAAATCACGCCAAATTTTGGTTCCACGCGTTTCAAGCAAAGTTACGAACGAAAACACCCTCAACAAAATTCCTGTCTGTATGTCTGTCTGTCTGTCTGTTTCAGTGGTTTCCGAAAAGTTGCTCACGATTCACGTAAAAACGACTGAAGGGATTATTATGAAATTTCATATTTACATCAGATGTCTTCTAACTTACGTTTATAGCTATATAACGTTTTGATATTTTGACCCCAGAAGGGGGTTTGGGGGGGCGCACGGATGAAAATTATCAAATAACTCCTAAACTATTAACCCTGCGGCAAATTTAATGATAAACAAAGTTGTAGGGGATGTGATTTCTGGTAACTTTTGTTTAAAACAATTTCCCCCCCTCCAAAAAAGGGGGGAGGTAAAAAAATGTAAATTCTTGCCCTTGGAGCAAACTCAACCAAATTTTGTATACATAATCTCTGGGTCTCTAGAGAGCTAGAAATGCAAAAACTAACTACCCAAAATGGGGGGAGGGTCAAAAAATGAAAATTCTTTCTCTTGGGCCAAACTCAACCAAATTTTGTATACATAATCTGTGGGTCACTAGAAGGCTAGAAATGCAAAAACTGGGTGCGGGGGTGGAATGGGGGAGGGGTTAGGAGTGAGGCGGAGTAGGATGGAGGTGCAGGGAGTGGTGCGGTGCGGAGTCCAGGGTGCTAGGCGGGGGTGTGGTGCGCAGTGTTGGATGGGCGCTGGGGGTGGGGTCCGGGGTGGGTGCGGTGCGGGTGGTCGTGTGTGGGGAGGGGGTGTGGTAACGGGGCTGGGCATGGTGCGGGGGTTGGGGGTGCTGTAGGGGTTTTGAGGGTGGGGTGGGAGTGGGGGTGAGGGTGGGGTTCGATAGCTGGGGGTCCAGGGGCGTGCTCCCTGGCTAGCAAGATGGCCGCCGAAGGCGGGCCTTGCAGCTAGTTATAAATATAAAAATCTATGACTGAACCAAGTGTTTCGACACTTGAATTTAAGATATTTCAAAATGTGGAGTTATGTCGATTTCTGCAGCTATTGTAATGAAAATAATTCCTTTCAGCTTAATAGAAGAGAATTAGTCGTATAAAAAATTGATTTTAAATTATTATCCTAGCCATTTTAACTAACTTTTAAACCACACGTTTGATCAATTAAGAAGCTTCGATAAGAGCAAGTATCTTCCCAAAATAAAATATTTTTTAGCTTTCATACTTTTTTGGGGCCTATTATTGTTCGGTGCAAATATTTTGTCGTAAGGGACTTTTTTCATCTTCTCCCCTCACTCTTATTCTAATTTTTTGACTTTAGGGACTTTTCTACAATAGGTTCAAGATATATTTAAAAATTTAAAATTAAATTTTTCTTTTTTATAATAATAATTTCAATATTATTTATGGGATAGTAGATTATTGTTGGTAATATATATAGCAAGATGGAAGGGATACGCCATGCCAACACTAGAAGAGATGTCTCTACGTCTTATTGTTTTTTTATTATTTTAAAAATAAAATTATTTATTCAATTCTAATAAGATAATATTTGTTTTCGGTTCGGAGTCCTGAGCCCCTGGACCGAGCCTTTCTTATCATTGTTGTAGTCGTATAATTTCTATATATTGAATTTGAGATTATTTGAAAAGATTAATTTAGTATTTTAAAACTGTAGATAGTACTAGCAAATTAATAACGTCAAAGAGATTTTTTAATTTATTAATTTTTTCACTTATTAAAAAACAATGACTAATAAACGAGCATCGGAATCATCAAGAAGATCAAGAACAGTCAGTCGTTGGGTGGGAAGTGATCTCTGAAGTCGAAGCCTTAAATTCAATATAATAAAGTAAAGAAAAGAAATTTTTTTAGAAACTTTTTAAAATTTAAAATATAAAATACTAGGTACGTTCACATAAATAAAAGATCAGATGCTTGTTTATGTGAAACCTACCTAATATTTTATATTTTAAATTTTAAAAAGTTTCTAAAAAAAATTTCAAAAATTTACTTTACTTTATTTAAAATGTTTCACCAAGAACCTACCCTATTCTCCCTTAACAAAATTCAATATAAGTTTATTTCATGAAATACAACTGGTTCATTTCTCATTTTTTCCACTCTCTTTATATTTAGTGTGTATTTCAATCAAGGGAATTATAATATTTCTTTACTCCTTTTATAACGAATTAGTATCGTTTAAGTTCAAATGTGGTCTTTCTAGAATAATAAAATTTAATAATAATTTCTACTCGATTAAAACTTGTCAGGACTTGTCTTTTTCGTTTTACCAGTAGCAGCTTGATGATAACAGAAAAGGATTACTCTAACTATGGCCTTTTCAGAAAATATAGTTTCACTTCCTACTTTGATCATGTTCAAATTAAGCAATTATTTCTAACGAGGATAACATACAATAAAAAACAAAAACAAAAAACACAAACTTTTCTTTTCTAAATATTAATTATACCTAAGATATATTCGATATACAATGTGTCAATATTTTGTATTAATAAATTGAATATAAAAAACAAACGCCGATAATAGTAGCGTATAATAATTTGAACCACGTTTGATCAATTAAGAATCTTCGATAAGCGCAAGTATCTTCACAAAATAAAATATTTTTTAGTGTTCATACTTTTTTGGGGTCTATTATTGTTCGGTACTAATCTTTTGTCGTAAGGGACTTTTTTCAGCTTCGCCTCCTCACTCCTATTCTAAATTTTTGACTTTAGGAACTTTTCTAGGTTCAAGGTATATTTAAAATTAATTTTTTTATAATAATAATTCCAATTCTATTTATGGGGTAGTAGAATATTGTTGGTAATATATAAATTGCAAGGTGGAAGGGATACACCATGCCAACACTAGAGATGTGTGTTCTCTGTTTGTAATTTTTAGTTTTTACTTCAATTTTTTTTCTCGGATACTAGAGACCATTTAGCCAGATTCAATGCAGTATAATACTCTTTGCTTAAGTGTTGGTAGGGTTATTGTAGGAGCCGAATGATATCAAATTCTCGTCGTGAGTGAGGTTTGAACTCAGGCTTTCCGCCTCAACAGTGTCATCACTATGATGAAGCAGGCGCGCTACACACTCCACCAATCCGACCTTCAAATTTTCCTATAATATCTTCCAAAAAAAGTTTCAAATTTAACGTGGTATTCTTCTAGGTTTCCGCAGAATCGTCTTGATCACTCGAGAGAGATCTTTAAACAATTCATATAGTGAGATGATTATGCTATATACTAATTATTTTAGATTAATATTATTCTAACACTTAAGACTAATAAAATTATATCTATTTAATAAATTTAATTGAAAGAGGTTATTTTAGTCATTTAATCGCATAAATGAATGCACGTTTGGACTGAGGATAAATATATATTCAAATAGGACTTCTTTTTGCGGGTTGCATCGACAGGCGCTAAATATTAAAATCTTATCGTACTTGAGCACTAATACCAATGTTAAAATGTTAAATAATTTTAATATTGACAATTTATAAATCACTTCATAATTTTTCAATTAAGCATATAGCGAGAAAAAACTTATTCGATTGGACGTCATATATTAGACAAAAAAATAATGAGAGCAACCATTAGTAGGGATTATTGATATTTAATTTGATTTATTTTCTCAGAAAGACGGACTGGTATAGCAAAATAAATAGGATATAATGAAAGGCAGTCAATAAATTATTTAATTTTATTCAATTTCTGACGTTTCGGAGACTTTTTTCACTTCTTCAGGATATTGAATAGTTATTGATGGGTGAGTATAACTCGGTTCCTATTTGTCTCTCCTTTCAGTGATAACAACAATATTACAATATTTTTCCAACATTATACCAAGTACCTTATGGTATAATTTTGGAAAATAGTGTAATATTGCTGCTATCACTGAAAGGAGAGACACATGGGAACCAAATTTTACTCACCCATCAATAACTATTCAATACCCTGAAGAAGTAGAAAAAAGTCTCCGAAACGTCGGAAATTGAATAAAATTAAATAATTTGACTGCCTTTCATTATAACCTACTTATTATTGATATTATCTCATTCAGGTAGTGATAATATCATTCAGTCAAAACTCATCCTTGGTTGGCCAACTTTACTAGTACTAAAAGAATATGACATATCTTTAAAACGCACACAGACTTCGTCATGCATTAAAACAAATTAAACAGATTAAAATTGAAAATATTTTGTTTTGCAGAGAGTAGCAGAGTTGTTGAATCATAAAGAGAATCAAAGAGGTTGTCCTCTGCTTGAAATCAAACCTTAAAAAGTTTACAAAGTTTTCACTTTTTTCTTGCAATTATATTTCCATTACCCAAAAAAAGTAGGAAATTAAATCTTATATTGAAAAGTATGAAGTTGATATTTTTCAGCATTTTCCGTTTGAAAATACCAAGAGAGTGATTTTTAGAAAATAACTTTGTGTGGGCGTTTGTGTTACGAAAATGTTCGTCCGCATATAATTATGAAATTTTTGAATTTAGAGATTTTGGCTAATTTATAAAAAAGTGACTTCGGAATATTTTTTAATATATATATTTTTAGAGTATTTTTTCCCATATCCTTATAGCTGATGTAAGTAGAAATTTGTTTTCAAAATTCTGATTCTATTTTGTAGTATTTTTGAAATATGTTAAAAAGATAGCTCTATAGATTTTGAAAAAAACATACGGGCTATTAAAAATGTCTATTTTTTAAACATTAATTAAAACAATATTTTTCGCGATATCTATTTTGGAAAAAATCATTTTATGCTTTCATTTTATACAGCTTTTGTTTAATTTAAATTCATCCACTTCTTGATTGCCAAATTTATTATATAATCAATGGAGAATTGATGGAAAGGCAGTCCAAGGATAATAAAAACTACCATAAATTCCGAATAAAAAATACTTTTATTGGACCTCATTTTCATCTTTTTAAGTCATTATTTCGGAGGATCTTTCCTTCTTCTATCTATCGATAACATTGTCGGATTCTAGTCCCAGAAAAGTACAAACACTATTAAATGAGACATGAAGGAGATCGTGACATACTTCCTTCTTTGACCCTTTTAAACCCTAAAGAAGAAGGAAAGGTCATTCAAAACGTAAGCTTTTAAGAGAATGAAAATGATGTTCTAAAAAATAAAATAAACTGCAACGGATCGTTTCTAGACTTTATCCATAGTCGTTTGAAATATTATTATGTTTATTCCTCTATTATTAATAAGATGTAACTGGCTATTTCAAGTCAATGTTGACTTAAAATCAAAAATAATAATCGATTCTCATCTAATAATTGAGGAATAACAATTTTACATTGCATTTTTCACCATTATTAGATATTTTTGCTGAAGACATGGAGGAATCGAACTAAAATAAAAAATAACGATCGAGTCTCATCTAATACTATATATTTTTATTAAATCAAAGTTAAACCAGCTATATTAAACCAAGCAAATGTATCAATTTTAAAAATTTAAAATTCTACTTGCTTAATTTAGAGTAAAGTACTTTAAAAAGTAATTTTACTAAAAACCTTATATAACCTTTTTTACGGTCCTCAAGGTACTTAAATAGAATATTAAATTTGATAGAAATTGGTTAAGCCATTTTCAAGATATTTAGATGAAAATAAAACTTTACTGGAATAACGTACTAATGTTTGAGGGCCCATATGTACCAAAAACTAAAGATCGCTTCATTTTGTCGACGAAAAAAAGGAATCCATTCAACAATCCATCCATCCATGCCCACCAACTAAATGAAGGACGAGAAACCATGTAATTTTTGGCAGAATCGTCGGTTTCTAAAATTAAACCTGAAAGAATACTAGAATTTGTTGCTTTCCGTAGTCTTGAATCTGTGGACCCTTTTAAGTCCTTTAAGGGGCTAGACCGTGTAAAAACGAAAAAAAGCATTCTCAAATAAAAATTAGTCCCTTGATAAGGGCCAAATTTTTAAATTTGATATATGTATGCAGAATGAGATAGTATTGTAATCGGGCATGAAAAGTTTTTTGTTTTTGCTAATTTTTTTCAAATTCCTCAAAAATAGCAAAAACCGAGGGGTGAACCGCGACCTAATATTTTGTACACCTGCTTCCATCATTTCAAAGGAAAAAACAATAGATGAAGGGGCATTATCTAATGAATTACAAAATAATTCCACATAATTCCAAAGAGGTGTACACCTAATTCCAATTGCGGTTGACCTCTCGGAAAAACTATTTATTTTTATAAAAAAATAAATAAATAAATAAAAATAAAAAAACAACGAAATTTAAAAGTTTGATTTAGAAATACAGAAAAAATATTTCGGGAGATAATAATTATTTTGTCAAATTGTCTATTAGTACGTTAGTTAGTCAATTAGCAAACTTGAATGACGGATGACCGCCTTGCAAAAATCGTGAAGGAAAATCGCCCACGTGGCACACGGAGCAGAGGCCGAATAAAAGATGGAAAGATGTCGCAGCAAGAAACTAACGTCTTTATTATTTTTTTTCTTATTGGAAGAACATGCGAAAGCCTATAGAGAAGATGAAGAAGAAGAAGAAGATATACACTCTAGCTAACTAATAATGGTATAAAAACGAAATTTCACATTTGGTTTTTTAATAATTAGATTAAGAGCTGATTAGACTTTAGTTGAAATCGGACACACAATACCATAAGAGGAGGGGTTGTTATAATATTAGTTTTATAAAGCAATTTGAGCCCCGAAAATTAAATAATGTAATCAATAATTTCTTATGTTAATTCTACATATTTAGAAAATTATTTTATTATTTTTTGAAAAGGAAAATGAATTGAGCACCCAACGGGATTCGAACCCGTGTCTCTTTCCTTTAGCGAGCGCCTTTACCAACTGTTATAACATTTTCAAGTAATTTAGCATATTGAGATTGAAAATAAAGTACACTTAGTTTTGTCTATTCTTTTATCACCACCACTCGTGAGAATTTCAAAAAAAATAATACTTCATTTTACTTACTTTAAGTTCTAAAAATCCCCAAAACTTCCATTTTCCCGCAATGGAAACTGATACATGTTGTATCAGAATGAACTTTTTAGTAATTTTCTCTAAAATTATTGTGGCATTGAAATTCATACACACAAAATGAACAAAAAATAAACTGCAACGTTGCTAAACTTTATCCAAATTCATTTGAAATATTAATATGTTTATTCCTTTATATAAATCAGATATCACTTGCAATTTGCAGTTCATGTTGACTTTAATTCAAAAATAATGATCGATTCTCATTTAACAGTCGAGGAATAACAATTCTACATTGGATTTTTGACATTTCGGTTATTCCTCTAGTATTAGATAAGAATCGATCGTTATTTTTGATTTTAAGTCGATTCCTCCATGTCTTCAGCAATGGTTACCAATAATAATCGAAGGGTCAAAAATCTAAGGTAGAATTATTATTCCTCAAGTATTAGATGAGAATCAATCGCTATTTTTGATTTTAAGTCGATTCCTCCATGTCTTCAGCAATGGTTACCAATAAAAACCGAAACGTCAAAAATCCAATATAGAATAGTTATTCCTCAAGTACTAGATGAGAATCAATAGCTATTTTTGATTTTAAGTCGATTCCTCCATGTCGTCAGCAATGGTAACGGAAAAGAAAACAACGCGGTTGCTATGGTTACTTATAAAATTTCCTCCCAAATTTTTACCATTTCACAGCGAGAAGCCTAACCATTCTTACTTAAGTTAGGTTAAATGAGCTATATTAAAACGATCAAATGAATAAATTTTAAAGAATTTAAAATTAAAAAACAGTACTATTAAAATAGTAGAGTAAAGTACTTTAAAATATGATTTTACTAAAAACTTTATTTAACCTTTTTTGTGGTCCCCAAGATACTTAATTAGGATATTAAATTTCATCAAAATTAGTTAAGTCATTTTCAAGATATTTAGAAAAAACTAAAAAAGTACTGAAATAAAGTACTAATGTTTGTGGACCGATATGTACCAAAAACTAATCAGCGCTTCATTTTGTTAAACTAACGGTAGGTTTTCAATTTCATTTCAATCAACGCAAAGGTGTGGAAAAAATCGTGGACGAAAAAAACGATAACACACATACATCCATCCATCCATACATCCATCCCCACGCACTTCCAAAAAAATGGCACTTTTTGGCCTCTCGACGAGATTCCAGGTAATTTTTGTCAAAACCGTCACGTGCTAAAATATTACGATCATATTAATTAATACTCGTAATCTTATTCAAAAACATTTATTTTCAATAACATCAACAAACATATAAATATAAACAATAGAACGATTAACAATACATCAAGTAAGCTTTGTACGCATCAATTCTCCCCTCCTTAGAACACGGACGCAGCTTCTCACAGGATCATTCTTCTTTCTTCCTAGGTTTAAAATAACTCGAATGATATTTAACTAACCTTCCCCTTTCTTGACTATTTTCAATAATTTTTGCTCCATCCATCGATTTTTCCAAATATAATTTTATTTGATGAAGTAACTCTTCCTTATTTTGATTTAATTTCATCTGACCAGCATCTAGTTTCTCCTCTTCCATTATATTCAACTGATCCTCCTTGACTTCCTTCAACCAGTACGGAATTAAATCATCTTCATTAGTTAATGCCCTTCTACTTTCCTCTATTTCTAATTCCATTGATGGACTAATGATTTCCGAAAATTTATTCACACAACAAATAATATGACTAGAGCTCTCACTTTCTATTCTTACATTCTTAGGGAATTCTACTGCTTTTTGGACAAGGAACTCCCTTTTTCCTTGCCCCTCCACTCGTTTCCCTTCTTGAAGCAAGTCTCTTCCCCATGTCCTTCCCGCCTACAGAATCCACAAAAACGTGTATCCTGAGTGGGACTCGTCTTCTCTTCTTTATCCACATCCTTTAAATCCCTTTCTATTTCTTCTACCGTCTGCATAAACCCTTCAATATCAGTGAATTTCATTCCCCTAATGGACGATCTAATACGTGGAGTAATCATCTCCACTAAAACTTGCAGGATTGAACCAGCATCTTCCTCCGGAAAAACTCTCTTATATAAAGCCATCTTATTCTCAATAAATAACCTTATAGGTTCGTCCCTTCTCTGTTTCTCCTCATAAAACATAACCTTTAACTTTGAGACTACGATTAAACTATCGTATTCTCGGAGAAATTTCATTTTAAAATCTTTCCAATCCAACGCGGGAAATTGATTCACCACCCGCCACCATGTCTTGGCCTTATCTAACAACTGATCCGAAACCACCATGAGCCAAACATCTTCCGGTACTTTATATTTTAATAGAGTATTCTCGACCTTTTTTAAAAATAACTTCGGATCTTCCTCTGGGAGAGCTCTAAACACCGGAAGGAATTTTCCCACGTCTGCTAATTGAATATTCCTATTAATCTCGAAATCACTAGCCTTTTCCGAATTTTTCTCCCTTTTTACCATTTCTTCCAATTCTATCCTCTTGTTTCTTTCCTCTGCCAAATCATCCTTTAATTTCTTTATTATTTCTTCAAAATTATTTTTTAATTTATTCACCTCCTCTCCCAAATCCATTACTCTATGCTCACCTTTTTTATATCATCCTTGATCTTCGATATCTCCTCCCTCGTTATTCCCATATTCGAAAAATAATTTTTCTTATTCCTCTTCGCCAGTGGTCCACTAGGTTTTTTTATCATTTTCACATTGTTCGGGCGCCAATATTACGATCATATTAATTAATACTCGTAATCTTATTCAAAAACATTTATTTTCAATAACATCAACAAACATATAAATATAAACAATAGAACGATTAACAATACATCAAGTAAGCTTTGTACGCATCAAATTCAATCTCATTGAATACTTCAATTTGTGACCTTAATTGAGTCTATGGGTTCCGTAGTCTTTACCTGAGGACCCTTTGAAGTCGCGCTTGCCGCGAGAGCGATTCCAATACTTTCTCCCATGCTTCGCATTGGATAAAGTAAAAAAAAGAAATTATGTTTGAAAATGATTTTTCTTCAGGTTTCAGATATTTTTAAAATGAATAATTAAAAAAATCTATTGACTTCACTACTACTATATCGCCTGCTTTCCCGTCGTATCCTTAATAATTTATTTTTTGGAGGGGTCGGTAGCGCAACCGGTTAAATAACCAACTTTTCTAATCCGATTAGGAGAACATCAATCTAGACATCATCAGTACGATCCCAGCAAGAAGGAAAGTGAATTTATATGAAAATAATAAATAACCGGCCCCTCGGCTCCAGAAACTGACAATCTCTGGTTCTACAAAACCTCACGCATGCGCAGGACAAAATTTCGTAACAAGCAACCATGAATTGTGAGAGGCAAAAACAAGATTACCCCGGTGATAACCAATCCACCCACCCTCGAGTAGCAACCGGGCATTCAGGTTCTGGGGTATCCGGACCATCACGAAGTCAAGGAAGAAACAATGGAAGAATAACACAAAAAAATCCATACATACCTGGGCACCTTTAACATCAACACACTCATCCGGCCAGGAAAATTATCTGATCATGGAACTCGATAACACGTTCCGGATAAAAGATAAGAGGCATGGAAGGTCCAACCAGAAAGAAACATCAAGCTTTGCGTGATCCCAAGGGTCCAAACGAAACAAATAATAAATAATAATAATAATTTATTTTACTACTAGGATTAACGGTTAATAATTGTTTAAATTAAAAATAAACTTATATACTTAAAATAAATTATCTAATTTTGAGAAATCCTTTTTATTCTAAAAATTATTTTATATTTGAATGTTTTTTTAATTATTTTATTTAATAATTAATATTGAAATAATTTTAGTGTAATGATATAATATGGTCTACCTCTCCTCTCCCGGCTGTCCTACCCACTTGCAATTTTTCCGCGTACTAATACCGTTACTTTCTCCCCTCCGCCTGTTTGTCGCTTAGCCTCAGGCGGCCGCCAGTACCTACTCTGATCGCAACCCACGCGTCCAAGGGCTTTTAATTAACGTTTCAAGTCATCTGAATATTCCAGGTAAATATTGAAATCCAATTAATATGTTTCTCTCTCGCTAATTGGATATAATACTTTTTGTAAAATATTAGAGATTTCAGTATAATAACGCAGGGACTATTTTTTAAACCGAGTGTTCTCGCACTCACTTGTTAGCGGATAATTTTCAAGTCACTTGAACAGCATTAATTTAAATAGAATTGATATTTTTGGATCAAAATTTAGTGAGTTTTTTAATTTTTAAAGAAAAAAGCATGATGATATGAAATGAATAAAACATATCTAATAAGATTTTTTATTCTAAATTCTAATTTCTTGTTAATATTTTTCATTCATTTATTTAAAAATTGTATATTTCGATTAACCCAAATTTTGATTTTCATAATTCAAATGATATTTATTACTTTACCATACAGGGTATGGTCAAGTATTGTAATCGTGTATGAAAAAAGTGGTTTTTTTCTTCTTTTTTTCGAAATATCTCAAAAACGGCTGAAACTATTTTGATTAAAAAAATTGAGCGAAACCATGGCATTTTGCTCTACAAAAAAGCTCTAATAAGTAAACATCGGAAAAATTATATTTTTTGAGATAATAATTGTTTTGACAAAATGTCTGATAGCTAGTCTGTCCGGTTGTCTGGTTGTTCGTTAGTCTGTGCGTTACTAAATTTTTGTGGACGAGCTAACTCAAAAACTATTATGAATATCGAAACCAAATTTCATAGTTTTGGTTCATTGAGATTAAGAGCTGATTAGATTTTGGTGCATATCGACCCAAAATTAAGGGGGTGGAGGGGGGGTTAAAAATTAAAAATCTAGGCTATTTGAGCAAACTCAACAAAATTTTGTATCCATAATCAGTGCGACCCCAGAAGTCTAAAAATGCAAAAACTAACCGCCCAAAATGGGGGGGGGGTCAAAAAATGAAAATATAGGCTCTTGTTCCAAACTCACCCAAATTTTGTATACATAATCAGTGGGCACACAGTAATCTAAAAATACAAATACTAGCCCCCTACATGATTATAAATAATTTTATTAAATATTAAATATAAGTGATGGGCCAGCTTGTATGGTAAAGTCAAGTGGATGTCCACATCAGAACACGTCAGCTTATTTTTTAAAATTTCATTTGATTCTCAGCCTGCTAGCCTAAATTACCATTCTATTTATTTATTTATTTTGATAATTTCTAATATTTTTGAAAATATCCACTCAATTAAATGATATTTAATTTTAATAAATTGTATTATTTTTGTTTTCAGGTCAAACGGAAGTTTCTTTAATCCTGAATTGAGTATTTAAGGGTTCTTCTCGGCTCTATGTTACAATGGTAAGTAATCTATTTGTTATTTTTTAATTTATTATGGTAATTATAATGTTTTAAATAAATATTACTTCTACCAATAGAAAAACATATTCAGACTAAAAAATAAATAAATAAATTTGTCTAAATAAATCATAAGAGAGTCTCATCTACTCTGAATAATTTTTATTGCCTGACAGAAGGGTTGCTTTCACCCCTTTCGAAATCGATCCTGAGTTCCAAAATTAGCAATTTGGGCCAAATGGGTACCCTGAGAGGATTTAGTAGATGACACTATCTCGTGATTTCTTTAGAAATTAAAGCCTGTTTCTGTCGGTAATTTAAACTTCTATACTTAAATTTGCTTATTAATTGATTATTTGCAAACTAACAAGACATTTCGTTACAATTTTAACGACTTAGTTTTTGATTTCTATTATCTTCAGTTGATTTAATATAAATTATTGTATACTCATTAAAAAGTAGCATATTTCTTCTTCTTAATAGCTTTAATTTTTATTAGATTAATTTTTTAATAGAAAATTCCACTTTCAGAAATTTTTAGCTGATTACTTTCTTTAAAAATACATTTATAATATGACATGTTTATTTTTGTGAATTAAGAACATATTTTTCAACATACTTTATAATTGTTTATTTTGTGACGTTTTGACTTCAATTGAGGCTTCCACAAACACATAATTAAAATCACCTTTTTTTTCTTATGTAACTATAATATATAAAAAATCATATATGCATATTCAGGAAAAGCAATAATATTCTGGTCAAACTATAATTTCAGCCTTAAATACATACGTTCTTATTCATCGACATTAATCGAAACATTTAAATATAATATATTTTAAATTGTAATTTTTTTATTTTTTTATTTTTTTATTTTCGATCGTCTAGTAAGTAGGTATAAATAATATTATATTATAAAGATCGAAATTTTGAATTTTTTCTTCTACATAAACAAAGCCTTTAAATATTTGATTGGAAATAATTTTGCAATAAAGTTTTTTAATTTGTCAAGTATTAATTACTATGCTCTATTTATTTGCTTTAATCGTATCATTTTATATCGGAATTTCATTTCACTTAATATATTTTAATATTATTCATTCTAGTTATAGGTAATTAATTTGTCTTCAGATTTGATAAATTTTTTCGGCCTAAAATAAAATACTGTTTTTTAGTATAAAATGTGATAATTTTTGATAAAATAGAAATTGTCATGAGTTTACGATACACTTTCTCTCCTCGTAGGTTTAATTTTGCTGCATAAACCCTTTAATCTTAAATGATTTAACTATGGCCTCTTAATTTATCATTTTAATTTCTTAAGAACCTTTCATTGCTAATTTTGAAACCGGTTTCATTCAAAATCTAATCACCTCTTGGTCACAATAGAAAAAACCCAAGACAAAATTTCGTATTGGTAAAGCGTTAAAAAATTTGATAACTCACTCTCCCCTCAGAAATGTTGACAAAATAATTACTATCTCTTAAATATCATTTTTTCAGTGTTCAGACTTTCAGGCAAATCGAAACGATGTGATTTCGCTTAATTTTTTTTTATCAAAATATTTTTTGTCGTTTTGCAAAACCCTTTCTTTTCGTGGACAATTACAATACACTACCATACACCGCATTTTTATAAGAAAAATATTTTTCCTACAGATAATTTAAACTTAAATAATTCAAGTGATTATTAAAATTTTTTGAGAGCATGTAAAAACTACATATATTTTTATATATTTAGTGATTTCGTTGCTTTTATTTTTAGCCAAGTACGACTCAATGCTGGATTCGAGATTCGGCTGCGAGAAAACACCTTAATTCGACCTGCGAGGTATGTAAATTTTTATCAAACTAATTGAATTTACAAATTATACTTTTTTAAATAAATTTTCCAATTTTATATTTAAACAAATGAATAATTGAAGAGCTTGGTGGATGAACATCTTAAATTACGGTACAGTTAACTAAAAAGAATTTGAAAATTTCTTCTTAAAGTTTATCTATTTTAACATTTTTTTTATAATAATGGATATAACACTCCATCTTCTCGAAACAGTATGTTGAAGATTTCTCAAAGCCAAACAATAACATATGAACAAATGTGTGCCAGCATATTCTTCCTTCGAAAAATCTTCATTTTTTGAAAAAAGTAACATGTTCAAGTTCATCCACTTACTTAGCTGTTCAATCACTTTTATACCATAGCTTCAAGGATTATTTTCACGCAATTGAAATAACTCTTGAGTTCGGAAGAATATATATTAAATAGCCACTTAGGTTTTGAAAGAATTAAAAAAATAAATAAAATAATTACACTCTTTAATTACATAGAATTCACAAGTTAGTTAAACAAAAGTAACTTTATTTATTTATTTATTTGGATAGATTTTTCTATATATTTAAGCGAAGCGAATCACTCGTTATTTTTGCATCACAAATTTGAGATCATTTTTTATTTATTAAATATTTATTTAGTTTTAAAATTGAAGATAGTTTTCCTATTTTTAATCTAATTTTTTTCTCTCTATTATTTTCCATGTAATTCTTCTATTTCTTCGTCTTCTTCTGCTTCGTTTTCTCTTGTTGGCTTCATTCTACTCGCTACTTGAATCTGCACAACATAGCTACGTACTCAATATAAGTACTAAATCTTTTTTACTAGCATGGCGTTTAATTTAATATCTAGGAATCACTTTCTAAAAATTTAGGGATATTTTCAATAGGATATATTCTTTTTCTGAATTCCCCTTAATTTTTATTTTAAATAATAAATTTCATAAAAAAACAAAAATATTTTAAAATTTCAATTTAACTTAGGATTTCATTTTATATTTTACAATTTTTACAGAATAATTTTTTTGAAATAGATTTTCATTTGATAAATTAACCGTAAAAGAAATTTTATCATTTCAATTCATTTAGTAATGAAAGATTAAAATTGCCTAAATATTTGCATAGTTTATTTTTTAATATTTTCCAAATTTAATTTCCTTTTTTTAATTTAAAATTAAATTAAGATGAGGGATTTTCAGCATTTCCTCAATCTGTTATTGGATGGATTATCCGAAAATGATCAAAGGAGGATGACCTTCAGAGGGCGGATATAGCTTCGCAAAGTAAGACCCACTTTAGAATCGGTAGTTTTCTTTGGGTTTAAGATTGTCGAATGTATCTGATATGACGTTAGGGCCTTTTCTTACAGTTTCATCGACTCTCCCTCCGTGGGATCCTCTACAAAACCATTACAATTAATCGCATGAATTAATTTAATTTTAATTGGGTTAAAATTAATCAATAGATGTAGAAGGGTGGAAGGGATACGCCATGCCAACGTCGGGGATGCTAATCTGTTTTCTAGATGTTTATAGAGGCACCTATCTACGAGAGGGGAGAGATTGCTTGTACGTCTTCTGCATGGAATACCTTATTTATACAAGGTGAATATTCGGTTACACTTAAAAATTATTTATAAATTTTATAACCAGATTGAACTGCTGTTAATTATAAGCTTAAAATTTAGGTAGATAATGCTTTTTTCAGATGAAACTTAATCCCTTTATAGAAAAAAATATATTAATAACCATATAAACATTAGAAATGTTATTATGTATCACACGCGTTAAAAATAATAAAATATTAAACAATTGAAAATTATTCTGAGATCGAAACAAGTTCAAAAATACGGCCCTTCGTAAAAAGCTGCTTAATTTTAGATTCTTTGTAACAATGAAATTTTGCCTTCAATATACTCTTATCTCTTACCAATTTTTACTCGGTACGCCCTGGTGTTGAATCTATTCGAAATTTTATATTTTTCATTATGTATAAAAATGACGAAAATTTGTTATTTAATTTTTTTTAATAAATAAAAACAATCTAGAAGGGTTTATTAAATCAATTGGTGTGTGCGCCACACAACTTTCACATTGTTTTACCCCTTATTTGAAATCATACCAAATTTCTCCATTCAAATTACTTCACTTTTAGTTTCCCCCAAGCCATTTTGAGAAAACCGGAAAAAGACGAAATTGCAAAATACCAAAAATCTTCAAGTAAACATCAACTTCCGCTTCTTCGATTTTTGCCAAAATTTTAAGGTACTTTTCTAGCCTCCAGATAACTCAAGCTTCAAATCCCAAAGCTCCGCGACTTACCCTAGACGAGATATGAACGATTGAAAAAAAAAATTACAATAATTCCCGAAATTAATGAATTTTAAACCCCACCTGGCGATGCAACCTGAAGCACACAGCGTTCTATTCGAATGCATACCCTAGAGAACGCAGGCGACGCTGCTTCTTTGTAATCAGTCTGGTTGGCTTAATTATTTCAACATTTTCGAGGGCTTGAAAAATAATTATCTCAACCTTTCGTATCCCTAGCTGCTACACATTATCATCATGGTTCTACCTCAAAGGGTAGCAAATTTGCCCAGATCGTTATTTTTGGCACTTTCATTTTTCGAGGGGTGAACACAATCCTTCTGACATGTAATAAAAATTATCATTGGCAACTTGTATTTCATAGATGACACTCCCTCATTATTTATTTATAAATAATTAGTTTAAATGATAGATTTCAAATCTATTCAGCCTCTGTAAATAACTGAGTTCCGCTCGCACTTGACCAGTCTCCTTTAATCTATATTTGTTCTGCTTAATTGTTCCAAAGTTTCCTCTCCTAGTTAGTACACATTCTCAAGAGATTTATCGTCGTTGCATTTATTAAAAGCTACATATAGACAAATCGATTTTCGATTACGAACAGAATTCGTTAATAACAAACGATTATTTAATTTATTTATTAATGATCTTCGGTTTTATTATTAGACTGAGAGTTGTATCTGGATGTAGTAAACATTAGAAAGTTGGAGGTCTTAAGGTATTTGAAGCCGATGCGTATAGTACTTAAGTATTATAACTGGAAGTGTTTGGTTAGGTGCTTAGAACTCTATTGATCACTTCGATGTCAGACGCAGGTGGTATTTGTTCTCAAGCAACGCATTGAGCCTTTGAGGTTCTAGTGGGACATGGAGAACGAAGGTCACTTAGCCAAAATAGGGTGATTCAAAATAAGAGAAACAATTTCATTTTATTTACATATTTCACCGGGCTACAAATATTTTCCATATTTCTTGAAAGATTCTTCTATAATTTGGTATAAGACACACAACTAGTCTTCTTAAAATACCAAGGTTTTTTAATTTCGCAGAGAAAATATTGTTATATGACAGTTTTCCATCAAAAGATAAGTTTCAACTGAAACCACAAAGATTACACATTTTTAATCAGAAAGTCTCATCAGAATGCACGACCTTTTTTACTCCAGAATTAGGGATGAACCATCGTGCATTCGGATGAGACGTTTTGATGAAAAGAAACCAGAACCTTTCTTTCGATAGTTAACTCAACTACCAAAGGATAAAATGTAGAGTTTATTTTCGGCATATATTATAATGACCAAGGTTGAATGATAAAAATAAAAATTTAACCATTGACTTAAATCCAGCATGACAATAGGGTGGATGTGCATAAAAATGTATACTTAAATTTTTAATATTTTTCGATAGCTTAATTAAGAATATCGTATCTAATTAATTTTTTTAGTAGAAAAATATTGAGAAATAAAAAAGTTTTGCCAAAACCAGAATCCATTAATTGACTTCAGGAGTCAGCTTGAAAACTTTGCTTCCATTTTCAAATGCTCAAAACATTATTAAAAATGGCGTTTTGTTTCTCACAAATAATAAAATTTAATAATATGAAATCGTGATTTCGGAAAAAAGAAATTGATTTTTAATATTATATTTATTGCAATACAAATAAGAATTTAGATTCAAGGAGGCTACGTGAACTAGCGAGCACTTCGCAGAACGTTAGACAAAATTCAACACGAGTGTCTGTAGCCGCAGGATTTTTATAGTCTTTTATTGCGATTCAGCATACAAATCATTTATTTTTATTTAGTTATATTCACATGTTGAAAAAATAAATATTTATAATTCTTGAAGAAAATCGAAGATAAAAATGTTCTTTTAGAATCCTTGGACCTCAATTAATCTGCTGTTCTTTTCGAACAGTCGCAGAGAGATCGGCCGAAGATGCTCTGCATACCCTATTGTTCCTTCAAGGGGTGAATCAGTCTCAAAAATCAACAATGGAGGACTGACGTTTTTGGATTATAGGAACAAAAGAATAGGGCTCACAAAAATGTTTATTGCTTTAAAAATCAAATAACATAATATATACTATTTTCGACAGGCATTCATAATCATAACCTTACCAAGAAATGCGTTTTGAAAGCCCCCAATTTAATAAAATACCTAATACCAATAATTTATAATTTTTTGATGTTTTTTTTTTTTTTTTTTAATTTTAAAATTTTTATTGTATATTTCCGAATGGGAAATATCTTTAAGTTGACCTTCGACGTTGGTTTTCTTAATAACTTTTTATTTGATTTTTTTCAATATTTTTCTAATATAAATATAGTTAATTGGAACATTTGATGGTTTGATAATTTTTAATAAATAGATTTTAAAAACAGCTCCTGGTGCATAGAGGTTTAGAATCTGAAATAGGTGATCGAAACCACTAGCTCCTTCAATAGTAGACCAAATGAGGTGAAAATTTAACCAGAGGGGCTTCTAGTCATGTACCTAGAATCGACTGACGAAAAAAATTTTGGTGCAGGTTGCCATTTAGGGGAGTGTGTCAAAAAATGAAAATTTAGGCTATTGGATCAAACTCATCCAAATTTTGTAGACATAATTAGTGGGCCCCTAGAAGTCTAAAAATTCAAAAACTAACCGCCCAAAGTTAGGGGGGGGGTATAGAGTCAAAAAATGAAAATTTAGGCCTTGGGCCAAACTCAACCAAATTTTGTATACACTATCAGTAGACCCTAGAAGACTAAAAATTATTAATTTTAAATACATGTATTTTGAATCGATTGACGGGCCATTCATACAAGTTCAGTGCATTTTTACTCTTCTTGGGGCCCACTGATTATGTATATAAAATTTGGTTGAGTTTGGTCCAAGGGCCTAGATTTTCCGCTGAGGCTCCTTATCGGCTTAGGGCATCTAAGATAAGATAGATATCCGGAAAGCAGGGCGCTCGGGTTCGACTTCTAAAGGAACGACCCTTCTGACACATAATTTAAATATAGATATCTACCGAGATCTAATATTTAAATTGATGTCTATTTTTAGTAATTATTTAAAAAATAGTATTTAATTATTTTTAATTAAACTATCGACAAACATTTTAAGTTTAAATTTTAATACACATTAAATTTCCCGTGTACGAAGTTAATTTTTCCCGGTGACATTAAATAATAAAAAAAAAAAAAGTTAATTTAATAATATTTTAATAACATGTTACTAGAATAACTTTTAAATCAATAAAATTTTTATAAAATCTTTATTACATACCTAACATTTTAGCATAATTAATATTACCACAGCAAAAGCTATACAAATACATTTTATAAAAATATTGGCTTAAGGTTCATTTTCATGATGAAAACAAATATAGTTTTTTAAGTTTGTCATTATAATAGAGATTGAAATTCCATTTTAAATATGACCTTTTGTACAGATTTAAGACTTGTTGTTGTTACCCCCTTTCATTGCTGATTTTAATTTAATCCCTATGATTTTCTCTTCGACACTTATTATTATTATTATTACAATTTTTTTGTTTGTCATGTTTGGACGTGTCTTCTAACTTTAATGAGATGGAAATTATTTGGTTATTGGGAGAAATTCTAGAGATACTTGTTTGATCGTATTCTGAAGAAAATCTTTCAAATATTTGTTATAAATTATGAAGTATAGAATACATGGTGAGAATCGATTATTTGCAAAAGTTTCGAGAAATAAGTTTCCATAAAGTCCATATTTCTCTCAATGAACATCTGTTGCGAAATTGAATTGGACGTGATAGGGTCACTGATGTGAACTATCGCGCTTGACCTCTCAGATAACCAGTCCTCTATGCGATTCCTATCTTTGAGGGTATGTAGAGAATAAGGTTCACGTATAAGCTTCATCACAAGATATCTAAAATTTAAAATAATCAATCATTGCTGCATTAATTGACCTTAAGTCTTTTTTATAAATCTGTTTTCAGTGCATGAGTACCTTCGAATAAAGTGGCTCATTATTATTTGTTTGAATGAATTACTTGATTCGAAGCTCTTCTGAATGAAAAATAAACATAATATTTATAAATTGAAAGTTTTTGTGGCAAGGGTAGCAGAATTTTTATATATTGAAGGAGAAAATAATATTTATAAGAAAGACTGAAACTGAAGCTCAAGTATTCGAAATTATAGTCTCAATTAAATGAAGTTATACATATGATCAAAAATCGTGTAAGTTCTTCTCACTGTTTTTTCGATTATCGTGGTATTTTCTACCATGAATTTTTTCCACAAGCTGTTACAGCTAATAAAGAATACATTTGACCTTGTTGCGTCGGCTGGGTGAAGTAATTGTAAAAAATGCCAGATTTATGGAAGGACAATTCTTTGAAACATCGCCATGATAACGCATCAGCCCATACTTTATTGCTTATTCGAGAGTTTATGGCAAAAATACGTAATGATAAGTAATGATACCGCATCAACCTTATTTGCCAGATGTGGCCCTGAAAATTAAAATGTTGAAGTTTTCAATCTAAAAAACCAAGCTAGCTAAAATTTACTTTGAAGGGGTCTGATAACATAAAAGAGAGTTATTATTTCATTAGAAGACAAATGCAAAATAAATTAAAATTTAAAGACAATGATTCTCCTTATTCGAAGTATATATTTCTACTTGATAATATTTTTTATTAAAAACTTTTTTCTACTTAAAAAAAATTCGCAACAATTTTCCGGAAGTTATTTTTAAAATATGCGGAGTGTAAATATTCAGTAAAAGTGGATAATTTTTGAATCCATTAAGAACTTTTTCTTAAAGAAAAATTCCTATTAATGTAAAACTTGGGAATTTTTTTTCTATCTAATACCAGCTTTGAAAGTTTTTTATTTTTTTATTAAGTGCTTTAAAATTCAAACGCTTAGGGAGTTATTTTCAAGTGGGTGAGACATATATCAACCAAGGACCAAAAGTTCATTAAAGTTGAAGTGTCAGACATTAGCGATTCAGTAGTGCAAATGTGAGATTCGGATCAAATAAGTACAATACTTATAAAATTTATTTGTTAGAAACTATAATTTTGAAGGTTTGACCTTTATTATCTGTCTTTTTAATTAGAAATATCAATCAGTTATTTCTCATGGGTTCAATTTCTCGATTGGATATAGAAAATAAACTGCAACGGATCCTTGCTACACTTTATCCTAAGTCATTTGGAATATTAATATTTGTTATGCCAGCGCCTCCCAATCGATCGCAGACCCCAAAGATCGAAAATAATTTTCTCTTCACCTGGAGCGCGACCACAACGAGGCCGTGTAAGACAATTAATAACAAATTCAATTTAGGGAACGAAGAAAGATTATTTTTATTACAGACAAAAGGATCAGCTAGCTCGAACCCGGGATCTTTGCATATGTACGCAATGCTTTATCATAAGAGGTTTAACTCCTATATCCACTAAGCATGATCTCGAACCCAACTAATATCTTTTGTCTATATGAATTATGGAATTTCTTTTTTAATCTCTCTCCTCGTTCATTTTTTGCAGCGTAGGCCTTGATTCATTAATTAAACAATTAATTATGCCAGCGCCTCCCATTAAAAAGAAATTCCATAATTCATATAGACAAAAGATATTAGTTTGGGTTCGGGGATCAGTAGCTTAGTGGATATAGGAGTTAAACCTCTTATGATAAAGCATTGCAGTACATATGCAAAGATCCCGGGTTCGAGCCCCGGCTGATCCTTTTGTCTGTAATAAAAATAATCTTTTCTTCGTTCCCTAAATTTGAATTTGTTATTAATTGTCTTTACACGGCCTCGTTGTGGTCGCGCCCCGGGTGAAGAGAAAATTATTTTCTATCTTTGGGGTCTGCGATCGATTGGGAGGCGCTGGCATAATTAATTGTTTAATTAATGAATCAAGGCCTACGCTGCAAAAAATGAACGAGGAGAGGATTAAAAAAGAAATTCCATAATTCATATAGACAAAAGATATTAGTTTGGGTTCGGGGATCAGTAGCTTAGTGGATATAGGAGTTAAACCTCTTATGATAAAGCATTGCAGTACATATGCAAAGATCCCGGGTTCGAGCCCCGGCTGATCCTTTTGTCTGTAATAAAAATAATCTTTTCTTCGTTCCCTAAATTTGAATTTGTTATTAATATTTGTCTTCCTACTGGGATTCAAAAAGCCTCGTTCCTGATTATAAAAAATATTATAAGAATCAAATAAGTACTATTCTTGAATATTAATATTTGTATTTCTTTATTATTAATCAGATATCACTGGCTATGTGCAGTTCATATTGACTTAAATTAAAAATAGCCATCGATTTTCAACTAATATTACATGTGTGTGTGTGAATGTGTATTTACAGTAAAAGCGAATATATTTTGAGCTTTCAATAACTCAATTAATTACCTATATCTGTCTCATTTAAAAATCAATATATTTCAGATACTTTAATTCTTTTTTACGCTATTGTAAAATAATCTAATGTTTATTTATAAATATTTTTTAATCTATATTAATTAGTTTTTTATGATTTTTTTTTATTTAAATTATGTATCATTTAAATCTAGACAAGTGAATCAACAATTGAATTCGTGTGTGATTTTCATCGGTCTTTATGAGTACCACTAGTACTTTTAAACACTGCTAAATAATTAGTAATGATCAGTGAAAATCAAATGGAGTGCTTTAAACACAGTTAAAAAATTAGTAGTAATAAGTGAAAATCGAATGGCGTGGTTTGAACAAGGTAAAATAATTACAATACTAAGCATATTAAGATTAGCACGCAAGATAAGCTAAGAATAGCTTGCACTAATTGCTCTCAAATGGTATATAAGAGGGGGGGGGAATAGACAGAATGAGAAGTGTGGAGAAGATAGGGACAATGTTTTGGAAAGGAGGAGATAGGAACATTGGGATTGGAGGGGGGAGATGGGTAGTTATATAATGGGGAGTGATAGGCAGATTGGAAGAGTGTATCAGCCAGTGACGGATGAAACATCAACAGTGTGTATTACAATATACCTTCTCCACCTTCATCCTACCTCTCAGCTGACTCTACCCCTCAATAATAAACAACTTTATATTAATTATAAGCATGTATATGCATGTATATGTTACATATACAAAACGTAATTAAATGGAAATAATAAGTTCACTTGTAATTTGACAAGTTATGTGATTTTTTGATAAAATTTATTCCTATGAGTTCAAGAAGTTCAGTACTTTTTTCGACTTTCAAAAAAAGATCAATTAAATAAATAAATAAATAATAAATTAAATACAATTTTATTCCAAATATTTCTATAAAAAATACTTTAAATTCATTATATTATTTCACTAATAGTATTTGTATTCTTTTTTCAGGTATGTGCTCGTCCTTCTAATACTAACATTGAGATTACGATGAAGGTTTTCTTATTTTATGGAAAACCAAATTCTTTATCAATGGGTAGGTGTGTACTTCTTTGTTCTTTTTGATAAATAAGTACAAACTTACTTCAGGGCCTAGCATCCCTGCCCACGTGAGCTCATGATTCTTTTATCAAGAGAATCATGTCCTATCCCTAAACCTAATCAACTTCAATCCCTGTTTTCACAAATACTTATTCCTTCGAAATCGAAATGTTTCGCGAGTATATTTTTTTACTAGTTCGTAAGTCTAATAGCGTCTTCCTGTGGGGTCAGAGTATTCCAGGTCCATGCCCCGAGACGTTGGCTGAAAAGGTAAGATATCTTTATAATACTCTATTGTTATAATTGATTAAGTAATAAATACTGTAAATTTTTCAAGTACTTTTTTCGAGTTTCAAAAAATATCAATTGAATAAATAAATAAATAATATATTAAATATAATTTTATACCGAATATTTCTATAAAAAAATACTTTAAATTCATTATATTATTTTACTAATAGCATTTTTTCTTTTTTAAGGTAGATGGTCGTCCTTCTAATACTAACATTTAGATTAAGTCTTTGGTTTTCTTATTTTATGGAAACCCAAATACTTTATCTTTGGGTAACGAGTAGGTGTGTACTTCTTTGTTCTTTTAGATAAAAAAAGTACAGACCTACTTCAGGGCATGGCATCCCTGCCCACGGTAGCTAATGATTCTTTTATCAAGAGAATCATATCCTATCCCTAATCCTAACCACCTTCAATCCCTGTTTTCACAAATCCTTATTTCTTAGAAATTGAAATTTTTTTACGAGTATATTTTTACTTGTTCGATTGTGCAATAGTGTCTTCCTGTGTGGTCATAGTATTCCAGGTCCATACCCCGAGACGTTGGCTGATAAGGTAAGATATCTTTATAATACCCTATTCTTATAATTGGTTAGGTAATTATCTATCGAACTATAATATATATAATAATTATATTTGCATAATTTTTTACAAAACTACACATCCCATTTAATGATAATAAAAAATTTTGAAAACTCAAATTTACAATTATAATTTCTCTTTTTTTAGAAATAATAGTTAAATGGTATCGATTTAACAAAAATATAATAAAAAATTATTGTTTTACTTAATAATTAAAATTCATATAAAATTTATGCAAATGATAATATATTATATATGTAATTTAAAATATTTATATTCGACTGAAAATACAAGGAAACTTTGTCATCTAACTACAGCGTTATATATAAATGTTAACAACTTTAGAGCTTTGTCCGGCAGCTCCACTAGTAGGTACTTTAGCCTTAATCAAGTCACATCCTGGGGGTTTTTTTTTTTGGTTGAGTTGTTTACCAAAAAAAAATTAGTCTTTTTGATTTTAAGTCGATTCTAACACGTTTTCATTTGAGATTGCCATTAAAAATCAAAACATCAAAAATGGAATTCAATGAGGTTATTCCTCTAGTATTAGATAAGAATCGATCGTTATTTTTAATTTTAAGCCGATTCCTCCATGTCGTCAGCAATTAATAATCGAAGCGTCAAAAATCTAATGTAGAATTATTATTCCTCAAGTAATAGATGAGAATCAATCGATATTTTTGGTTTTAAGTCGATTCCTCCATGTCTTAATCAATGGTTACCAATTAAAACCGAAATCTCAAAAATCCAATATAGAATGGTTATTTCTCAAGTACTTGATGAGAAACAATCGCTATTTTTGTTTTTAACTCGATTCCTCTATGTATTCAGCATTGGTTACCAATAAAAACCGAAACGTCAAAAATCCAATATAAAATGATTATTCCTCAAGTACTAAATGAGAATCAATCGCTATTTTTGATTTTAAGTCTATTCCCCTATGTCTTCACCAATGGTTACCAATAAAAACAGAAACGTCAAAAATCCAATATAGAATGGTTATTCCTCAAGTACTAGATGAGAATCAATCGCTATTTTTGATTTTAACTCGATTCCTCTATGTCTTCAGCAATGGTTACCAATAAAAACCGAAACGTCAAAAATCCAATATAGAATGGTTATTCCTCAAGTACTAGATGAGAATCAATGCGCTATTTTTGATTTTAAATCGATTCCATCTATGTCTTCAGTAATGGTTACCAATAAAATCCGAAACGTCAAAAATCCAATATAGAATGGTTATTCCTCAAGTACTAAATGAGAATCAATCGCTATTTTTGATTTTAACTCGATTCCTCTATGTCTCAGCAAAGGTAACGGATAAGAAAACGACGCAGTTGGTATGGTTACTTATAAAATTTCCTCCCAAATTTTTAGCATTTCACAGAGAGAAGAGTATCCATTCTTACTTATGCAAGGTTAAATGAGCTATATTAAGACGATCAAATGAATAAATTTTAAACATTTTAAAATAAAAAATTAAAAAAAGGTACTATCTTACTCTAGAGTAAAGTACTTTAAAATATAATTTTACTAAAAACTTTATTTAACCCTTTTTGTGGTCCCCAAGGTACTTAATTAGGATATTAAATTTCATCAAAATTGGTTGAGTCATTTTCAAGATATTTAGTAAAAACTAAAAAAGTACTGAAATAAAGTACTAATGTTTGTGGGCCGATATGTACCAAAAACTAATCAGCGCTTCATTTTGTTAAACTAATGCTAGGTTTTCAATTTTATTTAAATCGGTGTAACGGTGTGGAAAAATCGTGGGCCAAAAAAACGATAACATCCATCCATCCATCCATCCATCCATCCATACATCTATCCATCCATCCATACATCTATCCATCCATCCATCCATCCATCCATACACCCATCCATCCATCCATCCATCCATCCATCTGCACGCACTAAATGAAAAAATCGCACTTTTTGGCCTCTCGACGAGACCCCATGTAATTTTTGGCAAAACCGTCACGTGCTAAAATTCAACCTAATTGAATACTACAATTTGTGACTTTAATTGAGTCCATGGGTTCCGTAGCCTTTACCTGTGGACCCTTGGAAGTCGCGCTTGGGCCGCGATATTGATTACAATCAAGTAAAAATAGTAATCAGTAGAGATTGTGGTGTTGGTGCAAGGTGAAACATCTTTAATAAAGATAAGAGTAAATAAATATTTTATTTAATATGGATTTACTATGAGTTAAGGATACTGGGTCACTTATTTCTCATTAAAATTAAAAAATTAAAAGATATTTCTCTTTCAATATATATATTTCGGGCTATCAACCCATCTTCAGGAAATACAGAAAGTAACTAATTTAACTTATTGAATAACAGGCTATATATGTGTTTATTGAACAGAGAGACAGAATTTATAAAGTAAAAATAGTTTTGAAAGAATAAATATTTAACTATTTAGATAACGTTCATATACAAAAATGATATATTAAAAATATTTTTCTCTAAAATGTGTGACGTTTTAGTATAAATGGGTAGTTCTATAATTATATGAATTAATTACTATTTCCAAGGGAGTGAAACATGTCTTGACCCGTCTTTCGAATAAACACAGCTTCTTGATTCTCTTATTAGAGCAGAAACGTTCTAGCTGCGACCTTTATAGAAAATAAATTACAACTTTTTTAATGATTACCTTCTAATCAAATTAGTACTTTATCAGAATTTTATTATTGATTAAAAATAATTTATTTTATTTAGGAACGAATCTCTAAGATTTTAGTAGAAATATGTTGACATTGCATATCAGAGGTCTTCGTCCCTTCAGGAATCGAACTCAAGCAGAACTTGCTTGCCAGGCAGTTAGTCAAACCCTTAAGAAAAATCTCTCTCCGATATGCAATATATAGTATAAAAATAAAGCTAAAGATTTTTCACTCCTTTCAACTAAAAGGGAAAAGTAAAAATATCAGGATAAACTGAAAAAAAATTTCAGTGTCGAACCCTTTTTTTAAATAATTATTTTAAAGATTTAAGCATCTTTTTTTGAAAAAAGATGGAATTTTTTAAATAATAAACCGAGATAATTTAACCACAATAATATTAAAAAGGACTTATTTTATTTAGGGACGAATTTAAGATTTTAGTAGAAATATTTTTAGATTGCATATCAGAGAGCTCTTTCCCAGCAGGAATCGAATTTCATATAAAATTAACATCTACATTAGACTTTCTGACATTTTTACGAAACATAACTATATGACGAAATTCTGTTTGTTCTGACAATTTCGTCTATTATTCGTTCTAATTCTCTTGGAAATTAATAGTAGCAATTATCATTTCGGTGGCGGCCCTTAGAACGCACTAATCAATTCCAGTGAAATGCAAGCAGCATGAAAGTGAGATTCATCTCTACTAAGAGGGAACAACAGTATGGGAATGTATAAAATTCTTTAAACAAGAAAACTTTGAGAATAAATGCCTCATTTGTGCAGATTCCCTCAGC
Source organism: Forficula auricularia (assembly GCA_024734495.1). Lineage (NCBI taxonomy): Eukaryota > Metazoa > Arthropoda > Insecta > Dermaptera > Forficulidae > Forficula > Forficula auricularia. The sequence continues at coordinate 10,488,381 of JALMQS010000085.1, read as the reverse complement.
ATCATACATTCGATAAATGGTTTTCCAAAAAACAAAAATCCATCATACCTTATACTAAATATAGTCAATGAAATATTGGAGTGCCATTATATGAATAAGGAGATAGCGCTACTCTGGATCCCAAGTCACTCAGGTATTAGGAATAATGAAAGAGTGGATAAGCTAGCCTATTTAGCTTCACTCCAAGGCCAATCACTTGAAATAGAATTGCCAATAAAAGACATAAAAGCCATAATAAAAAATGAAACAAATTCAGAATGGCATTCCTTCTGGAAGAATACAGCTTTAAATAAAGGCAAGCATCTATACAACATACAGCCTAATATACCAAAAAGACCATGGTTTGATGATATCAAGCTTGTTTAGAAAAATAACTGTTCAACTAATTAGGCTGAGAATAGGCTATGCTACTACCCCAGCTCATATGCACAGAATAGGTCTTCGAGAGAATCCTTTTGTTCTTGTGATGGATCCACTGATTGGGGATATCAACCACTTTTACTTGGGATGCGCAAACAATGTCAACAAAATTGAACGCTTTTATACAACAATCCAAAGAAAAATAAAACTTCCAACAAATATGACAATTCTTCTTTCTTATTTAAGCCGCAACGATGACTTAAATCGATATTTTGTTAGATACATAATTTCTTTAGGAAATTAGCTTGTAAATCTTATGTACCTAATTAACATTATAATTATATAAAATTTTGTAAAAATATGTATTTTATGTATCACTGACCAAATGTTCTAACGGACAAGGTCAATTTTAAATAAAAAAAAAAAAAAAAAAAAGGGAACAGCAATCATAATTTCTAAAACATAAGCTGCTTATCTATCAAAATCACTAGAAACGGATGCATTCAAAATACCAAAGTCATATCATATTGGAATTATCCTAGCATTTAGAGTGAAGGTTGTAGATTTTGTGAATGATGAAAGTAGAATCATAGAGATCAAAGATTAGACGAATTAGGTGGTTTGAATTGCTTCTAAGTACCCTTTACGGTCAAGGGGCAGGCGAAGTCTATCTGCCGGACGACAGTGTATTGAGTATTTTCATTGAGTGTTAGTGAGTCACGTTTTATTCACTAGAAGAAAATGAAATTAATCATTTTATTTGAGCTAGTCCATGTGTATTTTGGCACTCAAATTGATATGTCAGAGAGGTCTAATTTAGGAATAGAATATATTATTATTGTAACAATGAATTATTATTATTGGGCATAAAGTATCCACTTTGATTTTAATTTAATTAAATATGACATTGGATCGATGACGATGATAAGTTTAATATAATTTGGTTTAATTTAATTAAGTTTAAAATTATACAATCAATGCACCCGATATTAATTAATCCGAAAAGGCTAGGCTGTCTGTCTAAGCGAGGAGGTCAAACTTTCTAAATATACATGTTGAATTACAGAAAGGGAGATCAAAGGCGATCTACAAAATAAATTAGAAAAGAGATACAAATCAGATAATTAGTGGGTGTCCCTAAATTACGTGAGGCGTTTAGGGTTTGAGACGAATCTCACCCAACCTCACGTGGAGGAGAGGAGAGGTCTCGAAAAATATCACGTATTTTTTTCCGCAAGAAACAGTGTAAAATTCCGAGAAAAATGGGTTAAATTAAGTAATAATAATAATACTAGTCTTGAATAAAAATAATTAATCAAATTATATTTTTTAAATAAATCCAAAGCAATCAAGCACGATGATTAACGTATTTACACTGAAAATACTCATTTTGAAAAATTTCAAGTGAGTTTAGAGATGAGGGGGGGGGGGTCGAAAAATCGCCAAAATCGTCTCAGCTAATTTAGATACTCCCTTTATATAATATCATATTAGGTATTTATATTTATAAAATCAGTATCTTATAAAATTATTGCTTCAAATTTATGCTATTCGGACTTGACCTCTGAGACGAACCGATCTGACAAAAAAATCATGCGTAAATTTTTTTACTCAACGATTAAACTGACCATGAAAGAATTTCGGGGTCATGTGATTCTAGATATAAACAGTCGTAGTATATATTTTAAATATAATATTTTGAAGGTTTCGATGTATGAAAATTTTCAATAATCAAAGGACAATGAAAGGATTATTCCCGAACACCTCGGATTCAGTAGTTGACAACCTCTCATGTTTTTTTTTATAAAATTTTTAAATCTACTACCATCTGGGATTTAAGCCTTTACATTAAAATCGGAAATGACCATTGTCCTTCAAATTTTGAAAATTTTCATAAATTGAAACCCTCGAAATATTATAATTAAAAGAGATAGTTAGATTAATTGTTTATATTCAGAACCTCTTAAACGCAAAATTTTTTAATGATGAAAATTAAATACATTACAAATATTTTCTTCTTATGACTGAGTGACTGGTAGAATTCAATGGGGATTGTTGGAAAGGCAGCCTCAGAAATAGTGAAAACTACAAATTTCAAACAAAATAATTTATTATAACGTCATTTTCATACTTTTAATAATAATCGACATTCGGAAGATCTTCCATATTTTTTCAGGGCTTAATTGGGATAAAGAATAGCCATATAACTACCTCTTTTATCTTATTTACAGAGCTTGTGTTTGGCTAGTGTTAAAGTTCGAGATTAACATTAACATGTTCTTTTAACTGGACCATTTTGACTGAAAACCCTATTTATTCTCCGAACCCATCTTTTGAGCTTTCCCTTAATAACAAAGATTTTCTCTCCATTAGTAAATGATTATTTGTGTGAGTGGATATTTGATTGTTTCCATTATTTTGTATGATATGTAATCCCCTCGTAAATGTAAAGCCCAAAATAAATCACACAAAAACGACTCGTTTTTTAATTTGCCTCTTTTATTCACTAACCGATTTCTTTATAAATATTTTATTTCAAATTTCATTTGAAAGGAGAAAAAAGACTGGGATTTTTTTTTTTTAATATGAATTTAAAATGGTTTTAACAATAAAATGTCATTTAATTTCAGGAACTTCCGACCCCAAATGGGTTAATGGGATTTCGAGTTGTAATTATTATTATAGCCAGATATATTTTCCCCCGAGCATCTACTACTCCCTCTACCACCCCAAACGTTTCTCTTTCCCCTATAAAGGCGCCTATCATTTTCCACTGTGGAAAACTCATTTTAGCGAGATTTTTTTTCTGACCATAAAATCTCAATCTCTGGGAAGTGACAAAAAATAATTGAATTATACATGAATAGTTTTTCATTGGTTTGTCGTCATTCCTTGAACGGCAACTTTGTTCGAACCGCAATGGAAACAAAAGAAATGCTGCGACAAGATTTCAATGGCCCTTTGAATAGAAATTCAATTCATTTTACATAGTAATATCATTATAGTTTATTTCAATAAAGAATATAAATATAATGGTACAATGAATATTAAACCAGAATTGAATGGAATTAATTTTTAATAAATATATTTATTGAGAGGGCGAGGAAAGAGAGCACAAGAAATTCATTATATTTTAGAAGACTTGAGGAATTTAATTCTTTACCAGCTGAAGCAAGAAATGCATCAAGTCTGATTCAATTTAAGAACCAAGTTAGAATTTATCTTAAGAGGGACAGTTGAACATTTCTATTGAGAAATATTTGGATTATAACTTTAGTATTAAGATTTGTAAATATTGTAATATATATGTATCAAAAATACATTTAAATATAAATAAAAAAAATAAAAAAATTCTACTTATTAAAATTATTGTATGTAAATTTGTCTATAGCACTCAGTGTCTGAAGATTGTTATCAATCTCAGAACAAATCGTGGCTTATATAGCCCAACTTGGGGATTCTTGAGAATCACTGATTTGAACATGCCGAGGCGGATGATTAGATTTATTATTATCTAAAGTCACTAAAGAAATTGCATCTATTTAGAATTTATATTTACTTGTAATGTAAAAACGAATTCACCTCTCCTGACATCTAGCGGCAGAAAGTTATTGGGAGAACAAACTATTCTCTCATAAGAATAATACATTTACTTCCCCGTCTACTAGCGCCTCTGATTTTAAATACTGCGGCTTAGAAATAATATCAAAGCAATTGTTGTTTTCAAAGCGCCAGTTTGCGAAAGATCAACGAAGATAAATAAGCAGCAAATTGAGCGAGTGAGATGGATGGCATACTACATAAGACAAAGTGTACTATTGACTTTTCTACAGCCTTCTCAATTTCAGATGTGCATTCCATTGTGAAAGTCTAAAGCCACTATTGTGAGCTATGACTCTAAGTGCACAAAAGCCTTACTTAAGAGAATAAAATATCATAGCCTATAAAGTTAGTACTTGCCTCAAAATAAAAAGAAAATGTTGAAAAAATGTTATTGATTGTGATTATTTAAATAAATACATTCTTTTATGAAAACAATTTCAAATGTTAAATGAAATACCAAACGTTTTAGAGACTTTCTCCCTTTATCAATGGAATTTTAAAATATAAAAAAGTTGCTTTATGAAATGTGCATATATATAGCAACACTAAACAAATATATATTTTGACTATAGACAATAATACAAATAGTTTTGGTGATGAAAAATAAAAAATATTAAAAATTACGAAAAATTAATAATTTTTCTCTAAATATTACATAGAAAAACGGTACCGCGCGTTTTCAGCCCCCGAAAAATTATCTCCGACAAAACATCCACCGACAAAATATACAAAGGACAAAATATCCCAAGGACAAAATATCCCCCGACATAATATCTTCTGACAAAATATTCTCCAGTATAAGGGAGAATACAAAAGAGATTAAGTGAAAAGCTTATAATCATAGTTTTGAATAATATAATCAGCTTTCATATTTTGGTGGCTAATTAGCCGTTTGAAAGCGCTGCTGTCTGTCGTTAGATTTTCTAGCTAATAATTTATTATTTTTACCATCTATAAAATAGTATTTATCATCTATATTTACTTATTTATCGTCTATGTTTACATTACACAATTATTGATTGTTTGTTAAAAGTGTTATTAATCGTTAATCGTTTTTAATTATTATTATAATATTGGGCGAAAATATAGCGCCCCAAACACACCCCGCCCGACGATTGGATGGTTCGGTTTTCAATGTGTGTTTGATTAGGAAAAATGGGAGCCCCAAACACACCCCGCCCGACGATTGGCTGGTTCGGTTTTCAATGTGTGTTTGATTAGAAAAAAATGGGATCCCGAAACACACCACGCCCGGACCAAACTTTCGGAGGTTCGGTTAATATATATTCAGTTCGGCTCGGTTGGGTTCGTATAGCTCCTTTTCGGGCTGGTTTTTAGACGGGAGTCGATTTGCATTACTCATAAGTTTCACGCGGGGAAGGGTTATTTTGTCATGAGATATTTTGTCTGAAGGATATTTTGTCGGGGATATTTTGTCCTGGGAAATTTTGTCGGGGGATATTTTGTTGGGGGATGTTTTGTCGGGGGCTGAAATATTGCGGAATCTAGAAAAACAGTCCAAATTTGACCATTTTTGTTTAAAATTTCATTCATTTCTAAAATTAATATTTTTTCTAAATTCAGCTCTTTAAGTAAAATTTTGGAATTAGACAAGTCAAAATTGTTACCCAGGTTAGTGTTCAAATAATTAATTCATTTCAACATTTTTTTCTCTTTTTCTTTTATAAAATTCGAACGATAAAGGTAGAAATACTCCCGAAACGTTTGCTATTTCAATAAGCTTTTGAAGATTGTTTTTATAAAAGATTTTTACTTTATCCAATGCGAAGCATGTTTATTTAGTTAAAAGAAATATGAAGTCACTTTTGGATTTTTTTAATCTATTTAAACAAGTAGCCACTAAGAGAACAATTTTGTTTTTTTAGCAATGATATCTCCCTTAGCCCTGTGGACATTTTTCCAAATAACCTATTTTACGATGTTTTCATTGGTCATGTAGAAGATTTGGATGTTTCACATTTTTATATTATTCTTTTACATGCTCATTCTTGCAAATAACTGTATTACTTTTCAAAATTCAGAATCTTATATTTTCATTTTATAAAAGTGAATATTTATTTTATTCTGCCCATTAACGACGTTATAAAACATGTAAAAAAATTGAATTTGGGATTTTACTCTTTAAACAAATTATATTACGCTTTAAATGGGAAACTTTGGATTTTCGGATTTACGTTTATTGTGATTCTCCAAGGCTTAGATTGAATTCATGGTTTATGGGGACATAAACACCTCCAAGAATAGAGGCCCTCAAGAGCTGATTATATTGTAGTCAAGAGAAATGATCCGGTAATTCTAAAGGAGGGAAATAGATTTTACAAAGCAAAGTTATTATTTAAATTGAATAAGTCTGTTCAGAAATTCAATTATTGACGAATCGTTTTCAAAAAAATATTGAATAATAAATTTGAAATTGAATTTTTCAATCAGTGAATATATTTTCGAAGGAGGTTGAAATATTGCATAAATCGAAACAATCGAATAAATATGGAAAACGGGTTGCTTACTAGACAATAACAATTGGGTTAAAGAATTCGTTCGTTCTCGAGAGGACTAATGAATCAATCAATGAAGATGATTCAAAAAACAATAAATAATAAAATAAAAGATATTTTATTATTTTCCATTCCGTAGTAATAAAAATTGATAAAATGATATTAAAGAGAAAAATAGTGAACATAAATATTTTCATGTTCTCAAAAAAAGACGAAAAATTAGAAATATTATTTTTTTTCATAAATCTTACTAAATCATTTTTGAGGCGTAGATAGTTCAGTGCCTAAGGTGCTTGACTTCCGGTTCCAATCTCGCCTTACTCAGAACAATTTTCTTCTTTGTAAAAAATGCAAGGGGCCTCACTAATCCACAGGAAGCCAACTGGAAACCACCCTTGTGAAAAATTTCCCCAGAGAATACTTGCCATAGTAATCGCCGAGGTTAGGATCGAGTGTGGTATTTTTTGACATGGATTAGCTTAATTTAACTCACTTGAAAGAGTTGGCTTAAATACGTTAAAGAGCACATCGTATCTAATAATTCGATTAAGCATAAAAATGAAAAATGTTCTAAAAGAATGCGACTATATAAATTCTGTTTAAAAAATATTTTATATAGCTGAATATATTAAAAAGATCTTACCTTGCGAGTTTCGAGATAAATGTAAGGTTAAAATAGAATAGAAACATCAAATATAGTAGGTAGATGATTAAATGAAGCTCACCTGAAATAGAAAAAAAACAAGTATTATTATCGTTTCCGTCCATAATGTGTATTAATTCGAAAGTTTATATTGGGATAAAAAAAATCACACAAAAAAACTTGTTCTTAATTCGCATTATAAACTTTCGAATTAAAAAAACAACAATATTTTAGTTATTATTATTTTAAAAAATGTTATAGAGTATTTCTAACCTATTTAAATTTTATAAATTAAAGGTTTTTTTTTAGTCACATAAAATAAATAAATACAGTAATTTTAATAAATTATTATTATTTATTTGAATGATTTACCGGATAGTTTCTGTCACCATTGGTTGACCATCTTCAGTAGTAGGTAGGTAGTTACTGAAAATTGAAACATTTTATAATATTTTTTATACATTACACAAAATAAAAACCATATAATTTCACAATTATATTATACATAAATACAATTTCGTTCAAGATTTGGAGTTTGTCACTTGGCATACATAAATCATTCTTAACTGATATTTCATTAATTTATAAAAACTTTAAAATATAACTTAATTAATTGATCAATATAATCACTTCGCTTCGCTAACTAAATGCAATATATAAAATTACCAATAAAATTAGTAAATAAATATATTCAATCGTGATGCAATTATTTTACTAATTCAATAGAAAAATATAATTGACTCATTTCAAAGTTAAACGGTGATTCGAAATAGCCCGGAGGCCTTTGTTTGTTTTGTATATACATATTAAGTAATGTACACATACATACAAACAAACATAGTTGATATTTTATCAGCATCGTGAATGGGTTCGAATCTGGAAGCTGAAAGGGAAATGATTGATTTGATTTCATTGCTACTACGTATATTATCCATAATAATATTTGTGAAAGGGAGAAAAAGAGAAATTGAGATTGTGGTTTTAGAGAAGGAGGGGGAGGGGGTATATTTGACATGAATACATTGAACGAGTTCAAATATTAAATATCCATTCCGATAGGCATACGTACATACATATGCTAGGGACATCCTTTATAAAAATACTTCTTACAATGTCAATCAATTTTAATCTAAGGAGAAAAAGGTTTTCGATTAAAAAAAAATTTATATAATAGGCTTTCCATCATTGAGCCATGGACATACCTAGGTGTGGTCATGTGCCCCCAAATAATTTAGTTTAGACTATCGATCTAATACAAACTATGTTATTTAATATTACATTAATTACAATATTTTTATATTTAAATATGGTAACTATCCCAACATTATTTAAAAAATATAAGAGGTGTCCATCTAATGAATTTACCATATATATTAGATTTTTGCATTAATAAGGCCTTAATAGCTAAGTTGCAAAATTTGATCCACATCGGACAAATGGTTCAAATTTTTAAAAATCATCTCCTCCCTAATGTTTGCTTCCATTACAACTAAAATTGAATCAGCTATTAAACCTCAATATAAAATATCTAAATTTAAAACTTCTTTTTGTTACCTTCATTGGTTTGTGAGCTAGTGCATAAATAAAATTTGTTCACACAAGCACTCACATAACTCACCTACTAATAGACATTTTAACAAAATAATTAATTTCTCATAATTTTCTATGTCCCCTATAAGACTTTGATCTAGACCGAAACACCTGAAATTTGCTCAATTTCAAAAATACGAAGTAAAATTCCTCCTTTTTTCATGTATATTGGTTAACTTGTTAATTTGTTAATTGATTACAATACTTCACCATACTCATTATAATAAAGTTAAAAACAGTAATTAAAAGATAATAAGGGAATCCGAGGAGGAAAAATCGTCTAAATAAGTCAACTATAAAAGTATATTAACAAAATTGTAAATTGTAAGCTTTTTCATGAATCAGAACGTTGGATGCGAATTTAAGTTTTTCGTCAGTGGACGACTATGGAGCCAGAAAACTTAAATTTGAGATAAAGATACAGCATACAATACAATGTTTTTCTGTCAAATTTTAGCTTATTAAAATCATCATTACCTACAACTGTTCATGACCATAATTTAACCATTCGATAATTTTCTGAATTTTTCAAACAACAGTTTTTAAACTAGGTAATCTTGTCAATTCTTCGTTTCAAACATCTTCGTACTAGAGCAAACTTTCTACGTTCTTACTTTCTTGAGATATTGTGGCTATCGGAATCCAAGTAGAACTGCTTGAAAAAACCGTTTCTTTTCCCTTTAGAAATTTCTAAATACGAAGAAGTAAATAGAAAAGTTGAAATTGTTTTGAGTGAAATTGATATTCCGGTAACCGAGCGAACCAAGTAAATTGAAGATAATTTGCATATTAGTATCAAAATCGTACAAGTATTAATTATTTCTATATTAATTGACAAAGCCTTCATGAAAATCATCAAAACAATTAAACCAATAAACCAGAGCTCTATGTTATAGATTTTTCCAAACTAGGCGTCGTATATGATTTTTGGTTTCACTTTGCTTCTCGACTGTTCATATCTTCAAAAATAATGTATTTGAACTAACAAGAAATTGCTTTAATAATATTTTTGAGTTTGTTTCCTATATTTAGAGTTTGCTATTCAAAGAAATAACAAAATAAAGATGCCTTTGAAGTTGACTTTTTATTCATGTGGACTTTTTTTATAAAAAAAATAAAATAATAATAAAAAATAGATAAAAACAAGTACAAACGGACAGTCCATCAATCCTTTATTTATAAGAAGAAATATCAACTCCTTTGAAACATGTCAAATTTCTCTTAGAAGAGATCATTTGAAATTTAAAAAAAAATAAAAATATTTTTAAGACACGGTTCGCTGTTCGTAAATTTTGTAGACGATGAGGAAGGGGTTGAGCCGTCAGTCAGATACACGGTAGAATCACGAACTAATTAATACATGTAAATATAATCAACTTTCCAAAGTTTATATCTTGAAACACTTGTTTATTAATGCTTTTTCTATGTGTAGCGCGTCAAAATCTTAATGAAATAAGTAATAAAAAAAATTCTCTGAATTACGGGTTGCATCATTAGGCATTAAATATTAAAATCTTATGTTTTTGAATATCACTAAAATAAAAAATAAAATGAATAAAAAATAAAAAACTAATAATTTTGACAATAAAACCCATTTTTAATTATGGTTATTACCATACAAATACGTACGTTTTGTTGTTGGGTCATTAAATGGATGTTTTCTTTTCGAACCTGGTTGTATTAGTAGGTATTGTTTTTTCACATTTTCACTGATTGAACACTTTCAGTGTACCTTTGCATTCACTTACAATAAAAATCACTAAATACGAAATTGGTTATCAAGCAAGATGTAGAAAAAATATTTAAAAAATTAAAATTATTCTTATTTGTGTGCGGCTCTTGGAAATGTGTAGCTCGTCAATGTGATGAGATTTAGGTTGGACAGGCATAGTCTAAAACTATTTTTGTATGAAATTATATGATATAAATTATAGATAAAAAATCATTCAATAAAAAATAATTTTTAAGAAAAAATAAAACCGACTTCAAAAAATTGAATGCAACAAATAAAATACACTAAAAGGTATAAAATAATTATTATCTTATTTAGTTACAACTAAACGACGAAATATTAACATGAAATTACTTTTTGAAGTTGGTGCCAAACAAACTATACCTTTAAGCGAGTCGCATCTCTGAGCGAGCATACTTACTAAGTACGATCCGGCGGGTATGATTCGCTTATAGGTATGCTAGTTTGGCACCGACTTCAAAAAGTAATTTCATGTTAATATTTCGTCGTTTAGTTGTAACTAAATAAGATAATAATTATTTTATACCTTTTAGTGTATTTTATTTGTTGCATTTAATTTTTTGAAGCCGGTTTTTATTTTTTTCATAAAAATTATTTTTATTTTTAATAATGAAAATATAGATAGGGATTCCGTTGAATTTGTATGTATTTCAACACATGAATGGTGATAAGAGAAGCCATTTATTATGCTGCTGCTTGATTCTGAGCCCTCTTTTTATAACTCAATTGGTTTTTCTCATTTAAAAATTGATCTATTATAGATGTAAGCTCTATCTAAAAAAAAAAATCATTTTTATTCTGCTTACAAAAGAAAAGATTTTCTAAGCCTTGTGTTTGTGTTCATTCAATTGAAATTAAAAATAAAATTACTAAACTCGCCCTTCTAAAAACATATGGAGATTTGATATTTTAGAGGTTGAGTTACTTATTAAAAGAAACTTTTTCAAAATCATTCAATAAAAAATAATTTTTTAAGAAAAAAATAAAAACCGACTTCAAAAAAATTGAATGCAACAAATAAAATACACTAAAGAGGTATAAAATAATTATTATCTTATTTAGTTACAACTAAACTACGAAATATTAACATGAAATTACTTTTTGAAGTCGGTGCCAAACAAACTATACCTATAAGCGAGCGTACCCACCATACGCTACTAAGTAAGATCCGTCGAGTGCGATTCATAAAAGGTATCTGTTTGGCACCGACTTAAAAAAGTAATTCCATGTTAATATTTCTTAGTTTAGTTGTAACTAAATAAGATAATAATTATTTTATACCTTTTAGTGTATTTTATTTGTTGCATTTAATTTTTTTGAAGTCGGTTTTATTTTTTTCTTAAAATTATTTTTATTTTTCTCTTTTTAGTGATGTTATTAATAGTGATCATATCATCAGAACTTGACCAAATTAATATGGTACCATCCCTAAGATACCCCCTTTCCAATAAAATAAGAATCATCGAAATCGGTTAATAAACAAAGAAGTTAGTCCTGAACAAACCTAACAAAAAAGGTCTAATACCTATGAATGAATGAAAAAAATGGGACCAATCGGAAGGTAGACTGGACCCAATGTAAAAAAAAATTTCAAAATCGATTCACAATTGGCCGAGATATGAGGTAACATAGGCACAAAAAAAAAATAGTCGAATAGAGAACCTCCTCCTTTTTTTGAAATATGAGTAAAGAATATCAGTTATTGGGATCCATAAAGAAAGAAGACCTGGGGGCGCCAAGAGTCGGGTTTGCATGAAATTTGGCTATATACTAGTATATATATATACCTACACACCTACACACCACACACACACACAGAAATACAATTTTGATTGAAAATAATTTTTCTCATCGTTTAAGACATTTTTAAACACAAAAGCAAAAACAAAAAAAAAAAAAAAAAATCGAGCGAATTCAATACACCGGCTGTGTGGAGACAGACTATTGTCTGCATACCGAATAAAGTCCTGATATGATAACAAACAACGTGATTCATTAATGATTTAAAAATGAATCAAAAGGCATACATTACACAAAAACAAAAAAATATTTGAATATCAAATTTCCGTTTTGATTTGAAAATGAATCATTCACTAAAACGGATAAGAGAATAATTCATATTTATGTATGTGTGCTTGAAATTCTAGTCATCTTCATTATAATAAAACAAGAGCAAGGGCAAAAGAAAATCCATTACTAGAAATGGTATTAGATTTTCATATTTGACCTTTTCGTGGAGAAGGTTGCTACGACGTCGACGAAGGGCTGGATTCTCTCTCGCTTAGGAAATTGAAAATCATGTTAATTTTACCCCATAGCACAAATCGCTGTTTTGAAATCATTTTACTAGATTCAAGTTACAAAACAGCAGTATTAGTAGAAATGAAAACTTGGATAATGAGATGCACTTTGTCTATGACTCTTTTAATAATGTAAAACGTATAAGGAGAATGATTGAAAATGTAGAAAAATGGCCAACTAGGTACTAGATACGAGATGTTTTGGATTATGTCAAAAGGGTTGTTTCATCCCTTTGGGGAATTGAGCCCGGATGCTAAATAAAGTGCAATCCGAGCAATTCGCTTATCCACCGAGATGCGACCACATCTAAAAAAGAACACGCATAAAAATTTTTCACACAAAGAATCGATTTTCAAATTTGATTCTACGTAAATCGTAAGATATAGTCATGCCATATATTTTGATTAAAATATTTCGAGTGTTTCGATTTTCGAAAATGTTTCAAAAATCGAATGGCTGAACGACTATTCTGATTTGAATATAAAAGAAAACTGATGATATTAGTAGCTTTAAAATTAATATAGAAATCAAGAGCGATGGTCAACTACTAGATCCGAGATGTTATGGATTACTTTATTGTTGTACAACCCTTGTGACACAAAAAATAATCCATAACATCTCAGATCTACTAGTTGATCATTTATTTCTCTTGATTTCTATAGTTACTTTGAGGCTACTTCGGGATTTTTCTTTTATTTAAAAATCATTGAGGTTTTCGTCTGCTTGATGAAAATAAACATACAAATACTATATATATATATATGTAAAGAGTATATCAATTTATTTTTATGTGTTTATGTATTAGACAAATTAAAAAAAAATCTGTTATTTTTTAATTTTCCCTTTATACACAATAAATATCTATAAACACGTATATAAAGTTTGTAAAATTGTGAAAACATGTAGTCAATTAAGAGACATGCTATCGATTTATATAGTTAAATGTGATTTATCCATTTCCTTAATGAGACAACGTAAATATTCAAAATCGGTTTTTAAGGGGATTGAAAAAAGCCGGAGTTTATTTTTTTGGCAGGGAGTTATACTTCTCCGATATAAATACAAAATATATATATAATCACCTAAAATGGAGTTTATATTAATTATTTTGATATCAGTTTCGTTGAGGATTTTGTGTAATTAAAAAAAAATCATGATGATCATCGAGTATACAGTCCTAAGGCAGGTTTGAAGCAGCAGCCCACTTCTCTAAATACTTTCCCATTCCAATTCTTTCACTTCTCTTAAAGTCCCAGATCCCATATCTTTAATTATCTGGGAGAATATACCAATCTGGGCTTTCCAATCCCCTTTTCTTTCCCACTTCGCTCCTCTAAGATATCCCTTAGCAAGCATCCATGTCGTAACGTGTGGCCTAACATCTGGTGAGCTCTTTTCTTTTCTTAAAAAAAATTCTAAAAATATATTTGTTACTTATTTTATGGTATATATTTCAAAATTTCGATTTAAGTGAGTAATTTTTATCTTACCACATCATCTTGGTTTTCAGTCTTTTGGGAAAAATAATTAATAACTTTATTTCAGAATCAGAAATATTTATAATTTTCTCTTGAATCAGATCCAAAATATATTGATGAATTTTAAGAGGGTCGAGGATCATATACTAAATAAGTGGTGACTTAGCACATTGTCAATTGCGACGTTTCACTTTAAGCTTATTGATCTTATTTTTACATTTAACTATTGATAATTAATTAGCTTTACTATTAAATGTTCCTCTTATCTGTCTACGAAAAAACAACTCTTTACAATTTAACAAAAGCCTTATCATGTCCTACATACCTACATACATTTATATATATTTGTCAATTCACAGTGTCTTATAATTTTCTATACCTATTTTTCACTGATTCGATTATAATGTTTGATGCTAGAACTGCGATTTACCAATTCACTCTGAACCTTCTGTCCTTCAATAATATTGTTTTTTCTAGTAAAGTCTTTGATGACTTAGGCCATTCTATTCTGGTTGGACCAAACATAATAGTGATAAGGGAATTTAATTAAAATTTTCAAGTGTGTTTTTCGCAAAAGTGAATCCGAAAGAATCTAACAAATTAAATTTTTCTAAGACTAATCTTTTTGTTCGTGAAATGAGAACGAAATAATCACTGCCTAGAAGTAATAATAGTTACAGCCTTATTATTAGGCGCCAAGAACTATAAATAATCGAAAGAACTGTTCAATTTTCTTTGAAGTTAAGTAACAATCAAGATTCCTGCTTTTATCTTGCTCCTAAGTTACTCTAATCCTCTCCAGGTATTTGGATTTAGTAGTTTATCAAAGAAAGCCAAACTTAATTTTATATAAGACTTTAGTGCAGCATTGATGGCATATGTATGGATGTGAAACATAAACTTCTCCCGATTTTTTTCACATTTTACAGAATTCCATTTAGAAACTTGTAAACATTAGGTACATAAAATTCATTTACAAAAACTTTATAATACATAACATAATTTAAAAATATTAGCGTTGATTGAATCACTTTCTTCTCAAGTCCATATTTCCATCAATGTCTGTATTAATTTTGTGAGTAAAATCTTAAAACTCCGAAACCCCGAACTTCTACGAATAAAAATAAATTAAACATATAAAAAGAAAAATATTAACACCGATTCTGGCCCGTAATTCAAAATACCAAAAGGCTGAGAAATCAAGAAGTTTTACCCACTCAGAAATCTATTTAAAGAACATTGCAATTGTTAAGAGAACTATTAAGACAGTAAAGGCATATAAGAAAGAATAGCATACAAATACTTAAAAAAAAATTAAAAAGAATTTTTAAGGAATGTAAATGTTATGCTTAGATGAGTTTGTTTATTAAAAGTGCCCATGAAAACGATTCGAGACTTTGGTGTCGAAACGCTGTGAATTTGGATGAAAATGTCGCATCAAAAAATTTATAATTCAGGCAAAACCTCTCTGAAGGGAGTCAATGGAGAGTATACCTTCTGAACTCGGAAGGACGATGTAGAAAAGGATCTAGGATCGTGATTTTTGATTTTAAGTCGATTACTCCATGTCTTCAGCAATTGTCACCAATAATAATCGAAACGTGCAATTTAGAATTGTTATTCCCCAAGTATTACCTAGATTAGAATTGATGGCTATTTTTGATTTTAAGTCAACATTGGGTTGTAGTTTATTTTTTTGTCTCGTTGTCAGAAAACGAGTTGCCAGAATCAAATCTTTTTAAGCGATCCATCTTAGTTGGCTGAATTCATTTCTGTAGCCTAGGGAGACAACATCGATCAAACAACTCGGATTAGAGTTGCAAATTAAATTCCAAACCCGAACAACAAACAACCACCAACCAACAATAAAACGATTCAAATAACTTAGAAGTTGGTAAATATTTTCGTGGGTTGAGCTCAAGCATCTCCATTTATTGGTTTTAAAAATATTCCCCAATAGAAGGTTCTGAGTGAAAATTGCTTTCTCAAGAAAATATTATATTTATTTTATCGCTTAGGAAGATATATGCACCTTAATTCCTTTGATATTTAATTGGAATAATAATATTTAAAGTTTACAAAGAAAGGCAAAATAGTTAAAACTAGAATAGAGAATATAAGAATTTATTATTTTTTTATTAGTTACATTAGAAATTTTAAACTCTTGCTTTTCGGGCTCCCGCAGTATAGTATTAATTATAGTTTCAGAAGCTCCTTAGGATCGCTGCTATCGATATCAAAAGCCGCGATTAAGAATCGCTTTCAGTCCAAGAACTGATTTAAAGCCTTAGTGGATTATGAGAACAAATCTCGAGTTTGTTTACTAAAGTAATCAATCATATTTTTTATATAGAAATTTGAATTGAAGCTTTTATAATGAAATTGATTTGTTTCTAAATTTATTTAATTATATATAATATAAATTTGAAAGATATTTTGATTTGTATAGATTAAAAATTAGTAGAATCCTGAATTGGTGAACATATTTTAAAAATTTTCTAAATTATGTATTTTTTCAGTCTCTTCTAACCAAATAACTTTAAAAGTTTAACAGTTAAACTTTAACTAATATAAGACATTTTAATAAAACTAAAGTCTTTTTGTTGGGGTACGCATAGTTAATTATACACGAAAAGGGGTAGGTATGTGGGTTGAAAAAGTTTGAGAACCACCCGGATATTACTATATAAACAAGAAAACTATCAATTTTTTAAGCTACAAACTAACATCTTTGATTAGGATCCTTTATTTGAAACTCTTTTCTTAAAAAAAAAAATTACAATGAAAATAATAAGACAGAAAACACACATTTTAGATAGATGGCTCACTCACAACGTTTATTCAAATCAATTTTTGGGCACATTTCAATACTTTCAAGTTTTATTTTTTTATTTAAAAGATATGGATGCAAGAAAAAGGAAAACTAATACTTGCGTCTCTGAAAAGAAAACATGTTCAAATATTATTATCAAAATAATAAAAGATTAGATTAGAGGATCACGGTGAAGGTGATTGTGAACGAGAGTCTTGAAGAAAATTCTTTGGAAAAAGCCAGGGAATCCCATTTCCAATTCTCTCATGAAAAAAAACTCCCTCTAAGCCTGAGTTAAATATGTTGATTTTTGTCGAAAATTATTTCCTCTCTAACCAATATTCGAAATTTCATTTTTTCCATGAGCTTTACATAAAAATTATATTTTTAAATGTTTGAAGATTATTATTTTTAAAATCTTAATTTGCGCAGTTATTTATTTAAAATGAACCTAATAAATATTTCACATTTCCTAAATGGTATTTCACCTTTATGTATTTAAATTATGAATTATTTAAAAAAGCAGAAAGAGGGAGAGATAGCGAGGGTGATTTATAAATATGTATATAAAGGAAATGATGGGATGTTCCCTGCTATTACGCTCTTCTTTCTGGCTTTTGTCAACAAGACAAAGCAAAATATGTCCAAACGGAGAGGTAGGCTTAAAATGAAAATTGAATTTTTTTATTAGAGTTTTTTCCTTTAAAATTTATTATAACATTGGCTACAGGAAGCTATTATATATATATATATGTAACAAATATATATCTATAGTATCTCAAAGAATGTATTTTGTTAATACTTTGATAGGTGATTTAATTTCAAACGTTCTGTCAATAAAACTGTATATTAAATTTTTTTACTTTACCATTCGTAGTATGGAGAATTATTGTTGTAACCAAAATTAGATTTTAGGAGTATACATTTATGACAACAAAAAATTGGCTTGCAAAGAATTTTTATTATGTTATGTAAATGTGATGCTTCGAGGAGTTTCTTTATCAAAAGAGCACACGAAAACGGTGGCGAAAAGCTCTGAATTGAGATGATAATATCGCATCAAAAATATCAATCTAATGGCTAAACTTTTCTGAGGGAAGTCAATGAATAATACCTCCTCGTGAAGGATGATGTGGAAAAGGATCTGACTCTTGGTATAGAGTTAGAAAAATTAAGAAAGAAGCAGACCGTAGTATGGGGAATTATTGTAATCATGCAGAAAAAAATCAGATTTCCGTAGTACTTATACATTTGTGAAAACGAAAAATTATATATATTAAAAAATAATATTAATGATAGTATTTTCTCTTTGCTTACATTCTAGAAGGACTGTTCCCTCTAGATCACATGGGTGATCCTTAAAAACGAACCACCTCTGACATAATATACATATAATCAGCTAATAAATTGGAGTCAAAGGTCTAAATATCTAAATCTCTCTAATGAAAGATTTAAATTTTAAACATTACCTAAAGACATATGATATAGCTTAATCAGAAACAGATAAAAGTGTTTCAAATTTTGGAAAAAAATATTTCCCTAAGCACCGTGACTCATCTACATGAATTCAGTTAATTGAAGGAGACAATAAAAGAGTGTGTTTTGTGGTGGAATTATAAATGTATAATTTATTTATAACGAAACTATAGTTTCAAGAGCTTTGCCCTCTTCATCAGTCTATTACAATTGATTCACAGGAATTATGTTAATGTATGTAAGGGCAATGCTCTCAAAACTATAGTCTCGTTATAAATAAATTAAAAATTGATAATTCCAGCAGAAGACACACTCTTTTATTGTCTCCTTCAATTTATCAAAATTCTGCTTCTCTCGGCAAAAAGAAACTTTCAATTTAATTAATTTAATGTTTCCAAATCTTCTGAATTATATAATGAAGAGAAATTAATGAGATTGTCCTCTGCTTGATGCAAATAAATATACATATAAATATAAATGTGTATATATATATATAAATATAAATTATTTAATGGAGACTATATTTTTGAAGGTTTGGCCTTCATGATCAGTCTTTTTTCAATTAGAATTATTAGTTTGTAATGTGGTCAGCTCACTATTATATCAAAACAAAAACATTCAATCGGGTATTTGAACCCATTCTATCTATACAATATACAAGATGAAATTTTGTTAATGCTTCAATTTAACTTAAAAATTATAATGCAATGGACGTATCAATATCATAATAAATATTTTTGAATTTTGTCAAAAGGAATCGGATAAAGCGCTAAATCGCGATCTGGCCTATTGGCTATCTTTTAAGATATGGAAATAGGCTAAGAAATTTCAGTCGAAATGCTCTACATCTTAAACGTAAAATTTCGCTGGCAATTAAATAAAATATACAGAGAAAAGACCCATTCGAAACTTGGATTCGAGAGATGAAAGAAAAAAATCAAAAATATCTAATAAGATCTTTGATAAGGTCCTTTTAATGTCTTTTTTAAATTAAATTTAATGTTGAGGTGTTTATCGAAATTATAAGTCATGTTAAAAATGCATTTTTTCAAGTCTTTCATTTTTTCAATAATTTTCATTCGATATAAAATGAATATTAAGTCCACTTAACATCTCAGCCAAGTCGAAGTTAATTTTGAGGCCAATCATCCCAAGTTTAACGGAGTGTAAATGAATATTTTAAAAGTGACTGATTACCAATCAACAATTCGTTATGGAATCACTCTGACTTGAATGACTTCTAGATCCATTAATACTTGATAAGGAGTGTAATAGGGGCTCAGGGTATTTCATTTACTATTTACAGCTTAGATGGCTTAGGTCTGTGATTCGTAAGTGCATTACCCCACTGGGAATTGCTTGACAAAAAGGTGGTATAAAAAAAAGCGATTAATGTTTCTGGAGCAGAGTTCTTTCAAACTCAAATTAGAGGAAAATGTGAAAACTTTTTCTAAAAACGGTACGGCTTCTGCAAATTTCGGTAAATTGACAATTTTTTAAACAAAGGATTTGAGCTATAAAGCTGAAACTTGGCAGAAAAGTGCCAGATATAAAATTAAAAAGGAATGTTATTCTATATTACAGCTCATTAACTAGCTGTTTAAGAACTTTTCACTAGACTACCCGGGAGACAGGGGCTTTAAATCCTTGTTAATCAACCTTAAGGGATTCCAGAATAACTTTCCATTTTATTTTAAGTTGTTTATTTGTTTTCTAATAATTTGTAACTTTTTCAAGACTCGGCATGCTGTTTGCAGTTTCAGTGAATTAATGATTTTAATTGATAAATATCTAATCTGATATTAATTTCTATTTGATATTTTTTCCCCTAGAATAATATAAATTAAGAAATTAATCTCTACTCAGGCCAGCTGCGAGCGGGATATGCACCCAAGCGGAGGGCACTTTCAAGGGGGCGGCAAACACAAGAATTAATGTTTTTCTTTTTTTTATTAAATAAAATAAATAATTTAAAATAAAAATTAGAGAATTTCTTCATTTAAAAGAACTATTATTATATCACCAAATGTATATAATAAATATTATCGAAATAATAAAAAAAAGTAAATAGGGGCGGGGGTGGGGGGCGGCATTGTCACAGCTGAAACGGCTTGAGGCGGGCTTGAAACAGGTCTCTTTTTGCATTTGGCCTGTTTTAGCTGTAAAAGATGAGAGATCATTTTATCCGAGTCTTTTATTTTATTCATTTTTCCTGATCAGATTCTAATGTATATATAAATATATATAGAATCGGTTTCTCGAAAACGGTTGTAACAATTTCGCTAAAAATTGGAGTACTTATCAAGTCTCATGAGTTATTAGTGGTGTATAAATTTTAATAAAGGAAGAGGGGTGTAAATTAGTCATATCGAAAAATAAATATTTTAATCGTTCATATCTGGTCTTCGGTAAGTCGCAGAGCCTTGACATTTGAAACTTAAGCTATTTAGAGGCAAAAAGTTACCGAGCATCGCTCGGTGCTCCAGGCATTTATTATTAAATAACAAAAAATTGAAAACTTATTTACGCTATAGTCGCTCTTATAAGTAATTTATAATAAAATTAAATATAAATCATTCATCTATGCCTGTATTATATTGCCTTAAAATCTCAATAAAATTATTCAAAAAATGTTTTCTGCATTTTCCAACCAGTCTAGTTCTTATATTTGAAAGTCCAAAATCTAATCAGTTCCCCGCATTGTAAATACATATATATATTTAGCACAACATCGAATGTTCTACAATCTTTTATTCTTAAATTATCGTGCTTATCAGACTTAACAGTCGAAAAAAAAATCATTTTTCTTTACGTTAGAGACATTTTTCAACACATTGGGGGAAAAAATATGATATTTTTTGCGTGAATTCGAGAGTAGACTCGGTTAGGATGAAGGCGACAGAGTAAATATGAAAGGTTTCAGAACTCTCACGAGTTCTCCAGTGATACTCTATGCTAGATTGAATAATATCCAAGCATACATATTATTAGCTGGTGCAATGAAATGACCCCATAGTTTTTTTAGTACAGTACTACTACTTCTCGATCTGACAATTGTTCAGTTGGTTTGTTTGATCCATTTGGCCATTCGACTGTGATTTGATCAATTAAATCAATCAATTAGTTGTCAAATTTGATATATTTTTAAATGCATTTTTTACACTCCTTGTAACAATGCTCTCCTTCTCTTTCAAAAATATTCCCTCTATTGTGTTTCTGATAAATAATCAAATATTTATAAAAGTTGAATTGAATTATTAACTTTTCTTTGTTTGATGAATACAATATGTCATTTACAAATGGAGTTAGGTATCATAAAATAAAGACAATAAAGGTAGCAAATGATTGTATATATTGTTTTTTTCTTTTTTAAAAGAGTAAAAAAGTAGATAGAATTCGTTTATATTGATTTGAAATAGGAAATCAGTAATTAATAATGAAAAATGGTTATGTGCAATCATTTAGATGTCAAGTGCAGTTCGTTAGGCAATGGTCAGCTATTGAATACAATATCTCATTTACACGTTTTCTCGAATTGTGTCTACCATAGAAAAACATTTTTACTTTTTAACCGACTTCAAAAAGGAGGAGGTTATCAATTCGACTGATTTTTTTGTGTCTATGTAACCTGATATCTTCGCCAATTGTGAACCGATTTTGATGGTTTTTTTGCATTGGGTTCAGTATAGTTTCCGATTGGTCCCGTTTTTTTTTCATTGGTATTGGACCTTTTTTGATATGTTTGTTTACCCATAACTTCTTTGTTTATGAACCGATTTTAATGATTCTTTCGTTTGGATCAGTATAGCTCCAAGATAGTCAAGATATTTAACTATTTATTTATTTTATGTATGTTCAGCGAGAACTTTTTGCCACGTGGACCGATTTCGACGATTCTTTTATTATTGGAAAGGGGCTACCTTAGGGTGGTCCCATATTAATTTCGTCAAGTTCTGATGATATGATCAATGACGAAATAACGTAAATCTCCAATTCTTATGAGCAAATAATCGAAATTATAATAAATAAAATCTTTTATAAAAAAAATCTTAAAACATTAATTTAAAACGCGTAAACGTTTTGAGAGAATTTCTATATTTAAGAATTGAATTTTATTATCATTTTCTGGAGGATGAAAAGAAAGAGAGGAGGGAGAGAAGGAAAACCAATCGACTTGATTGGGGAATAATGGAATTGAAATAATTATCGGAAAAGAGGTTTTTTTATCTAATTAGATTTTTCCTCTTATTAAAAACAAGGACTAAAGATGAATAAGGACACTCGATGGTGGAGAAGTAATCTCCGGAATCGAAGCAAAAATACAATGTATACATTAATTAATGTAAAATAATTGGTTTAATAAAATTTATCATTTTCTGGGAGGGGTGACGAGGGAATGGATATGAGGAAAAAACCAATCGACTTGATTGGGGAATAATGGAATTGAAATAATTATCGGAAAAGAGGTTTTTTATCTAATTAGATTTTTCCTCTTATTAAAAACAAGGACTAAAGATGAATAAGGACACTCGATGGTGGAGAAGTAATCTCCGGAATCGAAGCAAAAATGCAATGTATACATTAATTAATGTAAAATAATTGGTTTAATAAATTTATCATTTTCTGGAGAAAAAGGGAGACGACCAATCGACTTGATTGGGGAATAATGGAATTGAAATAATTATCGGAAAAGCGGTTTTTTTATCTAACTAATAATTGGTTTAATAAAATGTATTAATTTATTTAATTATCATTTTCTGGATTTGGGACTGGATCAATGGAATTGAAATATTTATCGGAAAAGAGGTTGTTTTCTTTAATTAGTTTTTTCCTCTTATTAAAAAAATTAAATGCAACAAATAAAATAATAATAACTCAGAAATCAAATAAAATCCATTAAAAGGTATAAAATAATTATCTAATTTAATTACAACTAAACGACGAAATATTAACATGAAATCACTTTTCGATGTCGGTGCTAAACAAACTATATAAGCGAGCTTACCCGCCAAAAGTACTAAGTAAGATCCGTCGAGTGCGATTTATAAAATGTATTTTTTGCACCGACTTCAAAAGTGATTTCATGTTAATATATCGTCGTTTAGTTGTAACTAAATTAGATAATTATTTTATACCTTTTAGTGGATTTTATTTGATTTTTGAGTTATTATTTTATTTGTTGCATTTAATTTTTTTGAAGTCGGTTTTATTTTTTTTATAAAAAATTATTTTTTCCTTAAATCCATAAATAATTTTATGATGATTCATATTTTTGTAAGTATTACATTCCTCTCTCAAAAACTTATTACTTTGTGACTATTGAATTTTTTATTACTTTAAAATGAGCCAAACTACAGTTTATCGAAATACTCGATCCTTACAAGGACATCATACCTTCCCATGTTATCATTCAATCAACTTTCTCTCTAATTCATATATTTCTATAGCAAAACATTTTTAAAACTTTTTATCATCAATGAATAAATCGTTCTGCTTTTATTTTAACTATTTTATTTAAACTAAAGTAATGAGCTGACCACAACAAATATTTTTTTGTAAAGTTTTGCAGATAGAGAACTGATTTCGGAGAAAACCCTGCATATGATCCTTTGTAATTAATGAGCGATGTATTCTCACGCACCCACAAAAACATACAACCACTTTTGAAACTATTCATGAACAAATAAATGGCTTGTTTGTTATGTGGCTAGCTTAACAACAAAACAAATTTTTCTATATCCAGTGAACCTATGAGAAATAACAAATAAAATATTTCAAAATGTCGAAACTAGAGTCTTAAACAAATTAATTGTTATTATTATTATTTTTATTTTTGAGGGCCTCATTTTATAGTCATCCGATCCTCCCAGACATGATCCGAATGACTGGCTCAGTATGTGGCCTCAGAAGAACCTTTGTGTCCTATGGGAGATTTGATTAATATAGGGACAAATTTCACTCAAAATTTAAAAAATTCAATCTAATGGATTAAGAAAATAATTAGGAATAATAAATAACAATAATAATTTCGTACACTGGGACAAAACTAATAAAAAAATATACAAAAAGTCACTGGGATATAGAAATAAAAAACTACCATTTATATTATATATATTTTCTTCAAGCAGAGGACAACCTCAACTCTGCTACTCTCGAAAAAACAACAACATTTTTTTATGAAAAATATTAATTTGCCGATGGTAATAGATTCAAACTTACAAGAAATCATTAGTTGGTGTCATCTTTTAAATTCGATGGAATGGAATATTTTTAATTGTATGTCAGAGGGTTTGTTTTTCACCCCCTCGGGAATCGAACCCGAATGCCAGTAACATCAATCCGGGACACCTGGCTCACCTGCAGGATGCGAACCTCTCTGACATATGTACACGCGTACCCTCTGACATATAATTAAAAATATTCCATTCCATCGAATTTAATAGATGACACCAACTTATGATTTCTTGTAAAAAAATATTGTCAATTAAACAAACTGCTGCCGAAGAATTTGAATAGATAATTAAGTAGATGCAGTTGCCGTATAACATTATTTAGGAATTATTATAATTTATTTATTTTCTCTTTACTTTGCAAATTGAATTTTTTTGTATTCAAATTTTTTGTATATTTCCCAGGGAAGCTTGGAATGGGAAAAAGGTTAGGATTAAAAATAAAAAAATCCACTCTGAAAAAACCAATTGCTCTAATTTTTAAAAAGGTATATTTATTTATTATTATTATTATTATTATTTTTGATGTAGTAAAAAACATCGCCCGAAGTGACTAGGTTTTTTCTGGTGCGGAATCCGGTCAACAGCTGTATTTATCTTAGAATTCTTTTCTAACAGTCATTTTGGCTTTTGACCAAGGTGCCGTGAAAATCTTTTGGCTATCTAGTTGTCGATTATTTGTTAGAATTTGATCATTAATAAATAATAAAATGTTTATGTAAGTTGGATTGAATCTTTATAACTTTGGTAAAGAAAATCACGAGAAATTGTCACCTACTAAATTTAAGCTGTTATGGATAGTTTTTGTTAAATGTCAGAAGGATTGTATTTTTTCCTCTGTGATCAATAAGGATTTATACACACATAAACACTAACAATATATAACCCTTTCTGAAATTATTCATGAACAAATAAAACCTGCCTTTTAAAAATTTCAATAAATACATAAGATGAAGATCGTAAAGTAATAAATTACGCAGGGATAAAAAATAATACATTTATTTATGTTCTTCACTTTGCATATTGGTTTTCTTTTATTCAAATTTTTAGTTTATCCATAGCGAAGCATGAGTAAAGTATTGTAATTGGTCTCGTGCCAAGCGCGACTTCAAAGGATTCTCAATGTAAAGAATACGGAACCCATTGTCTCAACCAAAGTCACAAATTGTAGTATTGATTCATGTTGAATTTTAGGAACTTATGATTTTGTGAAAAATTAAATGGAGGCTAGTCCAGAGCCAAAATAAAGGGATTTTTTCATTTAGTACGTGGGGATCACTCATGGATTTGCCAATAAACAGAGTAGGCAGAGGTCTAGCGCAGCTGATTTAAGAGCCTTATTAGAGGACACTGGAGTTTATTAAAAAACTTTAAAAAAATCTATAAATGAAAAATCATCTGGTATAGTTTACAGGAACAGTACCTACCCACAGTACCTCACTGTTGTATCAAATTTGATTCACTAACTGATTAAATAAATAAGGGAATTGCCTAGTGGAAAAATATTTTAAAGGGTTGTTGCTGTAATACAAAGAGGTCTCGTTTTCAGAGGAACTTATGAAATATATAATGATTCATGGGAATTACTTAATGGTCCTCGAATTACTATCAGAGTTTGATCGTATTTTGGGTTAGCAAATTGAAAAATATGCAAACCAAGGATCAGGAAAACTACTTATTATCTTAAACCATTTGCGACGAATTTATCGTTTTAATGGCTGAGAAAGAGAAAGTACTGAAATGAATTTGTGATCATGATGTGATGAGACGAAAAAACCCAAAGTACCTACTCTTTTCATCGATTAGAATTTGAACAATATTATAAAGAGAAATTAATGAGGTTGTTCTGTGCTTGGTGTAAAATAAAGATATAGAGTATATAATATAATTTATTTGCTAGAGACCATAGTTTCTAAGGTATGATCTCCATAGTCTTTTTATTTATAAATATTTTATCTGTTATTTCTCGTGGGTTTAATTACACGATTGTATGTAGGTAAATTCGGTTTCTTGTTAAAGTAATCTGGCCATTCAACAAATGATATCAATATTAGTTGACATTTTGATAATATTTTTTAATACATTTTCTCAATCCATACAACAAAGCTAGCTGCACCTTTTTCATAAGTATTCCTTTATTGTATTCTTGATAAGTAATTGAATTTTTTTATGAAATTCAACTCCTTTTTCTTTAATGAATACATACTGTGTTTTCCTATATATAATACAATTGAAGTTATCATCATATAAAAACAATAAAGGTAGAGAATGATTGTATTCATATTTTTTTTTAATAGAAGAATACAAGTGGATGGAATTCGTTCGTATTGATTCCAAATATGAATTCAGTATTTGATAATGAAAAATGGTCAAGTGCAATCACTTAGATGGCGATTGCTATATGTTAGTCAATGCGTCAATGGCCAGCTGTTGACAGTCGAATGATTCAATTAACCATCAAGCGGTGTGTATGTATGTGTGTGTTCATGGGGGTGGTTGAGATGAGTTTCACCACCCCCGCAGTCTCCTCGCCTGACAAAGCGGAGAACCTCGAACGTGAATTGATGAAATGTGCGTTAGAGCGTGGCTACAAGTTAATTTTGCACGTGTCAACGTGAGTCTGTTTGTCAACCGTTAACCTTTGGTGGATATCAAAAAAAAAAAAAAAAAAAAAATTTTCTCTAGAATTTCTATCAAGGCCATTTCCCCAAATGTTGTGCATGACTGGAATTTTCTCAAAGATAAAGTGTTGAATAACCTAAAGGTAAATTTATTTTCCTCTAACTAAAATAATATAACGTTTGAACCTTAAATATCATGTAATGAAAAAATATAGATTTCTTAGAATATAGGGTGGAAATCGGAAAAAATACGTGACAAGCACTTTAACCTAGAATATTGACCACCTGCTGTATGAAACTACCATTCTATATCCTTAGTTAGGATTTCACTTAATTTTTAGAGTTGTGTATGTACGAAGAACACTATAATTTGACATGACCTTCCGTCTTAACAGCCATGTAGCTAGCTTCTACAATATTCCACCTGCTATGATTGCAGATTTGATGCTTTCCTGTGGTCGAGTAGTTTATCAAAAGAAAAGTTTCGGCTGAACCACCTATATCAGGGGTCGGTGAACCGGGCTAAATTACCCAAAATGGGGTAAAAATGAAACTATCGGGGGTAAAAAGGACATTTTTTAAATTTTTTTATTTTATAAACTATTATAGTATTTAAATTGAATTGGCTAAGGGGCCAGTAAGGGGAAAATAAAAAGTTGAAATAAAAGTCAACTTCTATTTGTTACTTTATATTTTATAGTATTGTTACTTTGATAGCTTTTCCAGGAATTCAAAATCTTAAAACTAATAAAAGTTAAAAAAAATATAAAAACATTAATAAAAGTTATGCATTTTTTGTCATGATGAGTGTTTGTGTATTTTTTTTCTTTTTAAAAAACAGTCAGTTAAACCCGGCAAGAAAATTTCTAAAAAGTCCTAATTTTGAATTTATTTTAGCGAACATCATTTTTCTAAAACGTAAAAGCGTTTGAATTATATTAATGTTTACAATTTTTATTTACTTAGAGAGAGTTTTCATGTAAATTACAATTAATTCAATAAATAATAAATAAGTGCTCTGGAGCACCGAGCGATGCTCGGTAACTTTTTGCTTCTAAATAGCTTAAGTTTCAAATTTCAAGGCTCTGCGACTTTCCGAAGACGAGATATGAACGATTAAAATATTTATTTTCTGACATGACTAATTTACACCCCTTCCCTTATTTTGACCCTTTTAAATCATGAAGAAGGAGGTATGATCCTTCGAATTGTCGGATTTTTTAAGAGAATAAAATTGATATTCTATTAAATTATTTTATAGAAAAATACCTTTATTTAATCAAATTGGCAAATTCTAATATATAATAACATTTGTAATGATCTATTTGTAAAAACCCATCAAAAGCAACTTATCCGAAGATGAGATAGATAGATCGAATTGTCAACACAAAAAACCCGCATAACCCGTGAATTTCTTCCAAATCGTTAGAGCCCTTTTTCGACAAACCGATTCTAAATATATATACAAGAATTGCTCCTTTAATATAAAAAGATAAGATACATTTACCTTGCTTTTTTTGCATTTCATGTAGGGGTAATAGTAACCTATGGAAAAATATTTTGGGGCAATAGCTAAAAATGTTCCCCGACCTCTGTTATATCCTATAACCTATACTATAGGTGGGGAACCTGTGGCCTTTTTGAATTTCTTATGTGGGCTCGACGATTATTCTAATTTTTTATCTTTTTGATATTTAAATACATACAAATAAAAATATTTCATAAATTTAAAATAAAATAACATGTATAAACACTTTGTCATCTCTTTATTGTCAATATTTTCCCTATATAAATCCCTTTTTGACTCTAAAAAGGATCCAATAGAAATCTGGAAAAATGCTGTTGAATACCCATGCCTACGAGATAATGCACGCCGTGTTTACTTTCCTGTTTTGGAAGTACATACAATTGCGAGTCAACATTTTCTTTAATGCCAAAAATTAAAACTAATTTATGAACCCAAATTACAGATACTCATTTAGAAGATCAATTAAGACTTCGCGTTACGCAGCTTCATCCAAATATTGAACTACATACTTTCAATCAAGAAACAAATGCAAATATCTCACTAATACTTCGGGAGTTAAATTTTTCAGCTTCTGTTCTGATTGCTTTGCTTCTTATTTGTCACAGAGGAGTCAAATGGTAATGGGCGATGGCGGTAAATTGTCTGGATCTCTTCCTCTCGGGTCTGGTGTTCCCTAGGGATCTGTCCTTGGTCCATTGCTGTTTGCTCTTTATATCTTAGATATTGGTCAGCATATTGCTTTTTCAAACTATTATGTTTTTGCCGACGACCTTCAAATATATTTGTCATGTAAGCCAGACGAAATTGATTCTGCCTCTTCCAAAATTAGCTCTGACATAGATACTATCTGTCGATGGGCTGAGGGTCGAAATCTGGATATCAACATTGGAAAAACCAAAGCAATCATGTTTGGCTCCAGAGTTATCTTAACAATATTTCTATGTTTCCATCCCTCTTCCTGTATGGAAGTGTCATCGAGTTTTCGGATACTGTAAGAAACTTGGGCGTAGAGTTTGATCAAACTCTCTCATGGAGAGAGAATGCTGTTGGCATATCAAATAAAGTTTTTAAATCCCTTTATTAATTTAAAAATCCAAGGATTTTCTGCCCGTACCCATCAGAAAACTTCTTATAAATTCTTTGGTCGCTCCTCTGATTGACTACTGTTCCCTTGTTTATAATAGTTTAAATCAGGAATTAAATACTAAGCTTGAAATATTGATGAACAGCTGTATTAGGTTAATTTTTGATGTCCCTCTTGATGAACATATTACACCCTACTACAATAAACTGGGATGGTTAAAGCTTCCAAAGAAGAGAGATTACATTTTGGGAATTTTTCTATTCAATCTGTTTGAGAGCAAGTCCCCTGATTACTTATTTAATAAATTTATGTTTAAAACATCTGTAAGTTCCAGAGCTTTGCGGACGTATGGTCTGGACATCCAAATTCCAATACATAGGACATCATCCTATGCTAGGTCATTTTCTGTTTATTCCGCGAAGCTCTGGAATAAAATTCCAGCAAGTGTGAGAGGGGCGAAGTCTCTTTGCGCTTTTAAGGCAAGGTATTTCGATCTATTAATGAGTCAGCAGAGGGCTGGTTGAAGGGTGGGGTGAGGCTGAGTAGTATTTTAAAATTTATTTTGTTCATGCAGATCATTTTGTGATATATATATATATATATATTTGTATTTCGATTTCATTTTGTCAATTAATTTTAATAATTTTTTCCTTTTATTTTTTTAATGTTAATTGTAATTATTTTTGTACTCTCTGGGTTGAATTAAGTAAGCAGGTTACAATGTATCCTACATTGTAGGTAAAAATTAAATTTAAAAACCATAAGACCTCAGGTTTAGTAGTTGTTCATCTTTCTTTCTAAATAAATCTTATTTATTATTAACGTTTGTTTTTTATATTCAAATGAATATATTTTTTATTTATACTTTATCATAGAGAGTGCATGGGAAGTGTATTATTTTTACTTCATTTTATTGAAATGTTTTAAAAACTATTGGGATAAAAAAAACTGACCGATACCATTGGGTTAAGAATTATACAAATATTGAACATCTATAGAATAATATTTTGTGAGATATTAACTATTTTGCTAAAATGTTTGTTAGCCTCTCTCTGACCCAAAAAACAAAGAAACCAAAAAAGCTAAATTTTAATATGAAAGAATCCTATATTTCAAAAGAGATTTGAAAATTTCTTTCGGGGATTTTGATGGGGGGGGGGGGGCGGGTTAACAAATAAAATTTCCACCATAAATTCTAGACTCTTTAATCGATCTCTGCCAAATTTTGCGTAGGTGCCCTTTATGAACTTGCCAAAAATCACTATCTATAAGAAAGTAGGGTTATTTGCTTCAACGCCTTATGATGCAACCCGCGATCCTAGACATTTCGAATGCATATCTAATTTCTAAACAAGCACCGCTGATTCTTTCTATTTAAAAGCCTAGTGAAAATAATAAAACAACATAATATAATTAATATCTAATATAGTTTGGATTTTGAAAATATTACTCTAGATGTCTAAATACTAGTGAATTTTTTGATAACTTCACTGAATTCTTATTGCATTATGAAAAAAATGGCAAGTCATATGTGAAAAGTACCATTTTATTGAATATATTAATCATTGAGAGTTTTCAAGAGCCGGGTTCAAGTTAAGCCTAGCCTTTAATATTTTTTTAAGCTCATTAATGCATTTTCGATTCCATTTGATATTTTAACGAGTTTTTTTTTTTAGATTAAGGTTTAATGATGAATCACTAAATAGGAATTTCATTCACTTGCTATACCTAATTATTTATGGATCTTGTAGATTATATTCTTAAAATGTAAAATGGTTTCGATAAAAAAAGATGTGTGGGGAAAAGTAATTATTTTAATGGATATTACTAAAGGAGGACCCAAAAAAGTTATTAATTTTCTAATTTGAAATAATCTTACATATTTCAATTTTAAGTAATTTTAATTCAAATGAATATAGATAATATTTATTTATTTGGTTCAAATTTACAGTACATGCCCGAATGGGGCTTCGGTACTTTCTTTTAATACATTGAAAGGTAATTTTTTTGATTACATTTACTGATTCTATACATATGGTTAAATTCAACTATGTGTATTTTCCTCATCTTCATTGGCCGATGTAGCTCTTGATCCCCTGGCCCCTTCTTCTCTTTTTCTTTCTTTTCTTTTTCTAGATCGTAATGGTAGACCGAGGGTTGAACCGCGACCTAATATGCTGTACACCTACTTCCACTTGTACTTCCAAATATTTCCAAGTACTTCCAAATATTTCCAAGTACTTTCAAATATTTCCAAGTACTTCCAAATATTTCCAAGTACTTTCAAATATTTCCAAGTACTTCCAAATATTTCCAAGTACTTTCAAATATTTTCAAGTAATTCCAAATATTTCCAAGTGCTTTTAAATATTTACA
The DNA here is from genome assembly GCA_024734495.1 of Forficula auricularia. NCBI lineage: Eukaryota > Metazoa > Arthropoda > Insecta > Dermaptera > Forficulidae > Forficula > Forficula auricularia. The sequence goes on along the minus strand of JALMQS010000085.1, from coordinate 10,456,010 downwards.
AGTAATTACAAATATTTCCAAGTACTTTCGAATATTTCCAAGTACTTCCAAATATTTCCAAGTATTTTCAAATATTTCCAAGTAATTCCAAATATTTCCAAGTACTTTTAAATATTTCCAAGTAATTCCAAATATTTCCAAGTAATTCCAAATATTTCCAAGTACTTCGAAATATTCCCAAGTACTTCTAAAATACTTACAAATATGTGTACACCTACTTCCAATCGTGGATCACCTTCGTGGTAGACCATCCCCGGTAGTAAATGTGGTATTAGCTTATGGATATTGTGTAGAAACTAATACAACATTTACTACTGAGGATGGTCTACCATTCGGGACGGAAACTGTATAGTGAATTAGAAATAATAAATAATAGATTTTTATTAAATTATTATTTTATTTGTGCCTAGCAACCCTCAAAATTTCAAGAATTTTATTTTTGTATTTACATATAGTATCATAGGACAAATGTTTTTTGACCTGACAAAAATCTTTTATTAATAATTAATTTCTCTTTGAGTATGCAAATAATTTTCACCTAAGCAATAAATATTTTCCTACGATATATAAATAAAAATACCATCACAACGTTTAGCACAATAATCTCAACTAGACATATAAATTGAAGAAATTGTTTTTTCATTAAATTTTCGTCATTATTTTTTTCTTCTTGCTTATAGTGGCATAGAAAAGTTTTTATTTATAATATAAAGTGACTTTTCGCTTATAATGCTCAATGTACGAGGTATGATCAAATAATTTACAAAACAATATTTATTTATTTATAAATTTTTATAATGTCCCCTTCAAAATAGTCCCCATCGGATATAATCCACTTATGCTATCGTTTATTCCAATCTTCAAACATTTCTGAAAAGCAGATTTTGTTATATCATTCAGCTCCTCCAGCGATTTTATTTTTATTTCTTCAATGGCCGTAAAATGTTTTTCTTTCATTGAATTTTTCATCTTTGGGAATAGAAAAAAGTCACCGAATCTGGCGAAAGGGTGGTTATGCGTTATTATTAAGGTGATATTTTTGACAAGAAATTTCCGAATAATTAATAAAGTATAAACTGGTGTGTTAACATGGTGCAATTTACAACAATTATTGACATTTTATAAATTTGATCGTTTTCTAGAAATTGCTTCAAGCAGCCGACGTAACAAGCTCAAATAATATAATTTATTAACTGTAGCACGTTGTGGTAAAAATTCATGGTACACAAAACCACAATAATCGATAATAGGTAAAAATTGTGGCCATCAGGTCCCGGCCGATGTGAATCATTGAAATTGATGGTTATTGAAAGAAATTATAATTAAAGAAAACCAATAATAAAATATAGTTTCACATAATTATTTTAATAACGAAACTATATGATTTTATTTATTTTACTCCATATTTATTTATTGGTTTTCTTTAATTATACATTCTTTTAATAGCCATCAAATTCGATGTTTCAAGTGACGGCCACAATTTTAACTTTTTTTCGATTATTGTAGTATTGTGTACCATGAATTTTTACCACAAGGTGCTACAGTTAATCTATATAATAAAAATGAATTTCTGTTTCTTTGTAAGCGCAGATCTCTCAAATGCCTGGACCGATTTGGCTAATTTTTTTTTAAATGTTCGTAATAGTCCAATTCAGGTTAATATGTAAAAAAAATTGGAAAAGTTTCCCGGAAAATTAGAAAATTCAGGAAAAACTAAAAAAAAAATCAGGCGGGCCTTGAAGCTAGTAAAGAATATTATTTAATCTTCTTAAGTCGGCTGCTTGAAGCAATTAGTAGAAAACGGCCAAATTTATGAAAGGACAATTTTTGGAAATTGTTTTTAATGATATTGAAGTGAGAAGGAGTTACACCACGAAGGTGCAGCCCCTAAAGACCGGTATTGGCCTCCATCGTGAAAAGAAAAAGAGTAGGAAATCTCGTCTCGTATTTCATGTTTTAAGAACCCTCTATAAATTTTAGCTCGATAGAAATTTTTTAAAGGACGCTCAAGAATTTAGAAAATTTCAAAAATTAAACGAAGTATATAGTAAACGCGCCACGCACATACAAGTGTGTAAAGAGCGGTGGCGGAGATGGTGGATGACGGCATAAGAGAGCGTCATGTCATTTTCCGTCTTACCCCCAAGCGCGCCAATAGATGTTCCACGTCAAAAACACTGAGAAGAACGTTGCAATGGTCCTGTGAGTTGAACCATGATTTATTTTAATAATTAATTACTTCTTATTTTTATTCATAATTAAAGTCTAATTAAGGCAATCGATTAATCATCGAACAAGGGAAACTTATGAGTTCTGGGAAAACATAGTAAATGACCAGTGATTAACAACAGAGAAGAGCATTGACTTGAGTGAGTTCCACAGTGTTGACATGAGTGCGGCGAATGAGTGAGCATCTACTGCTATCGAGGTGGCTCTGAATACACCTACACATATACTTATATTCAAGTTCCGCAGTATTGGCTTGAGAGAGGCTATCCAGTGAGCATATACTGCCAGAGAAGTGCTCAGAATACATCTACACAAATACCAATATCTATATATCAATTCCGCAGCGATTGACTGCAGAGAAGAGAGACAGTGAACATACATTGATATTGGAGTTGCACAGCATAAGAATACATATACAGATAATCAAGTTCCGCAGTGGATGACTTCAAGAGTGAGTAGAAGCGAGAACACAGACTTCTCCTTATTTACATATATACTTCTGCCTTATAATTGAATATACACGCAAGGCCAGGAGTGAATAGGAGAGCTCTACTGTCTTATATATACACATATATATATATATCTACACACACAGCGGAGTGCCATACACGCCTACGCGCTGAATCATCTGTTACAAGGAACATAGAACAAGCCCACACACATACACCGAGGCTCCTCTCAGGACTTCGCCTGCAATAAGGATACAGAGTGCATTGTACAATCCATCAATAAAACATCTCATTGTCTCATAACCACTGGTCTGTATAACATTATTTATAGTATTAGTACCAGGAAGCCCATTTCCCTACATCCTTCACTCATCACCTAAGATTTCATTCTCCATTTTAGGGACGTGCCACTTGGATCAGACACTGAGGGACACACCCACCCCATCAACAAATAGCGAAGCAGATTAAACTAAGATAACGTAACAATATAAAGCCCAATTTCCCTAGTACATAAGTTACATTCCCCCCCCCCTTGCCCCTTAATAACCCCCCACCCCCTCGTGTGGTGTTCGTAAGCTGGGATTGAATAGGCTGCAAAAGTCGCAGGTATTCTACTGATCCAGGTGACAAATCCTTATTCATCTTCAAAAAATCATTTCATCTCACAATTTCCTGGTACACATAATTCTGAAAATATTTGAAAATATCTACGTTTGCCCAGAGCTTAGCAGGTTCCTTTGTTTGAAAAAAAAATTTATTATATTGAAAAAAAAAGTTTTTATTTACAAAGAAAAAATTATTTTATATTTGCCTGAATTAAAAATAAGTAAATACACCAGAGGCCATTGACACTTCCATCCACTAATTATAATTTTAAATTCAAATATTTATTTATTTATTTGCCTCTTGTTTTTTCTTTCGAAATTAATTGTCGATGTCGGACGTGCGGGGGACGTTTTCTATGCTTTCTGGACCGACGGCGGGCACCGGGGACGCATCCTCAAGACCAATTCACTCCGGCCAATCAGAACATAATGATCACAATACGATTCAGTTTCGCACAGCCGAAGGCATAGACACATTGGACAGAGTGCCAGGTAATGAAAATCCACCCCCAACCCCCTCCACACCCTCTAGTGCTAAACACACCCCTCTCAATAATGATGATATCTGTGCAATGTTCGGGCGGCTGATGGCAGGATTTGATAATTTAACTAGCAATTTTAAAAATATGGATAGTAAATTTGAGAATTTGAATGGCGAATTTAGAAATATGAATGGTAGATTCGATAATATAGATGGCAGATTTGAAGATGTGAATGGCAAATTTGATGAAATAAATAGCAAGCTCGATGGGATCGATAGTCGATTTAATGATCATCCCGGAAAGTTTGAAGATGTAGCAACTGCCCTCCCAACAATTCAGATACCTCCTAGTAAAATCACACCCCACAATATAATTGAACCCGCATTACAACACGCCCCCATAAATATGATTTCTGACCCCGTCATCTTAGAAAATGCCCTCCAAAATAGTCCACCTCTCCTCCCACAAAATGCAGCCCCTATAATAGAACAAGTCCCTGAAACACATGCATCCGTTATTAATAAGCAACAAATTATTGAAATTCAGTCCCCACCGCCCTTAGTTAAAATCGCTACATATCCCCCAATTGAAATCACCCCCACTGTTAAAATTCTACTTGGTTTGAACACATATTATGAAGAGTATTTCAAAGCATTTTTAAGCTCAAAATTACCAAAAATAAAATCAGTAATAATATTTATTGGTCACGTACTGCAAAATCAAGTACACCCCGGCACTTTGGCATTAGAACAAATCGTTCGTAACGCCTCGCGGAATCACACACGCTAAAATCAATGAAAGGAAAATATTTTGTTGATCCACGCGAAATCTAAGAAAATTATCTTCCCACGGATATCCGCCTTAAAAATGAAAATAGTAATAATCAAGCCAAGTTCCATTTATTTCTCCCCTACTATCGTATTCATTTCTTATTACTTTCATGTGTTGTATATATAATTTGTTAATAAAATCTCCGCCTTAATTCTAATATAATTTCATAGCCCCCACCTTCTTATAAAATATAAATTTACTAGTCCCCATTAAATTCTTAATTATATTATTTCCCATAGTTTAAATAAATCTATTCTTAATTGCATAATATTAAATCACTAATCTATTTTGTCCGATTAGCAACAATAATTAGATGATTGTATTAATCCTATTCTATTTAAATGCATTTCTTTACAAAAACAAATGTGAACTTCCATAATAATTTAATAATTATATCTACTCATTTTTAAAATCAGCCCTTTTTCTCTTCTCCCCAATATTTGTAAATTTAGCCCTTCATTCGCATATTTCGCCATCTGTTTTTATTTTTATTTCTTACCCGATTAACTAAATATTAAATCCCCTATTAAATTTACATCTCACCCACCCACAATAATTATTATATTTTAGTCCCCTATTTTGAGTACCCCAGTGATATCATCTATCTTGTTATTTGTTTTGTCGAGCCAGTCATTATTAAAAGCTATGATTGTCAATGCTATCGTGATCAAATCAATTGCGTAGTATTAAACAATTATTTTTGCCATCTATTATAAATTGCAAACTCGTTCCATCATTGTCAAAGCCTGCTCTTGCTTGCATTCTCGTTATACCTTCTCTACTCAGGTCACTCACTTATTAATTCCTAATCCCATAGAATCATAACAACCCAAATATCAATATTATTCGAATAAAAAAAAAGATATTCCTAATTCCTTGTGTCATGTGTCATAAACACAAACCCCATAGCAACCATAAGCATAAATACCCCTCTGCCCCTCCATATTAAATAATTTTCTACCCTTTTTACCTGTTGCTCGAAAATCTAGTGTGTCTCGAGGTAAGTGGACGCAAATGAATCAATATTTCACTTAACGCTATAAATATACTCTACAAATAAACATGTTAGTCGTGTGATTGTTCCCACCCTGAATCCGGGATGAGTTAATATACCCTGGTACATTGAGTGAGGTCTCGGCGATGCGTTTTCGAGTTACCGTGCGTTCTGGTGAGTCTGGAGTCCGTCTGTCCGCGACCCCGATACATAGATAAATAATCGAGCATTTTTGTCCCCAATAACTACCCCATAGATAAGTATCAAAAGAAAAGTGAATAAATATCTATCAATATCCCTAATATCTCAATATAATTAATCATTTTCTTTACCATAACGTCGGAGGTGCAATGGTCCTGTGAGTTGAACCATGATTTATTTTAATAATTAATTACTTCTTATTTTTATTCATAATTAAAGTCTAATTAAGGCAATCGATTAATCATCGAACAAGGGAAACTTATGAGTTCTGGGAAAACATAGTAAATGACCAGTGATTAACAACAGAGAAGAGCATTGACTTGAGTGAGTTCCACAGTGTTGACATGAGTGCGGCGAATGAGTGAGCATCTACTGCTATCGAGGTGGCTCTGAATACACCTACACATATACTTATATTCAAGTTCCGCAGTATTGGCTTGAGAGAGGCTATCCAGTGAGCATATACTGCCAGAGAAGTGCTCAGAATACATCTACACAAATACCAATATCTATATATCAATTCCGCAGCGATTGACTGCAGAGAAGAGAGACAGTGAACATACATTGATATTGGAGTTGCACAGCATAAGAATACATATACAGATAATCAAGTTCCGCAGTGGATGACTTCAAGAGTGAGTAGAAGCGAGAACACAGACTTCTCCTTATTTACATATATACTTCTGCCTTATAATTGAATATACACGCAAGGCCAGGAGTGAATAGGAGAGCTCTACTGTCTTATATATACACATATATATATATCTACACACACAGCGGAGTGCCATACACGCCTACGCGCTGAATCATCTGTTACAAGGAACATAGAACAAGCCCACACACATACACCGAGGCTCCTCTCAGGACTTCGCCTGCAATAAGGATACAGAGTGCATTGTACAATCCATCAATAAAACATCTCATTGTCTCATAACCGCTGGTCTGTATAACATTATTTATAGTATTAGTACCAGGAAGCCCATTTCCCTACATCCTTCACTCATCACCTAAGATTTCATTCTCCATTTTAGGGACGTGCCACTTGGATCAGACACTGAGGGACACACCCACCCCATCAACAAATAGCGAAGCAGATTAAACTAAGATAACGTAACAATATAAAGCCCAATTTCCCTAGTACATAAGTTACATCCCCCCCCTTGCCCCCTTAATAACCCCCCACCCCCTCGTGACGTGAACGAATTCTTTGATCATACTTCTGACTTTTTCATAGTATTATTATTTGGCTGTATTTTTCGACCTTATTATTATTATTATTTTTTTAATAATTAAAGTCCTTTATACTCTTCATAAGATTACATTGCTAGTAAGCTATCCGTTCGATAACTGGGTTTTTAAAATGATGTTATACTCTCTCAAAAAATTATCCACACATAGAACAGACCCCTTAACTTTTTACTGTGTTTTTTTAACGTCTAGTCCAGAGGTGTCCATTATTTTGGCGTACATGGGCCACATTTGAAGAAACAAAAATATCTCGGACCGCTGATAAAATATTATAATTCTATTGATATTTATTATTCAAAAAAGATAGTTAATAATGTTTATTATTATTTTTTACTTGAAAATAGCTTCTCGTATATGTAAATACATAACCTACATGCTTACAAAAAGTGATATTATATATTAGTATTTGTTTATATTTTTTCCTGGCTAAATAATTAATATGCAATTCTAATAAAGAGACAATTTTCAATTTTTCTTTCAGATCGGTATCTAATTGTTGTTCTAGAACATCCAATCAGAAAGTTTTCAAGTAGCAAATTTATTTCTAATGAAAATGGAGTTGAAAATAGACCAAAATAATGATTATTTTTTCGGTGATTTTGAAATCTAGTTCCTGATTAAAAATTTAAAATATGCACTTTTATTTTTCGAAAACTTCACAGTAGATTTTCAGATTTCTTATTTTAGAGAAAAAAAAATTATGTTGTGTGCTTTCCAGTATCTTCATATAAATCTCAATATTTTAAGGAATTAAATGACTTTTTACTGCGGCATGGGTTGAACCCGGGTTTAAATCGAATGGGATTAAAGAAGAATATGAGGAATGATAATTTATTTTTTAAAAGGGTCACGGATATAATAATCCCTAACTACCCATTATTTATTGAAATGTAAGAACGTGCAAAGATCTAAAAGGCAAGCCCTGACAAGTTTTGGTCCAGGAGTGAAATTATCAATTAATTGTGATTCTTCTAGAAAACCACAATTCCTTGTCTCCTTGTACTAGAATGATATAAGTATAGAATTGGTTAGTGTTTAACTGAAATAATTAATATTTTTAGAAAATGAAAATATGAGAAGAAGAAGAATTTTGTAAATTCATTCGAAACTTCACTATTTTTTTTTTATCTTATATAGTTGAGCTTATAATTTTGCTTTTAGTGAATTTTATTCTTGGAAAAAGGTTCACGTATTGTACAAATATACATTCATATTTCTAAAAAGGGAATAAACATATCTCTAAATCTCGACGTTTTAAGGAAGTTTATGATTTTAAGTCGGGACACACTCATTGCAGTGCTGGGCCGGCATGCGGGCCCAGGGCCACGGGTTGGAAAGCCCTGGTCTAGTCGAACACAAAGAATCAAGGTTGAAATTTCTGTAAAGTGCTTCAAATAGAAGTAACCCTTGAGAGAAAGAGAGGAGTAGCGGGAAATTGGATTTCAATTATCCTTTCCGATCAATAGACAAATATACGCCTGGTGTGTTTCTCGAACAGATAAATAAATAAATAAATAAAGATTAATTATCTCAATTAGATTCGAATGTATCAATATGATCCTTTATATTTAACAAGGGATATTTATTAAATATTATATATATAGTAGGTATATATATTACACATATTTAAATAACATCTTTAACTCCTTTCTTCAGCTACTCATGAACAAATAACTTTCTTTTAGGTAATAGCTTGAGGGAGTTCGAAATGTTTATATAAATTACCTAGGAAAAAATCGGTAATTTATCGGTTTATATAAACAAAAGAGAATATAATCGTCACCTTTATGACAAAACCATGAATGTGCAAAATATTCTGATTTTTAAGTAATATCATTTATCAATCCGATTTATGATAAACTTTCTATGCCAGAAACACAAATTTCATTCGTAAAAGAAGTGACCAACTTACTATTTCGACCTCCAAGCAAGCGGGTGTTTGAACCCATGAGAAATAACATATAAAAGATTTATCGGTAAAATACTCATGATGAAGTTCAAACCTTCGAAACTATAGTCTCAAACAAATAAATTATATATAATAGATATATGCATACTCGTTATATTCGTATCGGTATGTATATGTTTAGGAGAGAACAACCTCTTTGATTTCTCTTTTATGAATCAACAAATCTGCTTCTCTCAACATAACAAAGCTTTTTCAATTAAAATGAGGATAAAGGTAAAATTTGAAATTTGAATAAAAGGATCGTCGAAATATGTACCAATCAGAACAAATTGTTCATCTCTTCTTTATATAAGTACCTGGTTAGATTTTTTATAATGATATTGAAACAAAAATATTTTACACCAAACAAATACAAACTCTGTAGTTTGGGGTGGACCTCATCTCATCAAAAAGAAGAAAATTCTTAACATATTTTTCTTTTAACACTCTTGTTAAAAAATTAATAAGGAAAAATCTTTCGTCAAATGAAAATTTAATTATTGTATTTCCTGTGTAACAATAAATATACTGATGTGGCCATCCACATAAATTTACCACACACCTGCCTCTTCTCTTATATTTAATATTAGATAAATTAATTTATAATCATTTACGAATTTTTATCATTTTTATTATTCCCCCCCTTCCTTCACCCTTTGGGTCACTATAAAATTGAGAGTTATTTTCATAAGGTCATATAGGGTACATGTGCGAAATTCGTACATATCGATCAAAGGGTCAAGGACTTTATTGAAAGTTCTATATTTTCAACTCTCCCCCCCTTATTTTGGCTCCCGAGAGAAATAGTGACTTTATTTTTTTATTAGAAGACCATTTGATAGTAAATTCCATTTTTGACCTTTTTTTTAGTTTACAAATTTTATAATTTTAATTTTTTTTTTATGAGCCTTGATTTGATTTCCAACCAAAATCTAATCAGCTCTTAATCCCAATACAAAAAAACTACATGTGAAATTTCGTTTCGATATTCCCATTAGTTTTTAAGCTAAAGCGTACACAAAATTTCTAAACGCACTAACATACTATAAAGTACTAACAAACATTTTGACAAAATAATTATAATAATAAAATACCTCCTCTGTCCGAAAATATGGTATACATTTGAAAGAAAATCTTATATTATCTAGAGTTTCGAAACCAACTGGCAATACTCATTATATTGTTATTGTTCACATTGATAACTAAATATCCTAACATATTTGACAGGCGTTGCTTTTGAATTAAGTTGGACTTTGAAGACCAAAAATTAGTTTTTTTAAGAAAAATAAAATAGTCACCGCTGTATTTTCAAAACGGGAAATTTTAACTCAAATAACGTGAAATTACAAAGAAGAGATGCCAAATAGACTAATGAACAACGTCTTGGTATATTGTAATAGCTATTACAGTATATGAAGAACAAAAAACAATTAAAACACGGTACTATTAATAAATTGAATGAATGTGTTCATAATACAATTAATAAACTAAATAGAAATACTCTTGATAACGTTTTTATAACATTACAAACGTGTATGGAATCATTTTTGTTGAAAGGAGGGGTAGATTCGTATAAAATTCCTCATATAGGTAAATAAGGTAAAACTTCGTCGTGAGGGTCGATTAGCTGAAAAGGATATATGTTCAGAAGAAGCGTTCAACAAGTATAAATCTCACTTTAACTAAATTTGGATTACACTTAAATTATTTGTATTTAGTTATAGTGTGATAATAAAATGCATTTAATATTTTTTTTATATTTAATTTTAGTTTTATTTGATTTTTTTCGCAAATGTATACCATATTTTCTGAAAGAGGAAGTATAATTTTTTCGATGTTTACTCTCTAAGCTTTCTTGTAGAACAAAACGTCACTGTTTCAGTCTATTTTTTTTTTTTTTTTTTTTTATCAAAATAGTTTGAGCCATTTTTGAGATATTTCGAAAAATGAAACAAAAAACACTTTTTTCATACATGATTACAATACTTGACCTTATCCTGTATGTTAATGTAAAAAATATTTTCTGGGCCAGTTGTATGTCGGTTTGCAAAGTCTTTGTTAAAGTTGACAAAGGGTAAAACCTAGAATTCACCTTGTGCTCGGCGGGATGTCCAATCAGATGAAAGTTCGAGTCATCTGATTGGCCATCAGTCCGGGCACAAGGTGAATTATAAGGTTTTACCCTTTGTCAACTTTAACAAAGACTTTACAAGCCGACATACAACTGGCCCTCAGTATAGTTTGTCTAAGTAGATTTATTTAGATAACTACAAATTTTCTGTAGCAGTAGATGTCTGTAAAAGAGCAAGAAGATCCCCTCATCGTTCCAGCTGCGTCCAAAGACACTCCAAAAGAAGATGTTCGACTCCCCTGCTGTTCTCTCATCATCCCTAAGTCTTAATATTAGCCATTGAAGAAATTCAACAGCTGCTTCTAGCTCTCAGAAAAAATCGCTGTTCAACGATTTAATTAATTTCTTGCTGACTGTTTTTTTTATTATTTTTCTTTCTAATATAAACAGACATTTTAATAATCTCACAGTTAATTCACCCTTTTCGTGCTCATTTACTCTTCATACACATTTATTAGACACCGTATTAAATATTTTAATTAAACAAATCTATTAAACAGAATTTGAGAAATATCAAATAAACTAACATAAAACTTTCCAAAGATATATGTAAATGAGCCGAGGAAAAAATATGAATTGCATGTCCAAACTCGTTGGGTTTATGTCTAAAGTTTATCTTTTCTCTCTGTCTGAAATAGAAGGACTGGGATGGATAAATCAAAAAGGTTTGGAGAGGGTTTTTTTGCTGCGACCCTGGATCTCTCCTGATTACACTTCGCATCCCATCTGCCTCTTTAATGAAAATGTTTTGTAATTATGTAAAAGATAAACAGACAAACTTTGGAGTTATACTCTGACGTATTCACTATAAACAAGAAAATGAATTATGGAAACTATTTACTATAAAATAGAGCAGAATGAGTCTTGAACATTTCCAGTTCTCAAGTGATAAAATTTTACAGTTGATCTTGAAGATTCTTTTGGATTAAATGTAATTTCGTTTTGGGCTCTTATTCGTAAACCATCTTAAAGTTACGATAGATATTTAGGATTATACTGTAAAATTAGCAATTTGGATTTTGACATATTTTGAGAAGTAGTGAAAAACATGTAAAGAAAATTACTTTGGGACCATTCATAGAATACATTCGCACTTAATCAATTTTATTTTATTTTTTTTCCTACATTATCAGCAATATATAGGTGGGGCGGGGGGTCTAGCTTTTGTGACGTTATATTTGTTAGGGGTGACCCAGAAAATGTGAAGCAGCGTAACGAAGAAGGGGGGTCATAAAAGGAGAAATTTTGCGTGACGTATTTTATGAATGGCCTCTTTCTCTTAATTAAAAGTAAATCACGTATTGGAATAACTTCAAAAGTTCGAGTTCCTAGGAAATACACGTATTGAGGTCCCTTCAATCCAGTAAAATCATTTTCAGCCATTAGTACCTCTCTCTGTTTGCCTTAAACAGTAAATCTCAGGGAATCAAATTTAAAAAAGTCAATTGTCGTCACCATTTATCAGATCGGGATTTTGGCACAAATTAGAACAAAAGTCTACTTTACTTTTATTAATTAATTAATTACTTGTTCTTTGTCATCAATAATTTTATAAAAATTATATCTTTCGAAGTTGCCTTTTATTCTTAATAAAAAACTTGTACAAGTTTGTGAATGTGTATAATGCTTGTATAATTAAAACATAGTTCAGAGAGAAGAAGTAGCTTCGACTTTCTTCTAATTAATTATTTATTTACTGAATTCGTATGGGCAATTTTAATAACACCTACCCTTCCGTGAATCGAACCCGGATACAAAAAATCAATTCCGGCCAATAGTTTTCCTTCCGAGGTGAAACCCTTTTGGTATGTTTAAAAATCATCTATAAAAAGTAGAAGATTTTCCCCAAATCTTGAAGAGTCTATTTACGGAGATGCCTTTTTAATTCTTTATTTATTTTATAAACGTGAAAATGAAAAATTAGTGGTTTTGAAAAATCATTCTGCATAATTATCTTGTTGATTGTTTGATGTTTACTTTTTTAAAACCTGAGAAGGAGAAAAGATTCTGCGAAACGTCAATCTTTAAAGGATTAAAATACAACGTTTTGATAGCTTATTTTATTCGGAATTCTTACTTTTTATTATGGGCTGCCTGCCTCGCCATCAAATCTCTATTAAGATCTACTAGCAAGAAAATAATTTTAATAGTAAAAATAGTCAATTTTTTTCCGTACTTTCTATTTATATTTATTTTATATATATTTATTAATATTATAACTAATTCTTCCTTTAGTCGATACTAGGAATTATTGATATGGATTTTACCAATTTGCAATGCAAATGTTTAGTACTAATACTCACCATCGAAACTTGCATTTTGCAAGCATATTAAACATCTAAAAATAAACACAATTATTATATTAGGTATTATAATAGAATTGTTTCTCCCGGAGGATTGTATTTATTAAATTTTATAACATACATATTGACCATCGGCCTAATTGCCATTAATTTTTTAATACATTAACGCAACACATGAAAGACTATTTATATAAAGAATAATTTTATATCGGATTAATGAATTATATATTTTATAAATTATAACAAGAGTAATAATTGTATAGGAATTTTGAATTATATTTATAAAATAAGAATTGTTTGTTGTTGTTAAAAATCGAAATCTTGAAATTTAAGGGGCAACCATGTAATGAAAAATAAATTTGGCTGCATACACCCACACGACATTCACTCACAACAATCCTTTCTTTGAAACCACCCTACAAATTTTTCTGTCTCAAATTAGTAGGTAAGTACACCGTAAACTAATCAATAAAAACTCAGATCTAGTTGTAAACAATCACTCTTATAGTAATTTCTTAAAGCTACTACTAACGGTATTTGTCTTTTATACAAAAATATTTTCAATTAAAATATGTAATATGAAGATTTGAGTGTCTTATCTTTTTGATAATTAAAATATGTGATGCTTTAAATAAAGATGCTTATAATCTTTTTTCACTATGAATACAATATCCTTTAGGGCACATGGTCGCGAGATTTTTCTATTTCATTTTTAGGATTGCCTATCGTATAAGAAAATTAGGATTAATTTTATTTACACTTCCAGTAAGTAGAATAAAAGTAGCTTCGAATTTCGAATTAATCTTTTCTCTTAAAGTAGTCTTTTTGAAGTTTCCTTTTAAAAACAACTGTTGGAGATTGTCTTATTTTCCGCTCTATATAAATTGGAAAAAGGAAATTTTCATGAATGAAATCTGTGAGGATGTTTGAATGATGACATATAAATCTGAATAATTGAATTATAGAAAGAGTGCAAACATAGATGAAAGAGATTTGAAAAAGCGAGCGAAAGGGCAGAAGATAGATGGGATAGTTAAAAGGCTGTCGAATCTAGTTATCCCTTTAAGCTTCATCAACCATTTCGGAAAGAAATCCAAGCCAATATGTTAGAGCTTCTGTGATTCATCTATGTTGGCTTTAATATAATATTTTTCAAGTTGAATTATAGTGGAATTTGAAGATTAATTGGTTTCTGTCATGTTCTAAATATATATTATTGTAAACATGAGCGTCCACGGAAGAATTTTCAGGGGGTGCAATTCTTGTTATCCATACATTTTTATATTTTAGGAAACTTAGATATATTGTAGATCTCCAATACAATTATTGTCTTTTATTTATTTATTTTATCCAGTTTTAAAAAGAATTAACCGGTGTAAAGTTGTCTTCAAGTCAAAATGAACCAAGTTTATGATATGGGTGTTTGCTCTCAAACATACCAAAAATTTGGATTAACTCGTACTTGATTATTTAAGAAAAGAATTGTTTTCATAAAAAATAATTCAACCAGCAAAACTTCAATAAATTTAGCAAAAATAGAGCCGATTTCAAAATTTAAAATGTTTTCGTCCCACTATAAACATGGGAAAACTAAATAGTCAAATTAAATTTCGATAAAATCCGTATAGATGTCCTCCAAAAAGAGGGTCGAATGTAAATATTGACTCAAGGTAAATGCCCTTTCGTTTAGCCAAACGAAGGTCCCGTCTCTTTATATTTTTTTAATTAAAAAAATGTCAATTTAATTGCGTTTAAAAATGAGAACGAGAATAAACAAAAGAGATAAAGAAGGTTCAAACAGAAGAACTTTGAATATATATGCGGTGGTTAGATTGGGTGAAGGTTGGGGTTACAGGGAGGGTGGCTTTTTTTCTAAGTGATCGGGATTCATTCAACCAACTGGGAACAATAACAAGCGTCGCGAGACGTGACTTTTAAATTAACTTCATAATGCCATTCTATGTTTAGTTTGGAAGCAACTTTAAAACTGGTAAATTCTAAGCTGGGAGGAATTTTCATTAAAAGGAATTCTCCTCCTTAGTTCAATGCTAAATATGCAAAGTAATTTTCATTAGGATAAAAAAAAAGACAAGAAAAAGAATTGGGGGTAAACATTTCGAAATAATCCCTCGATATTTACATGAACAACTTGTTTCGACGTTTGTCAGCTTTCATACTCTTGTTAATATTCATAGATACAATATAAAGAATAAATTAAAGGTTTTAAAATTAAATACTAAAAAGAAAGAAAGACTTTCACAAATAAATGGAATAAATAAGGGCAGTTCGTTCTATATTATCTTTACTGGCCCAGAAATATTACAAAAAATATTAATATTATACTAGTATGCCATGAACGTTTTATTAATTACTCATAATTAGGCACAAGTGCCTAGAGCATTGTTTCCCAACGTGGTGCCCACGCCCCACAGAGGGGCAATTTGATTGTTAAGGTGGTCAATTCAAAAATGAGCTGGTCAAGATTAATATAAAAATATACAAAATGAGTCGATTACTCATATTTGAAAAAATAAATGATAACAAAATTTGATAGAGTAAGTAGCTTCAGCAATAAATAAAATAATTTTAATGTAGAACCATACAAAATACTAATCAACAAAACTTTGTTTTTGTAGATATAATTATATAAGAGAAATCGTCATGTTGCATATTCTTGGGATTTGTAATGTGGTGGTTTCCCGTTGCCTTCCACATGTTGAAGAGAAGAAAAATGAAAAAGGAAATCAACTCCTAGCCCTCGAAAACCTAATAGCGTCGGAGTCGGTAAAAAAAAAAAAAACAAGAGTTGGCCAAGGGAGGCCGTATAGGAGAGAGAAAAAGAGAAGCCTGACACAAATAAGTGGAAGCAATGTCAGACTTAGCTCGGATAACCCCGTGGTCGCAATCCACGTACTCATCAGAAATGAGTTCCTGTGACATCTAAAATATGAAAACAATTACACAGGCAATACTTGTAAGCAATAAAACAAGAGAAATACATATATATATATATATATATATATAAAAAGAAAAAATTATTTAGTGATTGTAGTTAAAATATTAAAAAAAATACCAATATTCCATAAAACAATTTAGAATATCAAGATAAGAATAATAATAATTCATATTTAGAATATAAAAATTATGTATATGTTACTTAGGGGGCATGAGAATTTTAGAAAGGTTTAGGTGGGACATGCAGAAAAAAGATTAGGAAACAGTGGACAAGAGCAGAGGTTCCCAGCCCTATGGCCTGTGCCACCATGACACCCGGCAAACGTTTTACCTGGTCCAATCGCTGAACGACCACGGTAAGATAATTTAATTTTTCAAATAAATAGTTATGAGTCCAATTTTCAAAAACGTTAATAAATAATATCAAATTTTCTTGATATAAAAAATATTTTCATTATTTTTTTTGTTTCATGATAACTATGGTTGTGTGTTTTCTAGGATATAACATTACATATAAATCTCAATGTTTTAAGGAATTGTATGACTTTATATTGGCCACGGGTTGGCATCCGTGTTTTAAATCGAATGGAATTAAAGAAGGATATGAGGAATGATAATTTATTTTTAAAAGGGTCACGGATATAATAATCCCTGACTATCCATTATCTATTGACATATAAGAACGTGCAAGGATCTAAAAGACAAGTCATGACAAGTTTTAGTCCAGGAAAGAAATTATCAATAAATTGTGATTGTTCTAGAAAAACCCAATTCCTTGTCTCCTTGTACTAAAATGATATAAGTATAGACTTATGTTAGTGTCGTAGCGTATAAATTATTGAAATAATAAATACTTTAGAAAATTAAATTTTTAAATATTCGAAACTTATTTTTTTTTTATCTTATATAGTTGAGCTTATAATTTTAATTTTAGTGAGTTTTATTATTGAAAAATATATCTCTAAATATAAATTTCAATGTTATAAGGAAATTTATGACATTATATTGGGACACAGGATGGTCTAGAGCAGTGGTTCCCAACCTTTTGTGGCCCATCTCCCCTTTCTGGAGGTTGACTAAGACCTATCGCCCCCTTTTCATTTTGATTGTATGCCTAATTTTAATTTGAAGAAAAGTGTAAATAATAAAGCAGTTTTATTATTTTCAACAATTTTATTACCGTATATAAAAACAACCAAAGGAGTTTTATCCGGTCACTCTTAAAACAATCGAATTCACAAAATTTTTAAAAAGTTTCTGAAATTTGTTAGTCTTTAAAGTAATATAAACATATCTAACTCCGTAAATAATGGTCTGAGATCCTTAAAACAATCGAATTCATAAAATTTTTAAAAAATTTCCAATTTTTTGTCTTTAAAATTTTTAAACGTCTCTATCTCCGTAAATAATGGTCTGAGTGCCTTAAAAAAATCGAATTCATAAAATTTTTTAAAAATTTTCGAAGAAAATTATTTTTCGAGACCCACTAAACCCCTCTGTTTGAAAAGAACAAAGAATTGAATTAATTATTTTAATTTCCCCCTTTGAATACTCATCGCCCCCACTTATTTATTGTCCCCCTCCCTGATAACCCAAATCGCCCACTTGGGGCGATCGCCCCCAGGTCGGGAACCACTGGTCTAGAGATTCTAGAGTGTCCGACATATTTTACTCGTTACGCCTGGGAGATAGGCTTCACATACCTGCCGGCCGAGGCTAGTATTGAATTCAATCATTCTTTTTTGCTCTATGAGTTGAAAAATGTCTGAAATATTTAAAGGAAGACTTTTAACGCAGCCCTCGGAGTCAATCCGTTATAAAATAAAATAAATTATGTATATCTAATAAGATCTTTGATTCGGGCTTTTAATTATTCAATAATTTTTAGGTGTCGGTTGATGGGAAAACATTTTTTAAATAATCACTTAGTAAATTTTCAAAGAAGTTTAACAAAATAATATTTTGTGAAACCTACCTTGAAATTTTACTAAGTGATTATTTTTAATTATTCGTAATATTTTTGCGAAAATATACCCTTGAAATAATTTTTTTGTTTGAAAATTCTCTAATGGAAATATGTTTTAATATTTTATAAAGATAAATCAATGAGGTTCTTCTCTGCTTGATGCAAATAAACATACTAATATATTAGGTATAATTTATTTGTTTGCGACTATATTTTCGAAGGTTTGACCACATCATCAGTCTTTTTAATGAGAAATATTTTATCTGTCACCTTTTATGAGGTCACTTACCCGGATTGGATATAGAAAATGTGTTACATCAAGCAGAAGATAACCTCATTGATTTCTCTTTATGAATCAACAACTCTGGTACTTCTCGGCAAAACAAAATCTCTTCGATTTAATATTTTACTATCTATGGAAAGTATCAATAATGATGATTTTGACTGATATGTACTAACTGATCGAAATTTCTTTTTTATAGGGAGGAGTGCCTACCATAACCTCATTACAGCTCTGATACGCATTATATAAGTGGCAGTCAACTCGTAATCTGTAAGTACGATAATATAACTCTTATTAGAATTATAAATATAGTTCTAACACACTAGTAATGCGACTCCCCCTTATCTGCTTTAAAGAGAACCACAATAAATCTTTCCTTTGTATAAAACTTAAAGACTAAGCCTGATAAGTGAGAGTTGGACACGGTTTAGTATATAATTTAACAGCGAGTTTAGTATTTAATTTAATTTATATTCGTCGCCCCGTAAATTCAATACCTCGCTCGACAGGCAGCAGGAAAATTATGTCTCACATAATATCTGAGTTATGAATTTCTGTCTATTTGCTGTTGATAAGGAAAAAATGAGGGAATCTGTGGAATTTTTAATAATATAATGTTAAATCATTTCCGAACGGCGATAGGTACAAAGATTTTCAAAAAATAATCACTTTAAGACTCTCCCACACCGTCATTTTTAATAAAAAAAGCCTTTAAAAGGATCTTTACAAATTCAAAACATTCAAAATTAATCATTCCATTAAAATTTGAGAAATATTTTTGGAGGTAAGTCAATAAAAATAGCATCTAAATTTCAAATTTGTTTCTACAATGCTTTGACAACATACATGCAGACATTATGATAGGGGCTGGCTGGTATTAATATATTGCTTTTACCTAAAGGCATGTAATAGGTAAAGAATAGTCTGCAGTCCGCTTGTATTTATGCAACCCAAAGACCCCTCTGAATGGTACTAGCCTACCCTACAGGCGTCCTTGTTAAATGAATATTTTTCATAATGTTTAAAATTTGATGGCCATCTCCCATGAGCTCATTTCCTATTTTTTCGAAACCATAGGTCTCAGAGCCTCGAAATTCTAAACTTAAGCATCGATATAGGCTAGAAGGAGTGCAGGAAGCTTTGATTGAAATTGGAGCACCGGAAGTTGCCAATTACATTAAATATTTTTTGTGTTTTGTGATTTTCTCAAAAATGCCTCTGATGAATTTTTTTTATTGGTGTACCATACTTATCAAGGGTCATAAGAAATTCGTATAAAATAAAGGAAGAGGGTGTAAATTAAGAGTGTGGCAAAATAAATATTTTAATCGTTCATATCTCGTCTAAGGTAAGTCGCAGAACCTTTAATTTTGAAACTTTAAGCTATCTAGAGGCTACAAGAAGTATCTCAAG
Organism: Forficula auricularia; assembly: GCA_024734495.1. Taxonomy (NCBI): domain Eukaryota; kingdom Metazoa; phylum Arthropoda; class Insecta; order Dermaptera; family Forficulidae; genus Forficula; species Forficula auricularia. Next base: position 10,435,972 of record JALMQS010000085.1, on the reverse strand, counting down.
ATTTTGGCTGAACAGAAAAACTGGAAGTTGATGTTTACTTGAAGATTTTTGGTATTTTGCAATTTCATCTTTTTTCGGGTTTTTTTAAAATGGCTTGGAGATACCCAAATTAAAGTAATTTGAATGAAGAAAATTGGGATGATGATTTCAAATACCTAAGTGAGAAACTGATGTGAAAGTCGTGTGGTGCCCACTCCAGTTGATTAATTTAAAAATTCGATTAAATGTATTAACTACTAATAATAGGAAGCCTATGTAAATACCATATATTGTCAATTGGCTTATACTTTATTTATGCTGAGACTGTATGAGTCTGTCTAAGGATTGCTCCAAAAGCGCCCAAAATCATTCTCAATACCTGAATAATATAGATGATGCTTATCTATACATAGTACAAATAACTTTATTTTCATCAGTAGGGAGCCTCCAACTTATCAAGCAAATCCTTTACCTTTTATCTAGATGGGTCTAATTATACAAAGTTTATTCATAAATAAAAATATTAATTATAGCTCAAAACATTTTCAAAATCAAGCATAGACTAATATCATGTACGTAATATTATATAAAATACTAGTTGACGACCGGGCCTTCGGCCCGGCGTCACCTAGCCCCTGGCGGGGAGCGTCTCGTTCATACCAATTTAATAATTGAAATTTAAAATCTTACTGTAAGTATCGAAAGAATGTGCTGAATGAAATTGATTCAAAAATAAGGAAGAATAAGGAAAGATTTATTTAACACATTGCCTAAGCACGATCACTATCTGACCAATCAGAATCGTTCTAATAATTTAACGCTTTGGCATTGGCTATGCACTGGCCAATCAGATCGTTTCCACATACATATCCACATACTTTTCTATTTTATATATATAGATAGATAGATAGATAGATAACCATATACAGTAAATCATATGTATGTAGATTCTCTTTAATCTGCTTTCATTTCACAAATTTTGAATTAAATAAAATCTCCATAATAAAGCAATGGGGATCATTTAATTTCATGTTTATTTTTCTTCTTTTAAAATATTCATGAATAATCATCTCCAATAGATCATCTATAAACAATGAACATAACCCTTTATTTTCGTTTCCACCAAGAAAATAAATTTATTAATTTTATTTTGCTCACAATTTAAAGACAACAAATTTATATATTAGTTTATAACATATATTCCCACAAACCATATATCAAAAACAAATCCTCAAGAAAAGATAAGTTTAATTGAAAAGATTTAGCTTATTTAGTTTGCCGAGAGTTGCAAAGTTGATGATCTATAAGGAGAATCGATGAGGTTGTCCTCTACTTGATGCAAATAAACAGCGCCGGTCTCAGACCGTCTATCGTCCTTGGTCGAATTTTACTTTGCGACCCTTGTAAAGGTGTCTTTACACTACGCTCTACGTTTTCGCTAGAGCGAACTGGCCGCTAATCACAATGAAGTAGCCGTTTTTATTTATTAGAGACTATAGTTTCAAAGATTTGTCCTGTTCATTAAAAAAAAAAAAAAAACACCGAACTTTTTAAAAATTCAAAAACTCACTTGCTTTCAATTTAAATGATTTTAAATGTGGATTCATGGGCATTTAAAAACAAAATTAATTTTATAACAAATAAGTGTTTAAGAAATTATAAACTTATAAAAATAGATGAAATTTTTCAATAATTTCAACCACTTAAGAGCTATAAATTGCATCGTTATTGATTTTATAAATATTTTATTAAAGTAAAAGGCCAATTCTAATCATGGTTCAAAGTAGATATATTTATTTATATGTCAGAAGAGTACGCCCCTCCTCAGAAGTCGAACCCGAGTTCGAAATATGCTTATCGGGCAATTGTCTTTACACTATGGACAAAAATTAATTTGTCATATATTTATGCTCATATTGTTTATTGCTAATCTTGAAAACATTTTACTCAGGCTATAAAAAAACTTGATCATAAAATTCAGCTGGCGACTAAAAGTAAATTTCAGTAAGCCGTTGGGAACAAAATGTAACGCCGGAACACGCGACCCCTGTGAGGCCCAACTCATTTATTCGTCATGATAGTTGAAATCTAACGTTACTTTTGGATTGGGACACTATTTTTAGGCTTCAAGTATTTATTTCTCTTTGCTTTGATCATTTCAAAACAAAATTATATTAAAAAAAAATGTTGGTAAAAAAAACTCGGGCACGTGCAATTGCGTCATAGGTGACCACACGTCCCGCTGATAAAAAATGATATTTTCAATGAGGTATCATTATTAAAAAAATATCTTGATGAGGAAAAGGTTAAATCTTGGGCATCAGCAACAATCACAACAGAGAAAAAATGGTTAGAAACATTTCATCAAAAGGAAAAAACTTGTTTCTACTGCAACTGTGCGCCGCGGTTTCTTCACTGGTGCGCCGCAAAATTTGATAATTAATTGAAGCAAGACATTAATTTGGCCTAACTAGACAAAAAACAAAGTGAGAAGCTACAAATGTATTTATTTTTATCTCTTACTTATGAATAGACATACTTTTACTTAACTTTTTTTATTTTTATTCATATTTTTCATTTTTATTCATGTTTTTGTTTTTGTAATTTTATCCATCTTTTTGTTCATATTTTTTTTTTTGTTTTGATTCTGTTCTACTTTTTCATTTTTCTTTTTATTAGTTTTTATTTAGTTGACATTGATATGGATTAAATTTTAACAATTCTACTATCTACTAATGTAAATATTAGCACCAAATGTATAGAGCTAATTTTGTAAAGTTCTTATCTGTTGTAAGAGGAGGCCCCCTCCTGCGCGGCCAAGTAAATAATATATAATAGGGCGCCATGGAAAAATTTTAATTGAAAAAAGACTCGGAAAAGTTTGGGAACCCCTGCCCTACTTCATAAAAAATTATGGAATACGCGGTGTCCTTACCAGGAACCCGTTTATAAAGTGTGAACATCTGATAAATCACAATTTAATTGTTGAGATTTGAAAGCCATATTATGGGTGAAATATAATTTAACAAGTTCTTGCGATAAATTTCTTGACCTTTTAAACTACGATAACATATAGAGTAATAACATAAATTCAGGAGGATCTTCAAATTTTTAAATTATTATCCGTTATTTCAAATATTTCTATAAAAAACATTTTTTTTTTTTTGCTTTGAAATGTATATTGGTTCTCAAATTGAAATAAAATTGTTGCATAGTTTCAAGCTTAGACCATGAAATATATAGACACGCCCTCTGCTACTCCCCACACAGAGTGAAGTGAGGCCAACATCGCCTACAGATGACGTCACGTTCTCGCATAAATATTTTGGTTATATTAATTTAATATTAATTTGCGATTATTGGAATCCAAAATAAGTAATCTAAACTACAATAAATTTATCTCAATGTATAATAATTCCTATAGTGGCCTTGCTATTTCTGGGTGTTCCTACCTACAGATGACGTCAAGTTCTATAGGAGATGTTGGCCTCACCAAATCGACACCAGGGCGTGTCTATATATTTCATGGTCTAAGGTTTCAATGAGGAATTAAAATGAAAGATTTTCCCTAAAAGGGCTCTTTTAGAACGTTTGAAGTGCCTGCTTGGTATATCTTCCAGTTCAAGCAGAAAAAACACAAGTCCAGGCGAGTTTTACTCGAATAAAAATTATTCTCGCTGACGAACTATTAAAATAGCAAGAATAAAAAAAAGGAATAAATAAAGATGATTCGAGAATTTTTAGAATAATCCATTTTTAAGAACTCTCAATATATATGATCGGAAATAACTAAGAGTGCTAGAGATAAGTCATAGCTTGCTTTTAGCAATAGATTTAGGAGAAATTTAAGATTTTCTTATAAGACAGGCTGATTCATTGTGGAAGATGGTCGACTTCCATCTCTGTCTGTCTCTGGGTCTGTGTAGTTTAAGACGCAAGATTTAATTTATGAGTCCTACGCTCACTCACACAAAGCAATCCGTTTATGTAGGGCGAAGGTCCCAAAATATATTTAAAAAATATAATGTTAAATTTGAAAAATATCAAAAATGATGCCGTATTCATTTCCAAAAAACATAAAAAAAAACAAAACAAAAAAAAAACAAAGATTAAAATACGAGTAAAATTTCAAAAAATGAAGGGTATATTTTTCGACTGCATGTTGATGTTATATATATACATATTAGTCAATTTTACATAATATGTTGAAATTAAAAAAATAATTTACAATACAATTTTTGTGTTCTATGATAATACATTTTTTTTGCTCTAGAGTCTAGACTCTAGACCATTTTTTATACAAGACCCCCCCCCCCCATTAATGTTGTACCGCTTCACCAATGTTAAATCTTATCACCTTGCTCATAGGCCATTTCGGTTTTTTTTTAATCATAAAACAGCTTTAAGCAAAAATAATAATTCATTTATGTCTCAAACAATGTAAATATTCTTTTTTTTTGGCTTTTCGCCCTTTCTAGCCATCAGCTAATTTACTATATTATTATTTTAAATTTTATCTAGGGATCAGATTTTACCCGGTTGCCGCGAGTCGGATTCGAACCCGGGTCCACTCGATATAAAAAAATAATGAATAGTAAAACAAAGGTAAATAATAATAAATACGTTGGAACGCGCAACGTCCGATGTGAGCCACCCTCTGTCTTCCACAGTGGTAATCGGTTCACTAATTCAACCTTTCGGCCTATTTAGGAAGTTATCTGGAGTCATAATAACCACACTTCACTCCACCCTTCACCACTTTTAAATCGTCTTTTAAGGCCTCACAGGACTGCGCGTTCTTAAGTGATAGGATAGATTATTTTTGACAAGTAAATGCTTAAGAATTTAAGTATTTATGAAAATAGAGAGAATATTTCAAAAATTTAAACATTTCTCGAAGGCATAAATTGCCACAATATTGATTTTATAGATCGTCTAAAGGAAAAGGCCAATTCTAATCATGAATGTTATTGAAATGTTTCGTCGCTTTTATTTGACAATTAAATCGATTAACTATGAGAATTTAAAAAAATTTAAACTTCTTATATTAAAGAATAATTTGAAAAACTTGAGAAAGTCTAACATAAAAGAGACAAAACGTCGTATTTAAAATAATTTTGGTTTTAATTTTAGTCTGACTCCCAAATATCTAAGAATAATTAAAATTTAAAAAATATGGACACGTATCTATTCCATCAATATTTACAAATATGAAATTCTTTCTTTTTTAAAATCCATTATTTATACTTTTTCTTTTTAATTGCTTTCTAACCCAATTTGCAGCATACAGGGGGCTCTAAATTTCCCACGACAGACTCACTGCTCTGGTGCCCTTGCCATTATTTTCCAAAATGAAACTTAACAATTATTTATGGAGTAATAACCTTTTATTATTAAATTTTAATATAATTTTTTTTCTCCATTCATATACCGTGTAAAAATTAAAATAAACCGTATCATTTTTCTATATTCCAAATGAGCCATTTAAATTTCAGAGCCCTTTTTTTAGAACAAATCTGAAGAGTAAAAAAAAAAAAAATATAAAACGAATCGGATTAGAATATCTCAGGTGCCATTAGCACTTTCATTTCCACGTTAGAATAGTAATACTAAATTAAAAGTGAGATAAGCAAAGACCGCTCTGGGAACTATATATTTTCCCAGGATTAAAAAAGGATATCCCACTTAATGGGATTTTTATATATATTATTCAAATAGAACGGGTGTGAACATATATTATGAAGGCGTAAATTAAGAGTGGTGGGCAATTGGCCTCCAGAGGCTGAGGCCTGGAACTAAAGGGCCAAAGGCTATAGTAACTGCCCAGGTGAGCTTCCTCCATATCTTTGAGCTGATTCATTATTCAACGGATCCATAAATAAACAAACACAAAGACACATCTCCACAAGAAGCATCCCCATGGACCATTAACCCTAATACTATTTGAGTGCTTAACTTGTCCTATTAGCAGCCATTAAGGTGAATTGTACGGTTCATGGTATGACTCCAAGGTCACTCTCACACATTATTTGTTTTCTAGAACACACTGTCCACCCTTAATTTATAGCATACCGTTTATTAAATAACATTGTTTTTTGTTTTGATTATTACTTCACCTTTTTTTTTTTTTTTTTTTTTTTTTTTTTTTGGCTTTTCGGCCTTTCTAACCATAAGCCATTTTACGATACTATATATTTTTTAAATTTGTCCCTATCCCGGGGGTCAGATTTTAGCCGAATGCCTCGAGTCGGATTCGAACCCAGGTCCACTTGATTAGCAGGATGATGCGCTACCGACTAGCCTATCTGACCCCCCATTACTTCACCTTGTATTGGAATGTAGAATGTAGAAATATTCTTGCGAAGTATCGCATAGTGCAGAAAAACAGATTAGATATTTCTAGATATGTATATTCTAGAAAGTGTAATATAGAGAAATCAATGAGGTTGCCCCCTTCTTTATACAAATAAACATATATACATATATATGAATTCTTCACTTGCCAAATGGATTAACTCCATAATACAAAAGGTGGAGAAATGCGATGAAATAATGTACCTACATTATTACATTATTTATTAATCCATGACCAACATTTTTTATCATGGTGTTAATTAAATAAATATGTATGTAGAAAACAAAAATTATAAACTAGAAAGTTATTCCAATGTTCCTATTGGCTACGACAGGCTGAGAATTCTGATTTCATTAAGGAAGGAGGTAAGTGTCACAACCATGCCATAATCTTATTATGTTGAATGAGCAATTTTTGTAAATATGTATATAGAATCGGTTTCTCAAAAACGGCTCTAACAATTTTGATAAAAATCACGGATTAGGGGTTTTTTGGGTCGAAATATTGATCTGTCAGAGTCTCAATAATCTTTGAGTGACTTTTTTTCTTAATTAACCTAATTATTCACAGGTCAAAGAAATGCTAAATTTGAGTCCTCAAACTAAGATATATTAGTCTATTGGTACTCTGGTACTCGAACCAGATATCAAGAGAATGATGTCCGAACCTAGATCCCATATTAATTCCTTAGTCCCCTCCCCCTCCTTTCATCAGGAACCTAAACTATTCATTGCGATAGAGTGTGGCTCTAACTCCCTTAATAAATCAAGAGAGATGTCAATCATCCTTTACAAAAGTTTCCGCTTAGCTTTAGTTAGGCCTCTTAGCGATAGCTAACTAATCATAGCACATTTGCATTATTCACATACTAATTCTAAAAGAGTGACTTATTTTTGTTGAAACGATCGGTTCATAAATATTATCAGTCCTATGGTCGGTTTGACGCAATTACTCGCCTTCAATTTTTGTCCGTTTATAGACATAAAATCTTATTATATTAAACGAGCAATTCTTGTATATATATATATATATAGAATCGGTTTTTCGAAAACGGCTCTAACGATTTGGATGAAATTCACGGGTTAGGGGGTCTTGTGTTGACAATTCGATCTGTCACGGTCTCATCTTCGGCTAAGTTATTTTTGATGGGTTTTTTGTTAATTGAAATAATTTAATTAATTATTAGAATATTGTTTGAATACAAATTTATAATCACATTTTTTTCAATTTCTTTTAATAAAATTAATTGGTTTTTTTTATTTTAAATTCCACTAATATCTACATTACAAATTATTATTATTTATTAGAATTTGCCAATTTAATTAATTAAATATATTTTTCTATGAAATAATTGATTAGAATATCAATTTGATTCTCTTGAAAAATCCGACAATTTGAAGGATCATATCCTTCTTCAGGATTCAAAAGGGTCAACAAAAGAACCTCTGTGTATATTAATATTATTTTTAATTGCAATTACATTCAAAACTTTCTCGTCAGGATACTCATTGTTGTTGATACGTCTTGATGATGGCCATAGCGGATCAAAACATTGGTAAATATATAAATTAAATTGAAGGTAATAGAAGGCAGCCCAGGGGTGAGGAAAGAAAAATTAACACATATCAAATAAGGTGTAATTTTATTTGAATTCTCTTCCTTTCCTTTCAAACCGACGTTTCGGAGGATTCTTTTCCTCCTTCTTCAGGGCTTCAAAGGGTCAATGAATGAAACAAATAAAATGTTTTTCTTCAAAGCAAAGGCATAGAAAAACAATTTTTTTCGATGCCTTTGCTAAAACAAAAGAAAGTTTTGAACAACTCTGTGGAGAGAAGAAGGAAACATTTTATTTGTTTCATTCATTGACCCTTTGAAACCCTGAAGAAGGAGGGAAGAATCCTCCGAAACGTCGATTTGTAAGGAAAGGAGGAAGAATTCCAATAAATTACACCTTATTTGATATGTGTTAATTTTTTCTTTCCTCACGGGCTGCCTTCCATTACCTTCAATTAAAATTTCTACCAGTCCGTCTCTCTCAGAGAACATTTCGTTGCATATAAATTAAATTTTATTTCAATTTTATTTTATTTTGGCTGGAATTAAATATTGATTTTTTTAGCTGAATTAAAAATTAAAAATAATATTAATATATCGATTTTAACTGAATCAAAAAATTACCGAGCATCGCTCGGTGTTCCAGCTACCTATTTAATAAAACGCGTAGGCGGCCGAACTTTCATTAGATTCTCTGATCAAAGAAATTGAGTAAAAAAAGTCGAGAATAGAATAATCTCTCTTCCTTTAGAATCAAGTCAATACAAAGATGCCAAATACAAGTCCAGACCTGTTTCAGACTACTAAAAAAAAAGAAAACAATTTATCCAATACATTTTTTTCTTTAAATAATTACAAGTTCAAACTTGTACCAAATACAAGGTCAAAGCTGTTTCAGACTATTAGAGATTAATTTCTTAATTTCTATTATTCTAGAAATGGCTCTTTGTACTTGACCAAAACGATACTCGTTATATAGAGAGAGAATATTCAATCGGACTTTACTAAAATTCAGACAAACATATAAAGAGGAATTACTCCCTAAATAGTGAGCGTACCAAATCTTGAAAAAATTTACTTATTCCACCATTTTTATTTTCATTATAAAATGTAGGTAGTTTTAGTTTTTTACCATAAATAGAATTCCCATTGAACGATAAATTGCGTAAATTTCGCAAAGGTCATTTTGTTTATCTTTGGGGCTCACAATATTTAAATCCTCTCATGTATGAAATGCCTTATTATTATTATTATTAATTTTTTTTCGCTTCTACTTTTCATTTTTACGACATCATTAGACATGATGTTAAGGAAACCCTTTGAAAAGCGACTTCTTATTCATGGTAAGGAACAATTTTATTCAATTATAAAAAATTATCTTATTCAATCAAATTGGATGGTTGACAAAATAAAATGTTAAAGAAGAAAAAAACAATCATTTGTAAATTTTCATTCATTTCAATTAATTAAATATTATATGAATCTGAACATATTCAATAGATCTTACCTTAGAAATTAAAGAGCCAACAGAAAAGACATTAAATGTGAAAAAATTAATGAAGCTTACCTGAAAAAAAGAAAAAATATAAGAATATTATTATAAAAAAATATATAGGTTCATGAAATAAATATAATTCATTCATAAAAAAATTCCAAAACTTGTATTAGAAATCCAAACGTTTCGGGAGAAATTCTCCCTTAATCAATGAAGATTTAAATAAAGCTAAAACACAAATATTTTCGGAAAAATAATGTTTAAAAATTACTGATAAATATTATAAAAACAGACCATATGTAATAATATTATTTATTTAATAAAACATATAATCTAATTTATTGAAAAATTAAAAAAAAAATTAATATATTTTTCCTGAATAGTTATATCTTTTATTTTTATTCATGGTAATTTCATCTCCAAGGAAATCAGTATCATTTTTTATTAAATTTATTTCTTTATAATTGTTTTATATTTTCTTTTTAAAGCAACTATTTTTCCAAATCTACTCTTATTAAACGAGCAAAAATTGTATATTTATTTGTACATATAAGAATTAAATATGGAAAATTAATATTTTAGCATTAATATTTTTGTAATTAAATTACAAACGAACGTTAACTTTCTATAATCTATTAATAATATAAAAACAATTCAGTTTTAGAAATATAAATATGGGGTGTTTAAAAAATATCATTAAGAAACTTTTTGTTTAACAATTTTATAATAATTTTAAATACTTTACTGAAATTTGGTCATACAATCACAGCAAAAATAAGCCAAATCAATTTTTAAATTTTGCAGCCTTTAAAATTTTGCCGTTCTGGGTCCGAGCCTCATGGGATTAGCGTAAATCCGCCGCTGTAACAGTCCCTGAGATGGAAATCAACTATCTTCCACAATGAATCAGCCTATGTCCTCAAAGAAAATCTTAAATTTCTCCTAATTCTATTGCTATAAGCAAGCTCTGACTAGTTATAATCTCTAGATAAATCTATTAATAAAACTTAGTAAATAAAAAAAATGTTACTTATAAATAAATATATAGGTATATTAAAAACATAAAGGTCATACATACGTATCTTAGCTAGAATCTATTTCACTCCCTTCTATAATCAATGATTTTTCTAAAAAGGATGTCAAAAATGTGAAATTAAAATAATTATTTTTATTTATAAATATACTTGAAAAATTTATGTTTTGTGTACATAAAATTGGTTTATTACTGCCCTTCCGTTTTCTATAATCTTTGTGTACTTACATACGAAATATACAGGAAAGTATAAGCCATGATAAATAATACTTGGAAACTTCCCTCATGAAAGTTTCAAAGATTACAATATTATGGAGCTATAACTGAGAAATTAAATAACTAACATGATAATTAAATAAGGATCAAAGTAAAATAAAAACTCAGCCAACTATGAGTAACGATAATTATTTTTTTCTTTTCGAAATATACAAAATTTTAAAGCGAATATCCAACTTTTTAAGCATCTCACTTTTTGCTTAGTTTATTTTTGTTTTTTCTTATTTGAATTTGGAAAGAAAAATCCTGAGCAAAGTAGACATTTTCAAAGGGAAAGTGAGACTGATAGAGAGAGAGAGAGAGGTAAGTTTCACTTCACTTTTTCTCTATCCCATGAGAGTTCTCAAAAAGTACTCTTGAATCAGAGCAATTGGGTTAGGTTATAACTGCCTGGAGATTTGGATAAAAAAATACTCCCCAAAGAACAAACAATAATCGTATATTTTGAGAAACTTTCGGAAAGAGAAAATTTGTTAGCGGGGTAGATAGAATAGAAAATTGATTAAAATAAAAAGAAGAAAATTCAATTGAATTTTGTAAAAGCTAATTAAAATTTGAGTATAAATCTTAGAAAAGAATTGGAAATCGAATTATTCAAAACTCGATACTCACTCTTTGGATAAATTGTCAATTTTTTGTAAAACCTAATTTGATTTTAGACAAGTTTTTAGAATTCAAAATCGATTTTTACTTTACAAAGCAGGGTATGGTCAAGTATTGTAATCGAGCATGAATAAAGTGGATTTTTTCCTTCGTTTTTTTTAATTATCTCAAAAACGGCTGAAACAGTTTTGATTAAAAAAATGTGATATTAAATTGAAAGTTTTTTGTGCCCAGGGAAGCAGAATTTTTATATATTGAAGGAGACAATAAAATAATGTGTCTTCTGTTAGAATTATAAATTTTATTTATTTATAACGAGACTATAGTTTCGAGGGCTTTGCTCTTTATCAGTCTATTACAATTGTTTCACAGGAATTAATTTATTTATTCATAAGAATTAATTTATGAATTCCTGAGAATCAATTGTAATAGACTGATGAAGAGGGCAAGCCCTCGAAACTATAGTCTCGTTATAAATAAATAAAATTTATAATTCTACCACAAGACACACTTTTATTGTCTCCTTCAAATGTGATATTTCTAATAAAATAGTCTCATAATTAAAAGGATATATTATTAAATTAAAAGTTTCTTTTTGCCGAGAGTAGCAGAATTTTGATAAATTACGATCATTATAAATAAATTAAAAAATTCATTTTTCCAGCATAAGATAGATTCTTTTATTGACTCCTTTAAGGAGATATTATTAATTGCTAATGGACCCAAAATTAAGAGAGGGGTTCTCATAAGTTGTTATAAATTATTTTAATTCAATATTAAATATAAGAGAAGACCCACGTGTGTGGTAAAGTCATGTGGATGGCCACATCAGTTTATTTAATTCGGAACTGAAGTTCTAGAAGGAATATTAAAAGGCCGAGCTAATGACCCTTGCCGTTGATGCGCCCTTAAACACCATATATATAAAAGGCCGAGCTTCGAGGGCGTGTCGGAGGCACCGGAAATTTCTAAAATTAGAGAACTCAAAATCAAATCATTTCTTTGTATTTTAAATAAAAACACCAAAATGAACTTTCTGGGACTTTTCGTTCTTGAGTTAACGTGGGTTTTGAAATCAAAAGCTAGGATAGATTCACTGACATAGAAATCGTGTTTGAAAATGATTTTTCTGAACGTTTCCACCTCACGAGCATGAATACTACTTTATTTATTTATTAGACAAATATATATTTACAATAATAATATTTGAAAAGATTATAACAGGGGTGGCCACTAACCTCAACTTTGGGAGCCGCAAATTTATAAAACTGTTTCAAAGCGAGCCACATTGTTTGGAGATTAATTAATGGTTTTTTAAAAAAAGACACATTTTCTATTTCATAAAATATAAATGAAGTAACATTTATTTTTTGCTCTACTTAAGACATTAGAGTTCAATTACAATAAAAAAAATAACATTTTACTTTTGAGAAAAAAGTGGTCCGTCAACAACGTTGCCTGGTCATAAAAAAATTAATTTAATTTTTGTATTATTATTTTTTAATTTAATTTTTGTATTATTAATTTTTTAATTTAATTGTTATACTTTTTAAAATCAGTATTGTTTAAGAAGGTTTAAGTGGGTTCAAGGGCCGCACGAGATTGACTGAAGAGCCGCATGCGGCTCGCGAGCCACGTTGTGGCCACCCCTGGATTATAATGTTAATAATTTAATTTTCTATTTTCAGCACAAGATAGTGAATATGAATGCGAGTTTTCTCAATCAGCCTCGGATCATCTCTTCATTGGTAAGTAAAATTTACTTTTCTATTACCTTAAAAATCGATTTTAATTTATCATATTTTCATTTGATTAATATTAAGATTGTTTTGTTGTCATATCAAGCTAACAACACAAACTATTGCCTTCTAATCGATTGTGTGGCTAGTTTTTTCTATATTTAATAGGGTAATTGACTCCATGAAAAATAACAGATAAAATATTTCTAATTAAAGACTTATGATGAAGGTCAACACTTCGAAACTATAGTCTCAAATAAATAAATTATATAATATATATGGTACATATTTATATTTGGTACAGGTATATATGTGAATGTTTATTTGAGTCAAGCAGAGGAAACCCTCTATATGAATCAACAACTCTGGTACTCTCGGCAAAAAGAAAATCTTTTTCAATATCACTACTATTTGTGGAAAGTTTACCGAGTCTTGAAAAAGCTTTCACTTTTTCCTCCAAATTTATTTTTTGAAACAACACGTAATCAATAGTAAAAAATAAAATATTTTAAATTAAATTAAACCTTTGAAACATCCTCTCATTCTATTTAATCGAATTGAAATGAATTTTTTTGATTTTTTATTTTTTTTGATTAAATCATTTATTGATTAGCGTTTTTGATGGACCAGTTAATGTTAATCATCGTGCTCTATCCATGTATTGCCTCCGCCCGCTTGTTCCATCGTTTTGCAGTTTAAACACGAGTTTCACTTTATTGACTGTTAATTTGTGTACTCTGTAGCAATGTTTGAACTCGATTAAGCCGGGCTTTCTTCCTATAAACTCAACTCCTTGCTCATCAACCTCAAACCACGGACCAACCCAACAACTTCTATTAAATTTCTGATGTCCTGCACACGTAAATATTTATTCAAGATTGTGGATGAAAACAAAGATTGTCCCTCTTCTTAAGTAAACGAATACCGATGGATAAACAAATAAATAATAATAATATTAATACTTTATGAATATTTCCCATGAATTTGTATTCTAAAAAGAAGATTAAAAAATAATTGGAAATTTTTTATGGAGAATTTAAAAATACATTCAGAAAATTCAATATTCGGAGAGTTTATCTACTCTTATTAAAATTGTATATTTATTTATTTATATATTTGTATATATATTTATTTATTTATATATTTGTATCTTGGTTCTATTTTGAAAACGGCCCTACCGATTTTGATGAAACAAAATCTATTAACAAGTTTTGAGGGTGAAAAAACTATCTGGCTAGGTCTGGACCTCATCAAAATTCATCTTAATTGATTTTTTCTTAATTAAAGTAATTATTGATAGATGAAAATCTCAATAAAAAAAAGATTCGGCGGAAGTCGTATTAGAACCTGGGATCTCTTGCATCTGAGGCCGACAGTTGGACCAAAGAACTATTGGACCAGTTGGACCAAAGAACTATTTAAAAATCCGTGCTTTTTACTTTTACTAAAATGAATATTTTTGAATTAGACTTTATTATAAGTGTGGAAATAATTGAATATATTATATATAGCTATGTATTTAATAAATAATTTTATGTTTTTATTTCAGATCCTATACGATTATTTTTTTATTATTATTTTCTTATGTATTTTTTATAATGTTTATCAATATGAACGAATGTGGGCAAATTGGTGTACGAGTAAACAAATATACACATAATATGTGGACCATTAGAAAGATAGAAATGCAAAAACTGGGTCGGGGGTGGGGATGGATGTGGGGGTGCAGGAGGTGGGGTGCAGTTGTGGGGGGTCCGGGGGTGGGAGGGGCGGTTGGGGTGGAGTGGGGGTGCAGTGTTTGGGACGAGGTGTATGGTTTCGGGAGTGGGGTGTGGGGGTCAGGGGATACCGAGCATCGCTCGGTGCCTCCAGGTACTTTTATCTTATAGTCACAAGATACAATTATGATTTCGTGACGAGCAGATATTTAATTAATCAAATCAGAATTTTAGAATTTCATTAAAATTGGTTAAGTCATTTTAAAGATATTTAGAAAAATCTATTGTAAAAAAGTTCCTACTGGAATAAAGTACTAATGTTCGTGGACCGATATGTACCAAAAACTAATCATTTTGTTAAAGTAATGGTAGGTTTTCAATCTAATTTCAATCGGTTGAACGGTGTGGAAAAAATTGTCGACTAAAAAAATGACCATATACATATATTATACAACAGTGGCGGTTGTTGACTTTTCAACCAGAGGATGCTGTCCAAAAAAGTACCCTTCATTTTTTGAAATTTTATTTTAATTTTCTCTTTTTTTTTTTTTTGCAAATTTCATCAAATACGGTATCATTTCCGTTAGTGAGGGTAGGAGTTAGAAATTAAATCTTGTGACTTAAACTCCACAGTCCTTGAGATGGAAATCGACATCTTCCACAATGAATCAGGCTGTCCTATAAGAAAATTTCTCCTAAATCTATTGCTATAATCAAGCTAAGACTTGTCTATAGCACTCTTAGTTATTTCCAATCTTATTACATTGAGAGTTCGTAGCAATGGATTAGTCCGAAGATTCTCGATTCATCTTTATTTATTCCTTTTTTGTTTTAATACTATTTTAATAGTTCCTCGGCGAGAACAATTTTTATTCGAGTAAAACTCGTATGGACTTGTCTTTGACATGCTTGAACTGCAAGATATTATATCAGACAGGGACTTCAAGCCTTCTATCAGCGCCCTTTTTGGAAAAATCATTCATTTTCTTGCCCCTTGAAACAATGTAACAATTTTATTTCATTTCGAACCAATAAACATACTTTTCAAAACAAAAAATGTTTTCTATAGAAATATTTGAAATAACGTATAATAATTTGAAAATTTAAAGATCCTCCTGAAATTTTGAAGTCGACCATAAAATACTCAAAATGTTTGAAATTTTAGGGATGCTCCGCATCCACAGCAGCTTCTATGGACCACACGCCACTGGTATACCTAAATACATACATCCGCATGCAGTAAATGAAAAAATCGCACTTTTTGTCCTCTGGATGAGAACCCATATAATTTTCGGCAATACCGTCACGTGCAACAATTCAACCTAAATGAATACTACAATTTGTGAATTTAGTTGAGACCATGGGTTCCGTAGTCTTTACTTGAGGATCTTTTGAAGTCGCTCTTTTGGTGCGAGACCGATTCCAATACTTTATCGGCTTGGCATTGGATAAAGTAAAAATATATGTCGCTGTAAATAAGATTTTTTTAATCTTTGAATTAGATTTTTACGTAAAAAATTAGAAACATTTTTCCTCCAATTTTTAATATTTATCTTAATGTGTAAAAATAAGCTAACAAGCAAATTTTTCTGTCTTAAGCGCAAAATACAAAAAAGACTTCACCAAATAAATAAATTAAAATTAATTAAAAATAGAGCTGAATTTTCTAAAGTACTAATATAGGTCAATTGTATGTAATAATTTTAGATTTGATTTCGTTATTTTTATCAAACTATTAAATCGAGGATTAAACGAAAAGGTTCCAATTGTTTTGACTCTTTTTATTTTATTATATTTATTATTTTTTTGGTATTTGAACTAATTGAAAGCGAGAGATAGAGGGGGAGAGAGAAAGCACTTAATCATGAATAATTTGATGTGTAGTGAGTAAAATGAACTGAGCAACTGCAATGTCCATTGGGGACGTAGGGAAGGGAACATTAGACTGATTGATGGGTTATTTAATAGTTGGGCATATCGCTAATGGTTAATGAGCGTTTAATTTTTAATGGGAAAAAGAAACAAAAGCCATGCAAATATTTATCATTAAATGGCTTGTTTAATGAAAGTCAAAACTATTTAAAAATCCATTCAAAATTAGGAAAAAAGGCCACTAAATTTATTAAATGATGACAATATCTATTGACATGGACGTCCGCAGAGGGGCGCGAGAGGGTGCACAAGCAACCCCCCCCTGGGAACAAATAAAAATTTATGTAACAACCCTGACTTTTAACCCGTCCTCACTATACTATTTTTTAACCGACTTCAAAAAAGGAGGAGGTTCTCTATTCGACTGATTTTTTTTTGTTTTTTTGTTTTTTTGTGCCTATGTTACCTCATATCTCCTCCAATTGGGAACAGATTTTGAAAAAAATTTTGTATTGGGTTCAGTCTACCTTCCGATTGGTCCGATTTTTTTTCATAGGTTTTAGACCTTTTTTGTTAAGTTTGTTTAGGCCTAACCTCTTTGTTTATGAACCGATTTCGATGATTCTTTTTTTATTCGAAAGAGAGTATCTTAGGGATGGTGTCATATTAATTTGGCCAAGTTCTGATGATATGATCACTATTAATAACATCACTAAAAAGAGGAAAATAAAAATAATTTTTAAGAAAAAATAAAACCGACTTCAAAAAATTAAATGCAACAAATAAAATATACTAAAAGATATAAAATAACTATTATCTTATTTAGTTACAACTAAACGACGAAATATTAACATGAAATTACTTTTTGAAGTCGGCGCCAAACATATACCTTTTATGAATCGCACTCGACGGATCTTACTTAGTTCGTTTGGAAGGTATGCTCGCTTATAGGTATAGTTTGTTTGGTATCGACTTCAAAAAGTAATTTCATGTTAATATTTCGTCGTTTAGTTGTAACTAAATAAGATAATAGTTATTTTATACCTTTTAGTGTATTTTATTTGTTGCATTTAATTTTTGAAGTCGGTTTTATTTTTTCTTAAAAATTATTTTTTAATGTATCATAATATGCAACAATGAGCGCCAACCTCTTTGTTTCTCACTATGATCTCTTTAACATATGTGTTTTTGTATTTGAGAAGTACTCTATTAGTATATTCTACTTGAGATATAAAAATTCAAAAAATTAAATATTTAAATAAATATTTCATAATGCAATTATTTGTCTCCAAGCTTTGCACCCTCCTTGAAAATTTTTACTGCGGACGCCCCTGTAATTTTTTTTATTTGTCACCGTAAACAAAGCAACATCAGTAAAGGTCGCCCCTGTATATTGCTATCAAAAATATTGCTAAATATATATTCTACGAATATATAAGAAACCAGCGATGTAACCTTTGGTTAGGATTGCCAACTTTGGAATACAGATTTGAGGGAAATTGACAATTCAAATGCGGGACGGGGCTGAAAAAAGCGGGAGCAATCAAAATTTTATCTTAAGACACGATACTTCCATAAACAGTGAAACAGTTTAAGGTTTATTAGAAGAGCAGGTATAAAACTACACCTTTTTTATATAGATTCGTAAATCTTCATTTAATGAATGAATTACAAGTTTCGCCATTTCACACAAATATAACTAGATACTCCGATAACTAAATAGGTATATTAATCAAGTATTAGAAGAGCAGGTATAAAACTACACCTTTTTTATATAGATTCGTAAATCTTCATTTAATAATTGAATTACAAGTTTCGCCATTTCACACAAATATAACTAGATACTCCGATAACTAAATAGGTATATTAATCAAGTATTAGAAGAGCAGGTATAAAACTACACCTTTTTTATATAGATTCGTAAATCTTCATTTAATAATTGAATTACAAGTTTCGCCATTTCACACAAATATAACTAGATACTCCGATAACTAAATAGGTATATTAATCAAGTATTAGAAGAGCAGGTATAAAACTACACCTTTTTTATATAGATTCGTAAATCTTCATTTAATAATTGAATTACAAGTTTCGCCATTTCACACAAATATAACTAGATACTCCGATAACTAAATAGGTATATTAATCAAGTATTAGAAGAGCAGGTATAAAACTACACCTTTTTTATATAGATTCGTAAATCTTCATTTAATAATTGAATTACAAGTTTCGCCATTTCACACAAATATAACTAGATACTCCGATAACTAAATCGGTATATTGCTCATCTAATACTTGAGTAATATATTTACCTCGAAATGTTTTCTAGTAATTTGAAAAATACACACTATATCTCAAATATGAGCTCAATAACTGGAAAAACATAAAAGATACGAACGAAACCTTCTGTGTTTAAGACTCCAAAATATAAAAACTAACATTTTTCGGTTCAGTGGTCAAATTTTGAAAATATGAAAAAATCACCCCGAGTTTTTTATCAGTAGACTTATGTACTAAAACTGAATGCTATAACTTAGAAACTCGTCGAGATAGAAAACTTTGAAAATTTCAAAATTTTATCCCAAATTGAATATATCTTCCTAAAAAAAATACCCAAATAATTTGTTTTTTATTTTAATGCTTCACTCTTCTAAGCTAAAAACATATCTATATCTTTTCGAATTTAAGGGATCTTGAAAAACTTTTAAATCCATTTTTGGGGTCCTTTCTCCCCTTTGGGTTTCGAATTTCAAAAAATTCCTTCTTTTTACACCCATAAATTGTAAAAAGAATATATTTCATCTTTCTAGGTCCAGCGGTTTGGATAGTGCGAAAATGAATAAACTAAACACCACCGTCTCTTTTAAAAAGCTTTATTATATAATATTATAAAGATAATAAACTGCAACGATCCGTTCGTTGCTAAACTTTATCCAAATTCATTTGAAATATTAATATGTTTATTCCTTTATTATTAATCAGATATCACTTGCTATTTGCAGTTCATGTTAACTTAAATTCAAAAATAATGATCGATTCTCATTTAACAGTCGAGGAATAACCATTCTACATTCGATTTTTGACATTTCGGTTATTATTGGTAACCATTGCTGAAGACATGGAGGAATCGACTTAAAATCAAAAATAACGATCGATTCTTAACTAATACTAGAGGAATAACCTTATTGTATTCCATTTTTGATGTTTTGACTATTAATGGCAACCTCTATCTGAAAACGTGGAAGAATCGACTTAAAATCAAAAAGACTAAATTCTTTTTTGGTAAACAACTCAAGCTTGAGCAAAAGTTGAGAATCAATCGCTATTTTGATTTTAAGTCAATTCCTCCATGTCTTCTGCAATGGTTACCAATAAAACCGAAACGTCAAAAATCCAATATAGAATGGTTATTCCTCAAGTACTAGATGAGAATCAATCGCTATTTTTGATTTTAACTCGATTCCTCTATGTCTTCAGCAATGGTTACCAATAAAAAAACCGAAGAATTTGATGGCCGATATCCGACTCGCGGTTCTGCGCAGGGTAAATTCGTGCCCTCTATCTAACGGGTCGGCCCCTTGATCTATCGCTTTTATAGGCCAGGAAGAATACGAGGATTTCAGTCAGAATTTTCAGGTAATTCCAGTTAGAGACATGCTAAAAATTAGCTCATAATATGCTTACACAAATTTACTGGATTTTTTCAATAATGAATTATTAAGAGCTAGAGATTATAAAATAAATTAAAAGTTTTTCCTCGAGAGAGACTAGTAGATATAAAACTGAGGATTGACTGGAAGACAGTCCAGGAGTAAATAAAATAAACTGCAACGGATCGTTGCTAAACTTTTATCCAAATTCATTTGAAATATTAATAAGTTTATTCCTTTATTATTAATCAGATATCACTTGCAATTTGCAGCTCATGTTGACTTTAATTCAAAAATAATGATCGATTCTCATTTAACAGTCGATGAATATCCATTCTACAGACTATCTTTGACATTTCGGTTATTATTGATAACCATTGGTGAAGCCGTGGAGGAATCGACTTAAAATCTAAATTCTTTTATGGCAAACAACTCAAGCTTGAATTTCTTTTTGATTTTAAGTCGATTCTTCCAAGTTTTCAGTAGAGGTTGCCATTAATAGTTAAAACAAAAATTTAATGCAATAAGGTTATTCCTCTAGTATTAGATAAGAATCGATCATTATTTTTGATTTTAATTTGATTCCTCCATGTCTTCAGCAATGGTTACTAATAAAAACCGAAACGTCAAAAATTCAATAACGAATGGTTATTCCTCATGTACTAGATGAGAATCAATCGCTATTTTTGACTTTAACTCGATTCCTCTATGTCTTCAGCAATGGTTACCAATGAAACCCGAAACGTCAAAAATCAAATATAGAATTATTATTCCTCAAGTATTAGATGAGAATCGATCCCTATTTTCGATTTTAAGTCGATTCTCCCATGTCTTCAGCAATGGTTACCAATAAAAACCGAAACGTCAAAAATCCAATATAGAAAGGTTATTCCTCGAGTACTAGATGAGAATCAATCACTATTTTTGATTTTAACTCGATTCCTCCATGTCTTCAGGAATGGTAACGATAAGAAAACAACGCAGTTGCTATGGTTACTTATAAAATTTTTAGCATTTTACAGAGAGAAGCCTATCCATTCTTACTTAAGTTAGGTTAAATGAGCTATATTAAAACGATAAAATGAATAAATTTTAAAGAATTTAAAATAAAAAATTAAAAAAGTACTATCTTACTCTAGAGTAAAGTACTTTAAAATATAATTTTACTAAAAACTTTATTTAACCTTTTTTGTGGTCCCCCAAGATACTTAATTAGGATATTAAATTTAAATCAAAATTGGTTATGTCATTTTCAAGATATTTAGAAAAAACTAAAAAAGTCTGAAATAAAGTACTAATGTTTGTTGACCGATATCTACCAAAAACTAATCAGCGCTTCATTTTGTTAAATAATGATAGGTTTCCAATTTCAATTCAATCGGTACAATGGTGTGAAAAAAATCGTGTGCCAAAAAAACGATAACATATTTACATCTATCCATCCATCCATCCATCCCCACGCTCTTCCAAAAAAAATGGCACTTTTTGGCCTCTCGACGAGATCCCAGGTAATTTTTGGCAAAACCGCCACGTGCTAAAATTCAATCTAATTGAATACTTCAATTTGTGACCTTAATTGAGTCCATGGGTTCCGTAGTCTTTACCTGAGGACCATATGAAGTCGCGCTTGCCGCGAGACCGATTACAATATTTTCCCCATGCTTCGCATTGGGTAAAGTAAAAATTAATGATTATCTCAAAGATTATTATTAATCAAAAGGAAATGTCAACCAAATTATAATAATTTTTTAAAGAAACGTAATAGAATAGTAATAGAATCCATATCTTGCATTTGTACATCAACAAATTGCTATATAATAAAAATTTATTTTTATTGTAGGTACTACTAAATTAATTTAAATTTTTCGAATCGCCGATAACCCCTGGTATTTATGCAACTAAATAGTACGGACTGGTTTGCAAAGCTTATCCTAAGACACTTAAGGCGTTTTCATTTTATTTTAATTCATAGATTTATGGAATAAATAAAATATTTTGAAATAAAATAATTTTAAAAACCTTCTCATGCTAAATTTCAACTTGAATGAATACTACAATTTGAGACTTTGGTTGAGACAATGGAATCCGTAGTCTATACCTGAGGATCCTTTAAAGTTCCGCTTCCCACGAGACCGATTACAATACTTTATCTACTTCGCTTGGATAAAGTAAAAATATTGTAAAAATTATAATTATTCTTATGGATTTATATGCGGCCCTTGAAAAAGTCGTCAGTGAGACCGGGGCGGGATTTCGGTTGGCCAGGGCAAGACTAACCGAACTAAAGCCGAGGAGTAGTGTCTCGCATATCCAAGTGCAATTTTATTATCAAGAAAGAATTAATAGTGAGTCATGTATCTTGGAGATAAGATGCAAACCACGGAATGTTAACATATGCAAAAAGACTGTTTATATTGATTGCTGTCTGACTCTCGTATCTTAAATGCTCACAGGAAAACATTTTTATTTGTCTTCTGATTCATGATTAGCCATTATTCAAACAAGAGTCTAATTTCAATTTCATATTTTCCCATTCATGAATTTATTTAAGTGTTTTTCTTTTTTTTCTCTCCCCTGGAAAGGGACCGAGTTGATAAATGCGCCTGGGGACTCCTCCAATCCAGCAGACAACAGAACAAGATACATTTCACAATTATTATAAACAACGTCTGGAGGGAGAGGGGATAAAAAACAACAACAACAAAAACAAAGCATTAATCATTTTGATCAAGACAGTTGAACGAGCATTTAGTCTCAAGAGCTATTATCTGATTAGATAGACTCAATCAATCGCAAATTTTGACATGTTCTAGCAAGAATAACAATGAGGATTCTTTTGATGAATTGTTGAAATATTGCTTAAAAAGACGGGGGTATTGCGGAAATGAATAATAGTCGTTCACTGAATAGTATCAATACCGATCAAGTGAACATAACCCGAATTCCTTCATGTCTCGATGATGATTTTCAGAAGATATATCCGATGTCCCTGAGACTCAGCGAAACGCCCCGCTTCGTCCGAAAAATCCCTGACCATCCCGGTTGAACCACCTGGGGTGGCAAAAATCTTATTAGCTCACTATTCAACTTGTAAGCAGTATATATACATAGGGTTACACATTTTCATTACTGGACAATATTTGAAATATCAACTTTTATCACCAGAGATCTCCAAAATACCACTTGTAGTAGGCGAACATCTGTTTGGCTCTCAAACAAAGCAATTGATATAGAGAGAACAACATGAATTGGCAAATACTTAGTTTCTGAAGATGTCTATCGTAAATTATATACCATAAAGGCCCAGTGGTATGAGAATGAACTTTTGCAAACTGTCCCTTTAGAAAGGTAGCCATCATTTGACTGCAAACGATAGGCCATATCATCAACCACTGCCCTTATAAGTATTTTGAAGGACGACGTCCCCTATTGCGAAACCTGTGCCAATTCAAAACCTAATCAAACTTGACTTAATAGCTGTTAAGGAACATGGTGTTGGTGCACATTGAAATAGCTGTATTACTTGATATTATTATTATTATTATATTGAGACTTTGGCCTTCTTTCGCATCCCACTCCATGTTCTCCTTTTAATCAAATCTTCCTCTTCTAAACTCTGTGTTGTTATGCCAGCACTCTCTACTTCATTTTTTGAGGATTGATATTAGTTGAATTAAATTAATGCAAAATGAGTTTCAAAATAAAAAAAATATATTTAAATATTTAACTCAATAAATTTCTGGGTATTCTTCAGGAGATACAAAGAGAATCTGTAATATTCAAATATGTTTATTTTATTTTTGTGAAAGTCATCTTGCTTTGATTTAATTCAACTATTATCAAATTTGACTTGAACATTCGAAGAAACAAAGAATTGTATTACGAGATAATAGTAAGATAGTACGTATGGATGACTCCCCATATTATTTTGGTATATTGCCTTTTAATTTACTGTCATCGATGGGAATAACTGATCCGGGAGGGATTTGATCATGGTAGTTGAGCACGCTATTCGAGTCTATTCAACCCATATTCAATAGAAAATTTAATTAATTAATTCAAACCAGATCGGGGTCTGCATCGTTTAGCTTTTTTGGAATAAAACAATAAACATCAACTGTCAAAAGGAAACCAGAAATTAATAAATTTTTCTAAGCTTCGTCATGTAAAAATAAGGTTGTTAAACATCAAAATGAATTATTTTTATTAAGCTTTGAGTCAAAACGGTTCATTTAGTAGAACTCAATATAAAGCCCGTGAAAATATAATTACCGAAAGGTGGAACAATAAATTTAACAGCCTATTCAACTTGGCATTTAAGTATTTCGAATAATAATTTAATTATTCATTGGAGATGATAAGCGATGGTGTTCGTAAACCTCAGATGTGATTTATTTACCACGATCAAGATAGAAATCTTTCTCGAGTTTGGACTTTAAATAAGTGAATGAAATTACATAATTTATGTAAGGAAGGTATATTTCAAGAGAGGGAGAAGAGCTTTTATATGAATTGAATAGAAAGGAAGGAAATAGGGATTTAGATTAGAATCAAGAGGGGATTTTTACTTTCTATTCAGGTCCAAGAATATAGAGATAGAATTAAAATCCAGTGAAAAAAAAAACATTTAAGAATGGGATGTGAGTTTTTAAAATTTTAACATAACTAATTGAAACTTATTTGTTTATTTTTAAAATAATTGGAAAATATATATGGTACAGGCACCTATTATCGACAATACACCTATTGATGATACTTCTTATTCACTTTGGCATACACCTGCTTCCCTCGTATATTAAAATTAAATTAAATTTAAATTCGATTTAATAAGATTTTATTATATTTTTTTGTTAATCTTCCCTCTCTCCCACTTTGAGCCTTTATAAATTTCACGTAGTAGTTATTTTCTCGCAAAATGACGTTGGATTATAGCTAAATGGATCATCTTTTTCATTCTCTCTTGGTCCAGACTTATGACTCAGCAGACTCCAATAGCTTCTAGCAGTAGTCTCGCGATATATATCTTGTTTAAAAAGCGCGATCAAAACAATTCTCGTTAATATGTTAATTATTCTTTAATATATTAATGAGAACATTATAAATTTATTGAAAATCTTAAAGGCTACATATATAAGAATATTTTTGTCAAAATTTAAAGACATAAGATATTTAAATTTTGCCTTCAAGACGTTATATACCTATAGTATATTGCGTTTTAAATTTTTATTCATGTTTTTATATAAAATGTGAGGCTTAATGGGCAGATCTAGACTTCTGATTGACTACTGCTCTAACTCTAGTTATCTTTTCTATTAATAATAATACTGGGAGGCGTTTGAATATAGTTTAATAATAATACTCTTAATGCGTATATTGCCTGTGAGCGGAAAAGACACTTTGATATTCGATATTATGATCCCCTCCAGTTCGAAGAAATTTGATAAGTTCCCGGGGTCAGGCACATCTGGGCCGAAGGCATATATGTATAACAATAATAGCATAATAATACTTGCTATGGGTTAATAAATAAATAAAACTTTTATTTTATTAGCTTAGAACAGATATTACCAACCCTGAGTACTGACACCCAGAGGTTTGCGGTTGGTCCTTTGGGATACTAGTACAAATGTAATAAAAGCCGAAAAATATACATACTTATATTAATAGTGAAAAAATATATGTAAATCAAAAAATTCCTTATCTTTTTATATCTTTTTATCTATCTATAGCTTAAGAGAAAAAATTGTTTCCACTAATACTAATAGTAAATAATAATATTCTCTACAAGTATACAGCACACTGCACACATTGGTAACTAACTGACTTCCTTATCAGAAGATTTTTTTTGTAAAAATTATTTCGAATGTTTAAATATGTAGGATATTGTGTATGTTAATAAATAATAGTTTTTATTTTGATTTACTTTCCTTAACTTGAAACAAATTAACAATCAAATTAGAAGACGGATCTGGGTGGAAAAAACAATTATCTTCTTATTTCTTTATAAAAAATAAAAATAAATCTATTAAGTCCAGATTTAAGATATTATACCTTCTTACTTCAATTTAATATAATTTCAAAAGACTATGTTTAAAAAAATCGGAGACTCTTTACACACATTTCTTACGTCCTACAATTTATTGACATCTACAGATTAAATGTTTGAAATAACCACAGCTATATTATCAATAATTGCAAACATCTCTTTGATATGATGAGTACTATTTATGATAATAGCTAATAAATAGTAGTCAAAATAGGTTGGGCGATAGTTTAAAAAAAATATATAAGCTTTGGAAGATAAATTGAGAAATTTCTTATTTAATGAGAAAACTAATATACATTAGAAGTTTAAATAAACAGCATCACTTAAAAAAAGAGTAAATAAATATATATATATAAAAAATAAAATACAAACTTTTACTTTTATCTAAATTTTTTTAGAAATTTATGGTAAAGGTAGAAAGAAACAAAAGAAACAAATAAGTAAACAGAGGATATCTATATAGATATATGAATGTACTTATAAAGTTTTTATATTTAGCATGTTCTTTGACTTTCTTTCTTCCTCTTTCGTTTCTTTCTCTTATTCTATATATATTACTGGTATTGTGTTTTCAATATCCGAGAGAAGTGCTGATGTGAATGGAAGTGAACAGAACAGAAAACTAAGCTCAACAGCAAAAATGTTGAAACAAGGATTACTAAAAATAGTCCCCTTTCTAAAACGCTCGACCAGTGTAATAGAATAGCTGAAGATCTGATTTATTTTTTTATTAAAAGAGAATGAAATCTTGATTCATCCTTTTACAGAATCAGAAAATGTGTAATAAAATTATTCGATGAATAAGGTAAAAAAAGATGCTCAGAAGCCCAAAGACCAAATTAAATAAAAAGCTCTTCGCACCGACTAAGGCATGGGTAGATAGAAATAATTTATATTTATAACAAGTTGTTTACAAAATTATTCAATTTTTTTATAAATGAAAATTGTTATTTTATTAGATTTATCAACATACAACAGAACGGATATAGGTAAGTAATTAATTCAAACAATGGAACCTATAATATCTTTAATGTGTGAATTAGTAATTGTTAATAGCTTCATGTATCAATTCAGGCAATGTAACTCTAATTCCTCGAAATAGTAAATTTATTAGTCGATATTTTCACTTTATGTCAAAACATGTAATGCTCAATCCAACATAGATGAGCGGGCTCGTTAGAATCCTGAGTTTTTAGCTGGACTGTAGTCACAGCTAACTGGACAATGACATGGTCAATTCAGTTATCCTAAAATTGGAGTGTGTGCTCATACTTGAGAACGATCGCAGAATTTGCCGATCGAAAAGTCGTAGTTATATTGTATTATTTGTTGTTGATGTTCAATAAATAGTTATAATTATAACTATATGTGATTTAAACACAATGTCATCCCTTAAAATAAGATAAGAAACGCTGGTAAAGAGAAATCAATGAATTTGTCGTAGGTAAATTTGTTTTGTTACAATAGTAAGCTGGTCACTCACCAAACGTATTATTTGCATCAAGGAGAAGACAACCTCATTGATTTCTATTTATGAATAAACAACTCTCCTATTCTCGGTAAAACAAAATCTTTTCAATTATTTTATTTTTATTTGCAAATGAATTTTTATTTTTATGATGACACAACCTTCTTAAGTCTCAAATTTTTTAGGAAAAATCTGAGACGCACTTTTACAAATATTAGACTCGCTCTATAGCTTCGAATTATTCGCAAATGGATCGGTCTGCATGGCCTACTATGGAGTCTATGATAAGAAATAGCAATAGAGGACGGGAATTTATACTATCCATTATATGAGAGTATAGGGATAAGAGTAAATAAATATAGCTACACCGAGATGATAATAACCTTAGCATTTGAAAGGGTTTTAATCATCTCAAACAATAACAATATTACATTTTTCAAATTTTAATTTATATAATATCTTGATGCAGTACTAAAAAATGCTTTGATTTTTTTTCGTTTTTGATAGTATATAATATTTTCCGCCCGTAATACTAGTTTCTCAAACTAGAAACTACTTGGTAATCCTACGTAGGGGCCTATTCCATGGATTCTTTCTCTTCTTACTTTTATCCTAACTTAAAATTTCACCTCTAATTATCTATTTACATTTTTTCCTTTCGTATTATTATTATTAGTTTTGATATTGGCTTTTTAATTTATTTTTTCTTAAGTAGATTTTTTGAAGAAATGCCTCTAATGAAGCTAGAATTTCGAAAATTTTATATTTTTCTAAATTCTAAATACTCACTCCTTTAGAAATTATCCAGAAATTAATGCTAATTTAGTAATTGCAGGGGCGGATCTAAATATGGGCTTTTTAGGCTGCAGCCCAGGGCCCCGTGGATATAAAGGACCCCCAGCAATATTTTATAGAATACAGTTTTTGGACAAAATGGCAATTACTTTGATTAATTAGGTAGGCCTCCAAGTAGTGTTAGCCCAGGGGCCCACAAATTCACGATCCGCCGCTGAGTAATTGTATAATTAGCTTATAAGATAATATAAAATAATAATACTGTTTAAGGGCTCAAAATTTAGCCTGAATTTACAAATACTAATACATATTAAAATGAATAGATATAGTTTATATAAAAATAGTACAATAATTTTTTGATTTTGCTTTTCTGGCTTTCATTTAACGAATTCAGAAAGCGGGCAAAGAACATTACATTCGGGTTTCAGGTATGTTAATTGGCAATTAGTACATAAATCCAAAAATATATTCGGCGGAATTATTTATTTGTTCTTTAATACCTAACGGTGTAAAATTTTCCAGAAAAAATGATCTACCTATGCGATGTCATATTATTTTATTTATTCACATTGAATTAAATAATTATATGAAATTATTTAATTTTTTATTTTTTGCAATCGGACAAATAAAAAAATAACATAAAAACGTTGAATTATTATATTATTTTTCAAGTCATAATTTTTTTTAATTTGTTAAAGCAATTAAATCAAATATTACCATTATCATTACTAGAGCTATGTTGAATGTCGTAAAAGTAAATGCATCGCTCGTGTGTGACGCGTTTAAAGACCGTCCGACCAGACCCGTGTATCGTTGAATTTATTGGTTGTTATTGTGCGTTGGGGTCTGTTAACTCTTCATTTGATTCGCGTTCAGAATTTGAACTTGCAGTTAAGGTACAAAACATGTTCGTAAAAACAAATCAACAAGTTTTATATAAATGTAAAGTCAAACAAAAAAAAAACAAAAAAAATTACAGAAATTCTTGAAAAAAATAAAATAAAAATCCTTTTAAAATAAATTTCGGCAAGATTTTGAACAATAAATAGAATTGGCTCACAGCTCTAGTTTACATCATGACCTAATTCGAAAAAATTTGAGAATCTGAATAATATTTACAGTATGGTACATTACATTAGATTTATGATACTCTTAAGAATTGTGTCAATGACCTTAGCATTTGAAAGCACCAGTTCCAAAAGATTTACTGAAAATAAGAAATATGTATGTGAGGCAATTTGTTCTTAAATTGCAGAAATTTTTACAGGCTTCTCAAACATTTTCATTATCAAATAACCCAAGAAAAATATATTTGGAAACGGTGATTTGATTCTTGTTTCATTTTGATTTGAACATGGCTTCTTATAAGAAATTTCATTTAAATATGATAATACTTATTTAATTAAAATGTTGTTCGATTTCCTTAGCGAATGAACTCGTTTATGTTACTACTTAATTCCACCACAAAAGGATCATGAGAATAAAGAAATCAACAGTTAATTCTCAAAGCACGTTTTTGGACGATTTATTTTAAAGAACTGTAATTTATGTTTTTATGTGCGCATGTAAGAGTATGTATAAGTAAGTATAATTATATAGCCTGTTAATAATCTTTTATTTTTATTAGAGGTGAAATGACAGGC
Organism: Forficula auricularia; assembly: GCA_024734495.1. Taxonomy (NCBI): domain Eukaryota; kingdom Metazoa; phylum Arthropoda; class Insecta; order Dermaptera; family Forficulidae; genus Forficula; species Forficula auricularia. Next base: position 10,405,746 of record JALMQS010000085.1, on the reverse strand, counting down.
ACAGTCTATTTATGAAATAGATATGCGAAAGCATGTAAAACATGTTCTATCGATATTTCAAATATGTGCGATGCATTACTGACATAGCGAACTTCGATGCTGCCCATCTGACACTTGCTATTCTCTGCAAACATTCAGCATACCGATGTAAGAGGTCTCCGTTCTGGTCATCAGTATTTATAATCCACGTGGTGGCCTATATATTTATTCTAGGTTTTCTTTTTCCTTATATGATAAGAATCGAATTCTGTTCTTTTTATGTGCTATTTGATTCGGAAAGCAGAAAGTGAAATTTTTCGTTAAGAATACTAAAACTGAAAAATTATTATTTTCAAATTGTTGATATATTTTTTCTTTTAAGTATTGTTTTGGTGACCTAATTCAGGATTAATTAAATAGCCTAAATATTAGAATGATTAGAATTACTTACGTTATAGTACGTGGAAATTGTATATAAATTAAGATTTCAAGAATCTTATAACTTGATCTCAAATAGAATGTAGAATTTTACAAACATTTCATCAACTTTCGGACTTCAAAAAAATACATTTTTTTTTTAAATAATTAACTTAAAAATGAAGTTCCTGAAACAATCATAAAAACATTTTTACTTTTAATCTAGTATAAAATGATTAGATACAGTCTACAGACGAAAGCCAACATATGAATGATAATTCTACTAAATCTTAAATGACCTTAATTGGAAAAAAATCAAGAAAGTTTCAAATCCGAGTTGATATGAATAATTTTTATTACATATCAGAAGGATTGTATTCAAGCCCTAGGGAATTGAAATCATGCCAAAAAGCAATCCGGAAATCCTGGGTTCGGTTCATCATCATCATTGAGTATAAAGTCCTAAGACTGGTTTGATGCAACAATCCGTCTCCACTCGACTCTGTCCCCCGCCAGCTGTTTAACCTCTCTAAATGTCTGGCATCCCATATCCCCAATTATTTGGTTGAAATATTCTAATCTGGTTCTTCCCCTTCCCCTTTTCTTTCCCACCTCCCCCTCCAAGATATCCCTAAGCAGTCCCCCATGTCTCAGTGTGTGCCCCATCATCTGACCTCTTCTCTTCTTCAGACTCTTCCACAAGGTTCTTCTTTCTCCGATTCTTCCAAGAACTTCTTCATTTGTAATTTTATCCATCCATTTGATATTCATCATTCTTCTGTAGCACCACATTTCCGAAAGCCTCCAATCTCTTTCTCTCCGCTTTTCCAATTGTCCAGGTTTCACACCCGTACATGGCTATGCTCCATACATATGTCTTCAATAGCAACTTCCTGTTTGCTAAGCTGATTGAGGAGGAGCATAGTAGTTTTTGTTTTGAATTAAACCCCATTTTTGCTTGGGCAATTCTTGATTTAATTTCGTTTTTGCTCCTCCCATCCCATGTTATTTTACTTCCTAGGTAGCGGAATTCCTTAACTCCTTCTAGGTTTTCTTGGTTAATTTTGATGCATTCCTGTCTCGTTTGTTCTTTTTTTGTACATACTAGGACCTTGGTTTTATTCTTGTTTATTTTCATTTTGATTTCTTCTATTAGGATTTGGTTAATTCCATTCAAGGCGTCCTCTAATTCTTTTTTATTGCTTCCTAGAAGGGCAATGTCATCGGCAAATCTTAACATAGCGATCTTTTGACCTTGGATTTCTATACCTGTATCAATTTTGTCTTTGAATTCTTTAATCGCTTCTTCTATGTATAAGTTGAAAATCATGGGTGACAGCACACATCCTTGTCTTACACCTTTTTTTATTTTGGCTTCTCTGTGTTCATCACCAATATTTATAATTGCCGTCTGGTTTTGATATAGATTGTAGATTAGTCTTCTCTCTCTGAATTTTATTCCCGCCTGTTTTAATATTTTAAACATAATTTCCCAATTGACATTATCGAATGCTTTTTCTAGGTCTATGAATCCGATGTAGACAGATTCTTCCCTGATAAAAGCCCTTTCTATTATTAGTCTAAGAGAGAGAATTGCTTCTCGGGTGCCTCTGTTTCTTCTAAAGCCGAACTGGTCTTCCCCCAGATTTTCTTCAACTCTTTGTTCTATTCTTCTCTGGATTATTTTGGTTAGGATTTTGGAGGCATGTGAGGTTAGGCTAATGGTCCTGAAATTTTCACATTTATCCGCGCCTGTCTTTTTGGGAAGTGTGACTATTTTGTTTTTTTGGAAATCTTTTGGGATGATTCCCAATTTATAGATTTTGCTAATTAGTTCAAAGAGTTTGTCAAGTGCCTTTTCCCCAGAGTTCTTTAGGATTTCAGCTTGTATATTGTCTATTCCGGGTGCTCTATTATTTTTTAGTTCCTTCAAAGCTGTCTCGAATTCTGACCTGAGTATGGGGTCTCTAATTCGTTTTCGTCCACAGATTCTTCTTCTTCTATTGGGTTCATTGTTTTTTCTTCTCCATAGAGTTCTTCTAGGTGTTCCTTCCATCTATTTGCCTGTTCGTTTTCGTTTAGAATAATGTGGCCTCCTTTATCTCTTATGTTCTTGCTTTTTGGCTTGTCTTCTTGAAAATTTCTTTTTATTGCCCTATAGGCTACATCAACTTTTCCCAATACTAGATTTTCGTTGACTTCTTTACATTTTTCTTGAATCATTTTTTCTTTTGCTTTTCTACATTCTCTTATAACTTTCCATCTTAATTTTTTATATGTTTCTTTCCCTTCTTCGTCTTTTCTGTTCTTAAATTTTCTTCGTTCGTCAATCAGTTGCAGTATTTCGTCTGTTACCCATGGCTTTTTAATTTCGTTTTTCTTTGATTTAAGGACTTCGTTGGCTGTTTCAGTCAGGCTTGATTTCATAGCATTCCATTCTTGTTCGATTTCTTCTTCTTTATTATTTGTGGGTGTTTTTTCTTCCAGTTTCTTATTCATTACGGGTTCGGTTCACAAGAAAGTAAATCCGACCATTCTGACATGTAATAAAAATTATCTTTTACAATCCGGATTAAATAGAAGATATTCTAGTGATTTTTCCAACTAAATATAATTCTGATTCTATCTCCAAAAATTATCTTTCATTTTTTTTTTTTTTATTTATTTATTGTCACCGGGAACAAAACCCATTTAGAAAGCACATCAGTAAAGTGTAAAGTAGGGTTAGTGAGGGAGCCGAGTTTTAGCCGGTAGAAATTTTATATGCTAGCCAAGATCGAACCCCGGCCGCCCGCTTATACATCATCATCATCGAAGCTGAAGCGGAGCCTAGCGCGTTAGCTAACCCGACTCCCTATCTTTCAATTTAAATGATCTTATTTTTTTGAGAGATCTTAATTATTTTTGTAAAAATTCTTAGAGAAAAATAATGTTCATTAAAGAACAAATAATTTATAATAACCTTTTAAAATTTGCAAGATTTAGAAGAGTTTTTTTTGAGAAAATTGCATAAAAAATCACTGCAGAAACTGAGATTTTTCCATATTTAAATAATCAAAAGTCACCGTTTCATTTCATTTGAAATTTTTTTATTTTACTTCAGATCGATTATTTTTAGTTTTTTTGGTTTGTTAAAAAAAAGTCACCTCTATTTTCGCAAAATTGGTTGGGTTTACTATATTCCTAATTACATGAACTTTTTGACAATTTATCAATTTGCTAATTAAAGATTTTTAAAGAGAGTTTTCTAACTCTTTTTCAAAACTGGCTTTAATATCCATTGAAATGTAAAAGTATTAGTTTTGTATACTTGAAATAAAAGATAATAAAAATTAACACCTAAATATGAAACATGAGAAAACTCATAAAGCTTCGAGAAAAAGAATAAAACTAGTGGCTGAATATTATCCATCTTTATAGCTTTTTATTAAAAATGACTTGGCTAGGGTTTGCCTAGACAAACACTCAACAAATGCTTTTCCACTGGGTAGTTTTACAAATCGCTCATAGAAAACAAAGACAAGGACACGCGTCTGACTATTTTCAACTTGAGAATAAAATGAATGGGTCTGAGTTTTTCCCTTCACAGAAAAGCAATGGCTCTTACTATATTATTAGATTTGAACGAACGAATTATTAAAATAGAAAAATATAAAAAGTTTCCATTTCGACAATTTCTTTTCATGATTTTTTATCCAAATAAAGTTGTTTAACTAACGACTGATAATGAATAAATCAATTTTAATTAAAGAAAATCGCTCAACTGTTATGACCTTTCTACCATATATGTTAATCGAAGAATTGATCAACTCCATTTTATTTTGCTATTAAATTTCAATTTTTTCTTTTTTTCAAAATCAACAAACGAAGAGTATTAAATTTAAATTAATCAAACATTTCATTTAATTGAAAATAAAGAATAAAAAAAGCAAATTGAATGTATCTTTTTCAAATTGAATTTTCGTTAATAATAGAGCTAGTAAATAAAAATAAATTTTAAATTGATTTTTTTTGTTTTAATTGAAAGGTAATTCTATGAAATGTTTAAAGTTGAAAATTAATCCGTTTTTAACGTTTCATAGATATATTCTGACTTCATCAGCAACTTAGGTCATTGAAAAAGCTTCTCAAGTTTTAGATAATATTGATAAAGATATATTTTATATAAATAATAATCATTAATAATATATTATTAAAGTTGGCATAAAGAAATAAGGACTATATTTTTTATGACTTCTTCAGGGCTCTTTTATGTGTATTAATTTGTTTTGTGTGTTTTGAAGTGGTTTGTGAGATGCAAATTTGAAAATGTTATAATCTGTATTAATTGAGGCATTATCACTTTTTAGAGCCATGAAGAAGTCAACAAAGTTGACGAAACGTTGGCGATAAAATATAAATTATTTGCATAAAAAATATAGTCCTTATTTCTTTATGACAACTTTAATAATTTAATCGATGGACATAATTAATCAAAAAAAATTAATAATATAATTGAGGCTATGGTTTACCTTCCTATATTATAATGACTTTTGATTTATTAAATGAATTTATTGATAACATTAAAAACAGTAACAGTTTCTTATGATAATAAATTGACAAAACGTTCAACCCTATTTAATCTTGGCTTCTAAAATATTATTTTGTTCACATCTTAACGAATATAGTTTATATTTGTAAATCATTGACACAAATCATTCTATATTTTATTTAATAAATAATTAATTTCACCTATTTCTTGAATAAATATATATTTCTCGTAATATGTATATTCAAAAAACGAGGATTTAAATTTTCTCAATATTTTTGTGAGTCTTAAAAATTTCTACATGTCTTTTTTTATGTTTCAACTCGAGCAAATATCAAATGCTTTTATTTTTATCGGAAAATATAATCCAATATAGATTTGATCAGTGTTCGAATTCGAATCGCTGTTTGGTCTGGTATATCAACTATCGATATCTAATTTTGACAGGCGGTAAATTCCTAGGTGAGGGATTTGTTTGATTTTTTTATTTATTTATTTCATGGAGAGACATCCAATAAAAAACTTTACTCAACCGTAGTGGAATTATATATAAAAAAAAAAAAAAAAAATAGAAACGTTCTTTGAGAGTAAATGCGCAATGTTAAATATGGAATTTAACTTTAAATATTTCATATAACATATGGAAGTTAACTAAAAATATCTCCTATGAATTTTAATTGAAAATCAGTTTATATTCAAACACTGAATGGTTTTAAAATTCCGGTACAAGGAACGTAATCTCATTATAGCATTTTGAAATGATTTTTAATTTTATCTTACTTAAAATATTCCTAATAATATTATTAAGGCTAGCCTAAACCAACTGGATGACGGGTAGCGGTCTATTAAATAAATATATTCATTTAGAAGCGTTCCAACAGCGGTCTGGGTTGCGTTCTTTTAACGGTAAGGAGCGGATTCGACAAGCCATGGTAGTCGTTTTGGGGCTCTCTAACTTTTGAACTTCCGGTTCAAAAATTCAGAAAATATTATTTTTTCTCAATATAATTAAAATAAAAATTAAATTTCTAATAGTTAAAAATATTTAAGCTTATTATTATTAAAGTGGTTCTAAATATTATAATTGGCGAGCATGCATATTCTTCAAAATGTTTCAACTTTTCCCTCCATTTTGTATTATTTTCTTTGCAAAATTATAGAGCTTTTTTGAGAAATAGTAAAACATTAAAAAACTACCTATTATTAAAAAAAAATTGTTATGTTGTGTGTGTGTCCACACGACTTTCTATTACAATCTCTCCTAATTTTTTCTGAAATTTTTTTACACTGACTAAAATCCCAAATATTTATTGCTGTGGGATCAAACTTTTTCGACATCAGAACAACACATTTTTTCTTTGTTAGAAATATAATTTTTTAAAAAAATTTTCTTTTTCTTCTTTTCTTTGTTAAGAAATATAAATTTTTAAAATTGATTGAAGTTAATTTTTTTTTCTTTTATATTAAAATTTTAAGGAAAATATTTTATAGAAAAAAAATAATTATTTCCTTCTTTTTAGTCCATTTTCACAAGTGTAGAAAAATATCAGAAAACCAAAAAGTTTTTTTTGTTATTTCTATTTTCCTTTACAAAGTCATTGTCTGATACACACCAAATTCAAGTCCTGCTTTAATTTAAATCAAAATAAAATTCATACATTTCATAAAGAACTCTGTTTTCGGTTATGAAGCCATTCCTAAGCTCAACCGCTTTTTACTTTACCATACAGGGTATGGTCAAGTATTGTAATCGTGCATGAAAAAAGTGGTTTTTTTCCTTCTTTTTTCAAAATATCTAAAAAACGGCTGAAACTATTTTGATTAAAAAAATTGAGCGAAACCATGGCATTTCGGTCTACAAAAAGCTCCTATAAGTGAAAATCGAAAAAATTATATTTTTCGAGATAATAATTGTTTTGTCAAAATGTCTGTTAGTTAGTCTGTGCGTTACCAAATTTTTGTGGACGAGCTAACTCAAAAACTAGTGTGAATATCAAAACCAAATTTCACACGTAGTTTTGGTCCATTGAGATTAAGAGCTGATTAGATGTTAGTGAATATCAATCCAAAATTAAGAGGGGGGGGTTAAAAATTAAAAATCTAGGCCATTTGAGAAAACTCAACCAAATAATCATCATAATCAGTGGGACCCCAGAAATCTAAAAATGCAAAAACTAATCGTCCAAAATGGGGAGGGGAGGTGTAGGGTCAAAAAATGAAAATCTAGGCCCGTGTACCAAACTCAACCAAATTTTGTATACATAATCCGTGGGGCTCCAGAAGTATAAAAAAAACTAAGCGCCCAAAATGGGGGGGGGGGGGGAATGCAAAAACTAACCCCTCTCCCCTACATGATTATAAATTCTTTTATTAAATATTATATGTGGGGTGAGGTTGTATGATAAAGTCAAGTGGATGGCCACATCAGAACACGTCAGCTTATTAAAGAAAGCTTTTAGTTAAACAGAACTTTATCAAAAGGAGATTTTGGGGATTCTCTCATGAAACCGACCATTGTTCAACAATAGAAAGGAAAATTGATTGAAAAATTTGCTGATAAACAATATTTCCTTTTTGTGAAACTTACTTAGTAGCATTTTAATTATAATTTTATTTTAATTATCATTTTGTTTGATTGAAATTCGATCGATTTATGATCTCACAGATAAAAAAAAACTTATTTGCAAAATATCTTATAGTAAATAGTATATTCTTAATTTGTTGCAGATTTTAATTGCCATATATATTTTGATTTCCTTTCCCTTTTTTCTTTTCTTTTTCTTTTTTTACACATAATTTAGTTTTTTGCAGTTAAATGAGTCCTTGCCCATTGTTTTGCGTAGGCGTCGGCGTTGCTGGCCACCTCTTTCCTACATGAATATAATATAATCAAAGCAAAAAAAAAGAGGACTTTAGAATCACCATTATCATTTTATTTTGTTTTTGTTTAATTTGTTCATAACATTAAAAAAAACAAACAAACAAATATTATATGGAAAAATTGTTTTAGTTACAAACGTAAGTTTTTTTTTGGTGGGGTTTCCGCCATAGCCATATTTATTCGGCTATAAAACAGGGTCTACATAGCAAATTAAATTTAATTAATTTTGTTGTTGCGACACTTATTATACATCGCTTTTATTATTCTATTTATTTTTCATTCTTTCCTACTTTAAAAAAATAAATAAATAAATAAAAAAGTTTATTCGATACACAAAAAATGCTATTTAGGAAATACTGCCATGTCAGTCGAAATAATTATTTTATTTTCGATCATAAATATTAGATTTAGTATAAATCATTATTATTGAATATATCTAATATTGTTTTTGTATAGATACTATTTGTTTCATTGTATTATAAAACCAGCTTATCTATGGATACCAGCGATGCCTCTTAAACGGAATTTTTTTTAATAACTGGTCAATTGATCCTGGTATCTGATTAAAAGTGAAAATTTTATACTTTCTGTTAGAAACAGTAAAATGAAATATTTAATAATGACTGGGGCTCCCTTGGGGTTTCAAATACCCGAATACAAACAAATATACTAAATTTACAAATAACACTTGGATAAAAACTTTTCAAGACTCTTTATGCTCTTCTTAAATTATTTATTTATTTATTATAGGGAAAAATGAACAATCATTAGAAGGGCTACCTAACGGGGAATTTTATTATTACTTGAATCTAAATTAATTTAGAAACATTTATATATAGTGAAAATCAACTCAATTGCCAATCTAGAGGTGATATTCTAGCTTCTTAGTGTATCAAACTATGCCCAAGAAACCTGTAAGAAGACTATCACTGTTCAAAGACTTTCGATCAGGCATAATAAAAGAGTCTTCTTGCGAAATTGCCTGCTTTTAGTGTCATCCCAAGACTCTACAAGTGGTTTGAAAGCTTTAGTTTAAACTTTAGTATATATTAAGATTGTGGATGATGGAATATCATCTCCTTTCTCTCTTAATCCTGGGGTTCTCATGGTTCAGCCATTACACCCATCGATTTTCTTAATCTATATAAATGACCTAATGAATTCTCTCTTTAATCCACTTCATTTCTGTACTACGATAGTACACTACAAAGTGGAAAAAAATTGCAAATAAATTACGTATTAAAATAGATAGTATTGATTCGTGAAATATTGTTAAATTTCGATTTGGTTTACCTATAGATACTAATTTACTGAATATTTAATAATTAGGACAATATCAAATTATATTATTCACCTGTTTATTAATATTTAGAGTATCAACTCTATTGGTTTAAATATTTAGATACATAATTTTATATTTAACACAAATAATTAGCTCGTCCAGTCATAGGAGTGAATTTATTCTATCTTTAAAAATTATGAGTTATGACGTTTGGTCAACAAGACCAATTTATAACTTTTAAAAATTCCGACCTTGGGGCCTATACGACTTGATAAACTCGCACCGCACTCGGGCATACTTTTTAACCGACTTCAAAAAAGGAGGAGGTTCTCTATTCGACTGATTTTTTTTGTGCCTATGTTACCTCATATCTCCGCCAATTGTGAACCGATTTTGAAAAAAAATTTGCGTTCGATTCAGTCTACCTTCCGATTGGTCCCATTAATTTTTCATAGCTATTAGACCTTTTTTGTTAGGTTTGTTCAGGCCTAACTTCTTTGTTTATGAACCGATTTCGATGATTCTTTTTTTATTGGAAAGGGGTATCTTAGGAATGGTGCCATATTAATTTGGTCAAGTTCAGATAATATGATCACTATTAATAACATCACTAAAAAAACAAAAATAAAAATAATTTTTAGAAAAAAATAAAACCGACTTCAAAAAAATTAAATGCAACAAATAAAATACACTAAAAGGTATAAAATAATTATTATCTTATTTAGTTACAACTAAACTACGAAATATTAAGATGAAATTACTTTTTGAAGTCGGTGCCAAACAAACTATGCCTATAAGCGAGCGTACCCACCAAACGTACTAAGTAAGATCCGTCGAGTGCGATTCATAAAAGGTATATGTTTGGCACCGACTTAAAAAAGTAATTTCATCTTAATTTTTCTTTCTTAGTTTAGTTGTAACTAAATAAGATAATAATTATTTTATACCTTTTAGTGTATTTTATTTGTTGCATTTAATTTTTTTGATGTCAGTTTTATTTTTTTCTTAAAAATTATTCTAACGAGAATTTCAAAGTACGCCTGCTCAGTACGCCCAAGTGCGGTGCAAGTGCATTAAGTCGATAGTTCGATCAATATTCAAATGATTTTTAATTTGTCAGCATCGCTACACATTATGGGGAAAGTCGTATGATTTAGGGGCATATAAAAATGATTATATTACTAAAATTTAGGTCAAAGATTTATAGATATCCAGCATTTTCCATGACGCTTTTGAGGATTCGAATCATATCCTATCGGAAAATGTAGAATATCTATAAATCTAAGAGTTTTATCAAAAAAGTGGTCCAAGTAAACGATCAAGTAAATAAAATTTTCTAGACAATGAGATAGGAATCAAGTTTCTAGGATGAGTGGTTTTCATTTTATGAAGAAAAAACTGCGATTTTTTGAAATTATTTGAATCATTTCTTGTCATGGAAAATGCTGGATATCTATTAAATATAAGAGTTTCATCAAAAAAGGGCTCCAAATAAACGTTCAAGTCAACAAAATTTACTATGGAATGAGATAAGAAACAAGTTTCTAGGATGAGTGGTTTTCATTTTATGAAGGAAGAACTGCGATTTTTTGCAAAAAAATGGAAAAAAGTAAGAGTTTTAGGGATATTCAAAAGTGATCCCGGGGGCTGTTTTTTGACAGACGGTAATACCGGTTCTACTAAACCTAAATACATTAAATTTTTATCATTTTACGACTAATTTAAAGAACTTTAATTTATCTAATAAATACATTTTTTATTTGATAAGCCGATTTAGATTTATTCATGAAAAACTGAAAAAACTTCAAAATTTTCTCATTTTGTGGAGCGTAGAAAAATTTCCACAACAAAGATTTGGGGGAACACTTAAGGTAGTAACATTGGAGTACTAATAAAGGTATTCCAGAAATAAAATCTTTACCGGGAATTATTTCCTGTTAAAATCGTAATTTGCCTGGACTAAATATAGAATTTAAATTTTAGATCTATGTAACGTTATATCTTATTCTAAAATCGGGAAATCAAAAACACATTTTGAGAAAATGGTTGCCATTTCTGGTCAAGAACTTCTTTTCTTTTTAAAATTTTTATTATCTTTAAGACTGATCCAATTAATTGCCAGAAACAATCTGCATAAATCATTATATTTTCTTCAACCTCAAGACGCGCTGTACATATTTATTTCAGAGTTCTTGTCTCCAAGTTTATAGCTTCAACTTTAAGCCATGTTTTGACTTTTCACACCTCAAAAACTTTCTATTGTGTTAAGAAACAACTGATAAAGAAAGATTGCGCGTATAATTTCGAACATACCACACGTGATATTGCTAGAATGTACATCCGTTAATTGGTTCTTGTAAAATTGAACATGATTCGTATTTTAAAGTAAAACTTTAATTTAACTTTGTTGTATAATTTTTTTCTCTTCAAATTTTCCCATAATATAGTTAGTATATTTTAGAAACCAAAAGATTTTATATTAAATTGAAAGTTTTTGTGCCGAGAGTAGCAGAATTTTTATATATTGAAGGAGACAAAAGAGTGTGTCTTCTGCAGGAATTATAAATTTTATTTATTTATAACGAGACTATAGTTTCGAGGGCTTTTCCCTCTTCATCAGTCTATTGCAATTGATTCACAGGAATTAATTTATGAATGAAAGGTTAAAATTTTTCATGTGGCTAGGTTAAGAATTGTTCAGGGTGGCCAAGTTAAGAATTGAAATCTATACTTGTTTTATTTTGGCTGTAGGTGGCGTTCATGAAGTTTTTATTTGAGCGGCTATTTTTAAAATAAAGCTTTCGGGAATTTCTATTTTTCGATTTAAGAATTCGATTTTTGGTGAATTATTATATGATTTTAAAATTTCTAACGATTCGAAAATACTAATTTTTAAGGGATTTAAGGGAATTATATCAGAATTAGATCCCTTAAAAATTAGTATTTTCGGCTAACAAAGAGTTGGGGTCAAAACAATCTGAAAAAAGACATGTAAGGGCTTATGCAACGTTGAACACTAGTGAGTCTTCGTTCGCTCGAGTTCAATTTTCTACCAACTCGATCCACCGTTCCTTTTTTATGTCCGCCCATACATTTAATATATTATATATGTATTTTGTAAATTTGTTTATATTTTATTCATATATACGTTTTTCCAACTTTCAAAATATAAACTTTAATATTCCATAATAAATGTTGCTATAAAAGCTCTTTTTGTTATTATGTTATTATTATAATTTTTTTATTATTTTTTTTATACTAAATCTAATTATAATAATTATAAATATTAATCTAGTTAATGGTCATTGCAATTCAGAATAGAATTATATTATAGTTAAATAAAATTTCCAATAAGTCGTGGATATAATCGATATAATTGAAATATGCATGAGCTGCAAGTCTCAATAGAATTAGAGTATAAAACACTGTGTACTATAACAATAATCATAATTGAATTAGTCATCCATATGACCTTACCATACATTTTTCTTATGACCATGAAGATTTTATAATTATTTATTTTTTAGAATCCTCTCCCTACCCACACACACACACACTTCTGGTCAATGTCATTTTCATGTTGATAGTTATTCTCGTAATTGCTTAGTAGTGCACATATCCAAATTTTATATATTGGTTAAAGTGTCTAGGAATAGGTAGCGATAGCTTTATTTTTTCGGAACATCCCATTTCGGCCCCTAAGAAAATATTCACGTCTATTTTTTTAAATACGGGACTCTTAACATGGTAAATATCATGAGCTTTCTTCGTTTCTAGTTTGGAAAATTTTATAATTTTAATTTAGTTAACTCCCCTCTAGCTCCCATTTTAGGTCACTATCAATTTCACATAGTTGGTCTTGAGCAGAGATAGATAAAAAGATCTTTAGTTTACGATTTTTTTTTTTGAACCCGTTCCCATTTCGACTCCGAACGTAAGTGAATTTTAATTTTTTTAATAACATACTCCCCACTCTCCCTCTTAATCATAGATCCTATTTTGACCAAAATCTAATCAATATAAATAACTAAAGGTGAAATTTCATTTTTATAATCTCATTCATTATTTAGATTGAGGGTCCACAAAATTTGCGAACTAATAACTAACTCATTCACTAACAGATATTTTAAGAAAATAATGAATATCTTTTTTAAAATATAGATTTCCCAATGTTTATTATATAAGACTTTCTTGTAAACCAAAACGCTGTGATTTCGTTTTGTTTTTTTACCAAAATAAATATTTTCAATTGTTTTTGAAATTTTTTCAAAAGCAAATGTCATCCACGATTTCAATATTTAATTATCCCCACACATAAATGCTAAAGTAAAATTGCAATCATGTGGCTAATTTCGAAAATTTCGATCCTCAATTATATACTACAGTCGACTATCGATCATTCGAATTTTTCGATAATTCGAACTCTTCAGGTGTTAACTTCGGTAAATCGAAAAAATGCTGTGTATTTTGTTTCGTTCTATAACTTGAATTCCTTTTCGTAACAATAAGGGGAGAGAACGTTCTATAATTCGAACTAGGCCACTTCCCCTCTTTATAATTGGATTTTTTTAATAAGGTATGTTATTATCTATTCTAATGTTAATACATAGGTAATTTATTTTTTTTTGTCATTTTCATTATTTTTGCTTTTTTACTTGAGGTTAATAATATAAAATTTATGTAACCTTATACATATGTTCAAAAATATATTAAAAACTTTTAATAATTCGAATTTTTCTTGTAGTCCCTTGGATTTTGAATTATCGAGAGTCGTATACCTATACTTTTTTTTATTCTATAAATGCATTCTCTTGGTAGTAGTATGATTTTCAGAACCTTCCCGTTGTTTAATAAATATTTAAAAAATTATTAGTTTTTAAGGAGTTTGGTGTTTGTACTTGGTGAAACATTTTTTAAAATTATTGGATACAAAATAGTTGGTAGGTTTCACATTAAAATATAAAAATAAAACGAATTTATTTTTGGAGAGACTTTAATCTCGATTTATATATATATCGGGTGGCTAACCCATCTTCAGGAGCAACAAAAAGTAACTGACCTGAATAAGTTGAATTTGAAGTCTCTCCAAAAATGAATTCTTTTTTATATATCTTAATGTGAAACCTACCAAGTATTTTTATCCAATAATTTAAAAAAATTATTATTTATAGAATCAGTTGAATCCACAATCTATTTATTTTTTAGAATTATTCTCTTAGGACTCTTGAAAAATATATTTTTTTCTTCAATGATAATATTTATTTGCTAAGATTTAATTTTAATATTTGAAATTACCAATTACATTTCCACCATTTTTCACTTGCAATTTTATAAATTTAATAATTAAATTAAAAACTTTGAAAATATTGTAAAATGAAAAAAACTATCGTGATTTAGCCTATATGCAAGTTAAACCAACGCTTCGCATGACGTCAAGAATCTGGTTAGCCTCCTTATTCATTATAAAATTGAAAAAATGCAGTTGCAAATGAATGCAAATTATAAATACCATTTTATTCCGCAGTGTGTTAACCTATTGGATAAAGTAGTCTTATCATCGCCAATTCAATCCACTCTATAGTCCGATGTTTTTGTAAAGTGATTAAAGAGAACTAAAAGTTTAATATACCTTGACGAACTACACAAAATGTCACTTTAAAATAAAGGTGAAAAAATAACAACATTATCTAGTGAATAAAATTATTTCACATTAGAGTTTAATAACATTTTAGATAGGAACATTCTTGGGCTTCAAGGCGAGAAATAGAATAATCATTTACCATGGTTTAAAAGAAAAAAAACATTTGCATATTTAGTGCCCAGAACAACAATGATTTATAATTTCCTAAGGAAAAACAAAGTTAAATAATAATTTATATTCGGAATGTAAATTAGTATTTAGTTGTGGTTTAAATAATGTATCTAAAGATTTAAGTAGGATTAGCCAACCATAAGCATTTAGCTCCAGGGGAGTACCATTTTACATTTACTTTTTTTTATTCTTTATAATATTAAAGTATAAATAATAATAGGTATCTGTGTTAAGTTTTATAATATTATTTTCAAAACATTATTTATTTATTTAATGGAAATCAGAAGAAACAAGTAAATCATAGGATTAACGAATAAAATAAATGTATAGATATAGGTACATTAATACATTGGCGAAGAGGATTTAAACATTTCATAATAAAGTTAGATTTTTCATTGAGTGTAGCACGAGATTTGAAACCTTGATAGGACTAATAAGATTAAAAAAGTTAAGTGCAATAACTCTTTCCCTCTTATTCCTAGGGAGAGATTCGAAAAATTACATTTGCCTGAGAAATCACTAAGTTAATAAATAATAAATTATCTGCAAAAGGAAAAAGAAATAAAAAAATAAGGAAAAAGAAAAAAATAAAGTTAATTTTTGAAAGAGAAATATAAAGAAAAGGATTTCAAATTGTGATCACATTTATAAATGTACATTTTTGGAGCTCTAATTATTCTAAGTAAAAATATAAAATATCTTTTTAAGTTAAAAATCAAATTGAAAAAAATAAGGTGGTTTTATTACCCAAAATTTAAAAAATGTCCAAAAAGTCATTGATCTCTTAGTGTGAGTACGATTATTACCCCTAAAAACTTACTAGTGATAATTTGCAGAGCAATGAAACTTTTTTTGAACAAAATAGGTATGTTTATTTTCTAAATTTAAATTTACGTATATTTACAACAATATATATTATTATTTTTATCATTTTTAGATTTTTAATTCTGATAAAATTTTTGTAAAAACCCACGTCTTAGGCAAGGAAACATAACTTAATCTACCTAGGGAGGAGAACAGTAAGAATTTTTACTTTATCCAATGCGAAGCATGGGAGAAAATATTGGAATCGCTCTCGAGGCAAGCGCGACTTCAAAGGGTCCTCAGGTAAAGACTACGGAACCCATGGACTCAATTAAGGTCACAAATTGTAGTATTCAATTAGATTGAATTTTAGCACGTGACGGTTTTACCAAAAAATACCTGGGATCTCGTCGAGAGGCCAAAAAGTGCCATTTTTTTTGGAAGTGCGTGGGGATGTATGTATGTATGTATGTATGTATGTATGTGTGTATGTGTGTGTGTTATCGTTTTTTTCGTCCACGATTTTTTCCACACCTTTCCGCTGATTGAAATGAAATTGAAAACTTACCATTAGTTTAACAAAATGAAGAACTGATTAGTTTTTGGTACATATCGGTCCACAAACATTAGTACTTTATTTCAGTACTTTTTTAGTTTTTTCTAAATATCTTGAAAATGACTTAACCAATTTTGATGAAATTTAATATCCTAATTAAGTACCTTGGGGACCACAAAAAAGATTAAATAAAGTTTTTAGTAAAATCATATTTTAAAGTACTTTACTCTATAGTAAAATAGTACTTTTTTTAATTTTAAATTCTTTAAAATTTATTCATTTGATCGTTTTAAGATAGCTCATTTAACCTAACTTAAGTAAGAATGGTTAGGCTTCTCGCTGTGGAATGGTAAAAATTTGGGAGGAAATTTTATAAGTAACCATAGCAGCCGCGTTGTTTTCTTATCCGTTACCATTGCTGACGACATGGAGGAATCGACTTAAAATCAAAAATAGCTATTGATTCTCATCTAGTACTTGAGGAATAACCATTCTATATTGGATTTTTGACGTTTCGGTTTTTATTGGTAGCCATTGCTGAAGACATGAGAGGAATCGAGTTAAAATCAAAAATAGCGATTGATTCTCATCTAGTACTTGAGGAATAACCATTCTATATTGGATTTTTGACGTTTCGGTTTTTATTGGTAACCATTGCTGAAGACATGGAGGAATCGACTTAAAATCAAAAATAGCGATTGATTCTCATCTATTACTTGAGGAATAATAATTCTACATTAGATTTTTGACCCTTCGATTATTATTGGTAACCATTGCTGAAGACATGGAGGAATCGGCTTAAAATCAAAAATAACGATCGATTCTTATCTAATACTAGAGTAATAACCTTATTGCATTCCATTTTTGATGTTTTGACTATTAATGGCAACCTCTACTGAAAACGTGGAAGAATCGACTTAAAATCAAAAAGACTAAATTCTTTTATGGCAAACAACTCAAGCTTGTTGCAGATTCTTTAGCTAAAATGTATAATTATTTATTTCTAAGAAACATTTCTCCACGAAAAAATTTGTTATTTCTTAATTAGTGTAAATTGTAATGTAAATTGATTTTCAAAGAAGGAAGAATTTATTTGTCTATTTTTAAGATCTTTGTCGAAATCCTTAAAACAAAAATAAAATCGAACATTTTCAAGACACCATTTGTTAACACTAAATAATTATCTCATGAAGCTTACAAAGTAATAAATAATCTAAATAAAATAAAATAAATCAATTTTAGTAAATTTGTTTCACGCCTCGAACCTACACCATTCTCCCCCTGAACAATCTATATAAAGCTTAGGTATCAAGTATGTCTTGGCTTTCAGAAGTACACTATAAGCAAGACATCTTTTGAAAACTCAGCAAAATTTCAATTTGACCACGTCATTATCAGAAGGAAAGAAGATAAGCATGTAGGTCAGAGGTTTTGTTTTCAAGGGTAGCCCACTAATCCCATGTGGGACTTGCCCGCGAACAGAGGGGCTTGACCCAGTGAGGGACTCGAGAAACGAAAGGACACCTGCGGTTGAGCTCTGAGCTTTTGCCCTCAAGACATCTGATGGCCGATATCTGACTCGGTCATGAGCGGGTCTGCGCAGGGTGAATTCGTGCCCTCTATCAACGGCTTGGCCCCTTGATCTATCGCTTTTATAGGCCAGGAAGAATACGAGGATTTCAGTCAGAATTTTCAGGTAATTTCAGTTAGAGACATGCCAAAAATTAGCTCATAATATGCTTACAAAAATTTACTGGATTTTTTCAATAATGAATTATTAAAATGCTAGAGATTAGAAAATAAAAAGTTTTTCTTCGGATAGAGACTAGTAGATATAAAACTGAGGATTGACTGGAAGACGTCCAAAAGTAGCTTCAACGGATTGTTGCTAAGCTTTATCAAATTCATTTGAAATATTATTGGAGTTTATTCATTCATTATTAATCAGATATCACTTGCAATTTGCAGCTAATGTTGACTTTAATTCAAAAATAATGATCGATTCTCATTTAACAGTCGAGGAATATCCATTCTACATTCGATTTTTGACATTTCAGGTTTATTGTGGTAACCATTGGTGAAGCCGTGGAAGAGTCCACTTAAAATCTAAATTCGTTTATGGCAAACAACTCAAGCTTGAGTGTCTTTTTGATTTTAAGTTGATTCTTCCAAGTTTTCAGTAGAGGTTGCCATTAATAGTCAAAACAAAAATGAAATGCAATAAGGTTATTCCTCTAGTATTAGATAAGAATCGATTTTTTTATTTTAATTTGATTCCTCCATGTCTTCAGCAATGGTTACCAATAATAATAGAAGCGTCACAAATCTAATGTAGAATTATTATTCGACTGTTAAATGAGAATCGATCATTATTTTTGACTTAAAGTCAACATGAACTCCAAATTGCAAGTGATATCTGATTAATAATAAAGGAATAAACATATTAATATTTCAAATGAATTTGGATAAAGTTTAGCAACGATCCGTTGCAGTTTATTTAATCAAGTACCTAAATAAAATAATAATGACACACATCAACTAAGTACCAATCAAAGAGGTTGTCATCTACTAGATCTGAGATGGAATGAATTATTTTTTTAATTATATGTCAGATGAGTTATTTTCAGCCCCTCGGGAATCGAACTAGAGTGCCAAAATTATCAATCCGGCCCAATAGGCTACTTTGAAACCCTTTAACAACTAAGAGTTTTTAGTCTGATTGGGTGATACATATATCAGGGCCGATTAGCCCGGAATGCCAATTTTGGCACTCGGGTTCGATTCCCGAGGAGTTAAAACAACCCTTCTGATATATAATTAAAATAATCCATTCCATCTTGGATCTAGTAGTTTGTGATTTTCTGTGAATTTTAAAGTCTCCTTCTATTGCCAATTTGAACATTGTAAAATTAATATAATGGTCACCTGCTGAAGGCTACATAACAAACCGGACAAGGAAGTTGTCCCCAGGATAGCCAGTCCGTTTATATACAGCACTATCATAAGAGAGAGGAAGAGAGAAATAGCAAGCGATGTTTGTTGCCGTCAATTGGCAACATAACCTAGTAGGTTTAAGGGATGCGAAGGGGTTCGGTCGAACAAGGTCTATGTGGATGCCACTTTAGGGAAGGAAAGCTGTTGTTTCATACTAAATACTGACTACAATTACTTGTAAATACACCCCTATCAAACTAGAGTCGATGTAATGCATCTGTGTGAGTGTATCTTCACAACTCTGCAGGTGAGAGTGTTTTATTATGAATTGATCATGCTGCAAAGCACATACGATAATGGGGTCGGAACCTCGATTGTTCTAGTACTTTTTCCACGACCCGAACTCGTACCGGTAGAATTTATTAAACAATAAATCTGTGGTATTTTTTAGGTAAATTAAACAACTATGAACTTTAATAGCTGTATAAATTAGAAAAATTGTAAAACTGTTTTGTTTGTTTTCTTTTAATTATTTAAACTATCTCATTTCAATTTTAATTTTACTTATGGGGCCCAAGAATCTTTGGCATTCAGACCAAAAATAGTAGAATTTACATTTATTTTCTGAGTGTTATGATGTTTAGTATTAGGGCGTTTCTAATATAATCTCATATTAATTAATATAAATACACGTAGTTAATGTTGTAGTTAATTATAATATTATTTTATTTAAATGAACTTAAGGACCAATTATAGATTTTAGAGAAATTATTTTTACATAGCATATCAGAGAGGTTCGATCCCCTTAGGAATCGAACCCAAGCGTTAACTAGCTTGCCGGGCCGTTATCCAAAACTTTAAGCCAAATCTCTTTCTGAGATGCAATAAATATAAGAATTATTAATTAATTTATTAATAGTATAAGTCTGGGTTGATTTTTGAAAAATTTCCACCTTTTTCTCAAAAAAGAAACTCAAAAAATACTTAAATCTTTGCATTCATTATTTAATTATTTTACTTATTACAGTACCTACTATTTAAAAAAATTTTCAGTGCCACAGGGCTTGGATAAAAGGGAAATATTTAATGTCTAGTTCACAGAAACTTAAACTTTTTGATGTCTTTTATATCCTATATTATAAATTTGTATTCTTATTTTTTGAATTCTAGTTGGATGTAGCTATAAGTACCTATACTAGCTCATATAGTCTTCAAAAAAAATTCCGAACTTTGTGATTTATCTCTAGACCAGAACAAAAATGCCCCATGCACCCATTGATTTTTATGGTGTAACTATAATTCGAAAAATTTAAATTTCTGTGATAGGTTTTACTATAAAGTTAATTTTCGGCACTAGATTTGATTCCACATTGACAAGAATCCCTTCACTTCTGGTGTTTTTATAGAAACAACAACGACCATGTAATTAGTGGTGATAAGAATTTGAAAAAAAAATTATTAAAGTAATTTTTTTCGAAAGCAAAGTTCTTTAAGTTACAAATTTGATCCTCTCCTCAAATCGCTATTTATTCAAATAAATGAAAATAAACTTAAATAAATAAGTGTTGTTGGAGATCGTGGCTGTGATGATATTGCAGTAGGTTATGAGTTATACCAGCCAAAGTGGGATGCACCTGGTTAAATAAACCCCCAAATTGTTCTGAGAGTTTTATTTAACCCGGTGCACTCCCACTTTGGCTGATACTAACTTTCATAACCCACTAAGGCTTATCAAATGCGACCCTTGAACAACGCGTGTAGGAGCCTTGCCTTTTTGCCTTATTAGATAATAGTAATTATATATGCGTTTACTCATTCAAGTAGAGAATAGTAAGCGGAATATTTTTTATAAAAAATATTTAGTTGAAACATAAAAAATAAAAAATAGATGAAATGTTTTTATTCCCTCAAGTATCTTTTTCATATTGAAACAAGAAATACAAACTTAAGTATAATATGCATTTACATGAATAGTAGACATACTCATTGTCCACTTATGGTACACGTATATTAAATCTTTATAAAAAATCTTCAATAATATATGAATTTAGGTACATAATGATAGGATATATTTATAAGATATATAAATTCCTAAAATTGAACATATTCCTTTTTTTCGTTTACATTTCAAATCCCCTTATTGGAAAAAATTCTCTGAATGTAAGTAGGCCAATTTCGTATAAAAATGAAATGTTGTCGTCGTGGCTAGAAGCGTAGAGTATTATTTGTTTTCGCAATTTTATATCCCTTATCGGAAAGGAATTTTTGATAATCCATGAATAATTTGCATTCTATTCCATTCTATATGACTTTGCTATATAGCTCAATGTTGGTTATACCTTGTAATAAGAGTGAAAAAAATACATCTGCCTACTCAAGATCAGAGGCTTACCTTACTTTTTTGTATGTACCCATGAAGCATGTTTTTTATTTATTTTTTTGTTTTGTTTTACTGTTCTAGTAATCCATAATTTATATTCCAAATACAACAAAATAAGTCTGATATCTCGCTGATTAATAATTCCAATTGTAATGGAAAGAAGTGATTTCAAAAGGCGATTCGAGAAAGGTATAAAAGATTTCGAAAGTTTTGGGTAACCCCTTCCTCAGCTCTACATTTAAGTCACACCATACTATACCACCATACTCTTATAAAACAATAATATATAAAAATTCTCAAGACAGTTTTCCTTTAATTTTTATTATTGGGAAGAAGAATATACCTATATTTAAATGAAAGTTACAAGTTTTAATTTTAGCTTTAAAATAATGTTTATCAGTGACATGAATATTTCATTTAGACAATTTTGGTGGGAGACGCGGTATAGTTTGAATTCTTCTCGAATAGAAAATGGTGGGTTTATGGTACTCTAACAAAACAATAAACGATTAAAGATTTATTTATTTTTCAATTTCAATATTTTACTTCTCAACGGAACCCCAAAACCAACGCCATCTATTAGGATTATTAGGAATCCCTGAGATTAATAAAAATGAATTATTAAAACGCTTATCTATTATATTTACTCGGAACTAAAATAATATCCGATGTAATTAAGAAAAATACATCGTCATCTAGTAGAAAGAAGTAAGTTGAACTACATTAATAATTTATAAAAATATTTAAAGAAGATTATATCAATATACCTGAATAAAAAATATAAGAATCTTAAAGAAAAATAAATAAATTAAACATCTGAAAGTATCATTATAAGAAGCTTCTTCAAGAGAAGCTTCTATATATATATATATATGTTCCGCTCAATCATCGTTGAGCAAAACGCCTTGTTTTCTTCCTGAGAGAGCTCTAGACTTTCGTCTTACCTATAGAAAACAAGAACTTCTATACTTATATATACAAGTCATTCATATTTCGAAATCACCAATAGTGAATTATTTTTTCAGCTCTCATAAACGTTTATTCAAGAATTATTTAGATTAAAATATAATTAACGAAATCATTCAATAAAATTTTCTGCACATTTTAAATAATACCATATTCAATTTGATGCCCAAATAACAGAAATTTTTTTTTTTTTTTTTTTTTTGGCTTTTCGGCCTTGGTAGCCATAAGCCATTTACGATACTATTTAATTTTATTTTTAAATTTGTCTCTACCTCGGGGGTCAGATTTTAGCCGGATGCCTCGAGCCGGATTCGAACTCGGGTCCTCTTGGTTAGCTGGCTGACATGCTACCGCCTAGCCTACCCGACCCCCCTAACAGAAAAATTAATTTCTAAAAATATTCGTTTCGAAATGTCATCCAATTAATTTATTAATTATACATCAAAATGTAAATTATTTTACTTTAGATGGTCTTCCAGAATACGATTTTACAAATATTTCTTTCATTCATTATTAGTCCAGTCAACGAACGCTCAAAATGTTCAAAATTGCCACAATTTTTCACAAGTCCAATCAGTAATTACGCCATCGCACTCGGCCCCCTATTGTCGGCATTTTGCAACTTCACCCCAAAAGGGGATATAAAAAACATTTTATAGGAGATATTTTTTTCTTATGGAATGTGTTTGGGCTAGTTAGGAGGTAAAAATACTAAAAGTCCCCAGTCCTAACTAGCGGGTTTAGGGGTGGAAGGGGGGTGGAAATGTACAGTTTTTTAGGTTTTTTGCTTATATCTCTAAAACGATGGGTCTTAAAGAAAGAGTTACTCTTGGCAAAATAGAAGCTTATAATATTTACTACAAGATTGCTTCTATTTAATTTTTCTATATCTCTTATGGTTTTTGAGATATTTGGCCGCGAATATCGTTTTATGAATGAAAAGAATAAAATTTCCTATATCTTTCGTCAAACATTTGCCTCTATCACCTTAGCATTTCGTTTTAAAGTAAAAAGTCCTCAGAAAATAAGTTATAGAGCATTCAATTTCCTTTAAAATGATATATACATTTCTGATTTTATCTTCAAATCGTCTGTAGTTATAGCAATTTAAATATTTCAGGTCGATTTATACATTTTGTTAGAAACCCCCGCAATAGCCCAGTAGATAAGGGAGGTTTCAGCTTACATTAATTGCGGGAAAATATTTTTTTTCTAGGATCGTTTGGTATGGTGTGGCTATGCCAAATCTAAGTTTGCGACCTCGAAAGTGTTGGGGACAACTTTTGGTGGCCGAAAAACCTCGAAATTTTCGGACTTTAACCCAAAAACTCGCACTTTTTTCAATTTTTTTCCCATTTCGACCATGATGGAGCTCGTTTTCGACAAATACCACTATATACATTTTTAAACTAGATTAAATTTACCACAATTTAACCAAAGTTTCATCTTATAGGTTGAAGTTTTGAAAAACTGCAATTTTTTGCAAATAACCTCAGCTTTTCCTTGATAAAATGAAAAGCACTCATTTTAGAAACTTGATTTCTATCTCATTCTCTAGGAAATTTTATTGAGTTGAACGTTTACATGGACCACTTTTTTGATAAAACTCTTATATTTATAGATCTAGGATTTTCCGGAAAAGAAATGATACATTTTCTTTTCACGATGGAGGGGCCAAACCAGGCCTTTAGGGGTTGCACCTTTTTGGTGTAACTCCTTCTCTCATCATTATCATAAAAAAAATTGTCGAAAAAGTGCTCCATCATGGTCGAAATGGGAAAAAATTGAAAAAAGTGAGAGTTTTTGGGTTTTAAGTCCGAAAATTTCGAGGTTTTTCGGCCACCAAAAGTTGCCCCCCACACTTTCGAGGTCGCAAACTTAGATTTGGCATACCCACATCATATTAAACGTACTTGTCAAGTGTCAAGAGTTGTTAGTCGTATATAAATTAATTCGATTGAAATTAAGGAAGAGGGTGTAAATTAGGTGTGCCGTAATAAAATATTTTAGTCATCCATATCTCGTATATTGTAAGTGTCAGAGCTTTGGGATTTGAAACCTAGCTATCTATAGGCAGAACAAGTACCTAGAGTTTTTGGCTAAAATTGAAGAAGTGGAAGTACAGGTTTACTTGAGGATTTTTCATATTTTGCAATTTCGTCTTTTGGCTTTTTTTCGGTTGTGTCAAAACGGTTCGGAGAATCCGTAATTGAAGTATTTTGTATTAAGAATAATGGTATGATGATTTCAAATAAGAGATAATCTAATTTGAAAGTCGCGTGGTGCCCTCACCAGTTAATTTTTTATCTCATATCAAGATGAGTCATAAGTTATTTCTTCTTATGAATGATGTACCATTGTGTTAAAAATTTTGAGCGAATGCGGATTTGAAAATTTTTCAGTTAGTGAAATAATCCAACCTAATGGTGAATTTTTTCATTTTATTTTTATTTAATATTAAATTACACGATAGATTAAACTCATTAGTAACGAACATTTGTCCGTAATCGAGAAGAGCAAAGACAATGTCGGTTATTTGCCCGAGAGTAATTACTATAAAAGGTTGGGAATCAAGAACTATCCCCATCCGAAATTACTTCAAGATCAAATGAGGAGCGCTACTTAAAATATATGATAGTTACCTACACAATTATTTATTAAGAGCAAAGACAAATAATAATAATAGAAAAATTACTGAATTATTATAAGCCGAAGAGTTCGAGTAAATTTATATCTACTAATTTAAATAATAAATGAAAATAAGTGCATTGGACAAAAGTTTTAGACAAACTTTTTCTTTGTATTCTGCAAAGCTTATACTATAAACTTTACCCTGGACTTTAGGTCAATATGTGCATAGAACAAAGAACATAATAGTAATATATGCGAATAGGAAAAGTTATAGAAACGAATTTTCACCAATGGCTTGTAATAATAATGCCTGGGTTACTTAGACCTCATTAATGCTTCTCTGTTAATCTTAAAAAAATCGTATTCACTTCTTACTAACTAATAGAAAACATTTTGATATATTGTTTGATATCTCTTGATATAATTTTTTTCCAATGGGGCTAGAAGTCAAAAGGCTTTTTTGTAAAGCGAAACGCAGTAATTTTTTTATTGAAAAACGTATATTATATCAGATAATTACTTGATTGAATTTAAATATAAAAAATATTTATTTATTATTATTATATTATACTTTACGACACTTCTTTGATCTATACTTCGTCTTGTGACATTCTTTTCTTTGTCCCTTTCTCTGCTTTCGCTGACTAATTTTGCTCTTATTTCCCACTCATTGTAGCTCAATTCTTACAATATAAACATCTCTGACTGATTGAGGAGATGGAGGGAGAGAGAGGGAATACCAATCGATTTGACGGGGGAATAATGAATTTAAATAATTATCGGAAAAGAGGTTTTTTTATCTAATTAGATTTTTCCTCTTATTAAAAACAAGGACTAAAGATCAATAAGGACACTCGATGGTGGAGAAGTTATCTCCGAAATCGAAGCAAAATACAATGTATACATTATTAATGTAAAATAATTGGTTTAATAAAATTTATAAAAAAAAAATTGAGGAGATGAATGGAAGAATAATGGAATTGAAATAATTATCGGAAAAGAGGTTTTTTTATTTAATTAGTTTTTTCCTCTTATTAAAAACAAGGACTAAAAAGATGATGAAGGACACTCGATGGTGGAAAAAGTAATCTCTGGAGTCGAAGCTAAAATACAATGTATACATTAATTCATGTTAAATAATTGGTTTAATAAAATTTATAAAAAAAAGTCAAGAGAGCATATTACTCATTTTTTGCGATATTGTGGATTATATCACTATTATTACTTATATCACCATTTTTAAGCTAATAAATTGTGATAATTTTGTTATACACTAAATATCTTCACGGGTTAATGAAATCGGGTCATTCTGATTGGTTCGGGGTGATTCAGAGTGTCTATCTGAGGATGCAGGTCTTGAAAAACTTAAGATTCATTTGTTCCTCGAAAGGAACGGGACATTCGAGTTCTAGTCTCTAGAAGTCGCAGGGATAAAGAAATTGTGCATGTTTCGAGCAAATAGTGACCTGCTTAATGTTTAGGATATTCCGACTAATACAAGCCAAGAGTGTTTCTTTCCTATTTAAATTTTACTTTTTGTTATTTTGGTAACTCGCTGACTTACAAACTAAAAGAAAACATTTTGATTAAATGTTTAATATCTCTCTTGATATAATTTTATACCAACGGATCTAGAAGTCAAAAGTCTTTTTGTAAAGCGAAACGCCGTAATTTTTATTTTTTATTTTATCAAAATATTTTAAGCCGTTTTCGAAATATTTCGAAAAAAATAATATACATTTTTTTCAGGACAATCCAATGCTTCATACTTAAAAATAGTAGACATTTGTGAATTTGTTTATTTATACAGACGATGGATGCGCAATCTTGTAATAAATGAATATCATCGTTATTTCTTTAGGAAGCTAGATTTTCAATTTAGTACTTCGGGTCTATGTTCAGCCCAAATTCTTTCTTTTGTGTTCAAATACAAGCTCGAAAATTCACTTGTTGGCAGAATTAGAATATATCAGCGAAAATTATCGAATAAACTAAAACAACTGTTAAATTAATATTTGATCTACCTTTTCTGATAATATCTTCGGCTATCTTTCTCTCAGTAGAATCTAATCTCAATCATTCTAGTAATTTCAGGAGAACAATGACCATCCATATGCAATGAATAGAAGCAACAACAACTTTTTGTTTATGAATATTGCCTATTGAAGGGACATAGTAAGATTTGAGCGATAGACAAAGTAGTTAGAGCTGAACTAGGGATGAGCGAAGGGATTCATGTTATCATCTCATGTTCAACGATAGGCTGTGTTTTCACATTCAGCAAATTCCTTTTATCCCGGATATTAGAGAGAACAAACAACAAACATCTCTGATGCATTCTAAAAGCATCAGTGGAAACAAGGCGATATTTACTCTCAAACAATCCAAAACAAACCTGATTCAAGTATTAAAAAATTGAACTGGTTGCACGAGAGAAATTGAATGGAAAAAGGATGATAATTGGGGAAATTCAAATCAATACGTAGCCAATAATGTATTCACCTTTTGGAATAGAACCCAAGTGCCAAAAAGCCAATAACCCGGATAGATTTTTGTAGATTGTGCTCAATTTCCAAGGGCTAAATACAACTATTCTGACATATACCATATAAAAATAACTCGGCCAAGTGTGAGTCGGACAGTATGCTGAGGACTTCGTACCTTAAAACACCCAAAATACTTGAGTTTGTTTTTATTTGTCGTTAATAACAAGGGAACACATTCGTGGAATTATTTCATAATTATAAGTTATTTCGATTTTAAACGCTGGCATGTGCACAAATTATCTAAAAACGGGCACTTTGGAACTCTCTCACTTCGTCATTTCAAATCAAAATTCATTTTAAAAATTAAACATAATGAAGTTAAATTTGATACACATAAAATTTAATCTATCAAAATAATCTTAAAAATTTTATTAGGATTTTCAATTTGCTGAAAAATATATATATAACTTCTGAATTTCAAGTTTGTATCCTATTTCGTTTACGAGCTACAAATTTCTGATAGACGGGGAGACAGATAGCCAAAATTGTAGCCCCACCAATAAAGACTCTGAATTAGCTACTTTCTAATCGGAACGCTAAAAACTATTAATAACATCTCAGATTTAGTATAGGACATCTAGTGATTTATCCAATAAAATTAAACTCCACTACTATCGGTGAAATGAACTTGTAATAATAAATAATTTGTCGTGTTTCAAGTAACTCTTCTGAATTTTTTTAATGTAATTGTTTATCAGGTGCGCAATCCTCGATAATACGAGTCTAAATCACAGTTGACTCGATTTTTTCAACCTAAGTAGTTTTCTCAAAAATTATCTGTGTTCATTTCTAAAAAAAAAGCCGAAACACTTGGAAAAAATAAACTTTAATTCGTGTTCTTCAGCAGTCCAATTTCTTGATGAAGTAAAAAAGAACCGGAACACCATTCCAGACTGTTCCCGTCGAAATTAAACTCTGTTTTGATACAAACAATGTTTGAGAAAGGAAGACGGCTAAGATTTGTACACTATCTAAAATTAATAAATCATCAGTACCTACTTAAAAAAAATATTTTTGATATTATTATCTTTATCAAAGCAAAGTTATATAAACAAAACTTGCAACCTCGAACTAAAGTAAAATTATTTAAATAATTGCTCTATTTGATGTAAATATTATTATTTATATAGAAATATAAGAAAATATTCAAGTTGTTTCGTATTCAAAAATGGCATTCCACGGATGTTTTAATCCATTATCAATAATAACAAGCATTTAATAATAATCTAAACAAGTGTGGGGCACTGGAATTAAAATAATTGTTGGTTCATTAAACTGAATAATCGTTCTAAATTCATATTCATTAATAATATCGGAATTTAAAATAATTAATAAAGTGGAAACATAGAAGAGGGCGAGTTGGCAGGGGAGGGGGAAAAAGACGGAGAGGGGGACTATTGATTTTCAATCCTAGTTTTTGGTTTAATGGATTTTAAAAGAGCTTTATTATATTTTAATCCTATCTTGTTGAAGTCGGGTGCTTAGAAGAACATTTTTAGAGGTCGGCCTACTCGCTTAACAAGCCTCTGATATATTCCAGATTTTTTTTTATTTAAAATTTTCTTCTTATAATGTTCAAGTATTTAATTCTATAATCCGTTTAAAAAAAAAGTCTAAAAGCGCGCTTTACTTTTTTGTTAAATTTTTTTGTTATATATTAAACTCAACTGGACTAAAGAGATTGAAGTTGAATGTAAAAGTGGTGGGGGAATAGGGTATTCAAGACATATGGTGAATTTGCACCTCGTAAATCGTAGCATCCAAGAAGAAAAAAGAGATTGATTCAAAATTTATACACACGGATCTATGTGTAACCTATTTTAAAAGATATTTTTACCAAGAGTAACAGAATTGTTGATATAAATATATGCTTAATTTCAACAGGAACGGTCCAGAACGGCGTTCCGGTTCTTTTTTTAAATTAAGCCTTATATATATATGGATAGAGATAGTTTTAAAGCCCTGGCTCATCTTTAGTCTTTTATAAATATTTTACTCCTATTTTGTTTTTTTCTCCTGGATTCTCAATTGAGTATTCATGCCCAAGAGAAAAATAATATACTCTTATAAAATATTTATTAAAAAAGACTGAAAATGAAGGTCAAGCTTTTGAAATTTTAGTTGCTATCAAATAAAATATATAGGGATATCTATTTATATTTAGGTGTAATTTTATTTGCATCAATGCAGAGGTTACTTCATTAATTTTTGTTCTCTAAGGTTATTTGTTTAAGTTAATTCAAGTTAGTAAACTCGGAAAATTTCATTCTCTATAAGGTTTGGAACTAATCGAATTATTGAATGTGCCTATTCGATATGTTGCCCCTGTGGACCGGGGCTAGAATTTGTCCACAATATCCCCTGCTTGTCGTAAGAGGCGACTAAAATGGGTTGAGCGTGGGATTGACTCCCCCACCTCGTAAAAAATACAAAGAAAATCAGGAAACACGACCTAGGCACTTAGATCAGCTGCACGATACTGAAATGTATGGGGTGAAACGGTGAAAGGCTAGGGGCCAGAAAGGGTTCTTCTGTCAGTGATGATGATGGTGATGATAATGATGATATTTATTCAATTTATTTCTTATTTGTCTGGAGAAAAGTGTGAAGATGCCGTATTTCCCTTAAATGTTGCTTTTGTTCATTTTATCTTTCATTGGAGTATCTACCATCTATAAAGAACCAAGCTCCGAAACAGTCTACGATGGGCTAACAGATTAATGGTCTTTAGTCGATGTCGAATTTTTCATGATGAAAATTCAAGACGGCACACATCCAATTATAAGCCATGATAGACTTTTGCAATTCTTAAGAAAAAAATCATCATCATCATCATTGAGTATACAGTCCTAAGACTGGTTTGATGCAACAATCCGTCTCCACTCGACTCTGTCCCCCGCCAGCTGTTTGACCTCTCTAAATGTCTGGCATCCCATATCCCCAATTATTTGGTTGAAATATTCTAATCTGGGTCTTCCCCTTCCCCTTTTCTTTCCCACCTCCCCCTCCAAGATATCCCTAAGCAGTCCCCATATGTCTCAGTGTGTGCCCCATCATCTGACCTCTTCTCTTCTTCAGACTCTTCCACAAGGTTCTTCTTTCTCCGATTCTTCCAAGAACTTCTTCACCTCAGGAACTCATTTCTGATGAGTACGTGGATTGCGACCACGGGGTTATCCGAACTAAGTCTGACATTGCTTCCACTTACTTGTGTCAGGCTTCTCTTTTCTCTTTCCTACACGGCCTCCCTTGGCCAACTCTTGCTTTTTTTACCGAC
The DNA here is from genome assembly GCA_024734495.1 of Forficula auricularia. Classification (NCBI taxonomy): domain Eukaryota; kingdom Metazoa; phylum Arthropoda; class Insecta; order Dermaptera; family Forficulidae; genus Forficula; species Forficula auricularia. The sequence continues at coordinate 10,374,753 of JALMQS010000085.1, read as the reverse complement.
CCCGACGCTATTAGGTTTTCGAGGGCTAGGAGTTGATTTCCTTTTTCATTTATTCTTTCTTCTTCAGCATGTGGAAGGCAACAGGAAACCACCACATTAAAAATCCCGACAATATGCATCATGACGATTTTCTTCGAGTAAAGAAAAAAATTGGAGCAAATATGATTGTGAACAGGAGGCTTGAAGGTTATAAGATCTGGAAAAGACATAGAGTTCTAGACCCCTAGAAATCATAGGAATTCATCAATTGACGAGTGAATTGGTCCGACATTTTTTTTTTTTTAATTTGATCACGAAGAAATGTTGGAAGTTTTCGAATCGCATATTAGGATTTTAGAGAATTTATAACTTTATATTATTAGAGCTTATGCCTTGATAATATTTATAAAAGATAATCTCTCACAAAAAATTATTTTTGAACGAACTTTCATCTTATTTATTTTTTCAATTAATAAATAATTAATACTGAGGACATATCCATTTTTACGAATATTAATAATATAGTTGGTGGAATTTCTCGGAAATATTACAAAGTGATTTGGGATAAAGTAGTCTAAGAAAATAAATTTAAATATCTACTGATATCACTTTTTAATGAGATTTAGCTAAAACCTCCAAATTCAAAATTACCTAAATAATATCTAGCTATATATAATTTAATAGTTTCAGAAGGTTTGAACTTCGTTATCAGTATTTTAATTAGAGATATTCTCTTCTGTTAGTTCCAATGGGTCAAATATCCAAATGGATGTAAATAAATTCATTTTGTTATATAATAATAATAAGCTGGTCACTTCACAAATGAATCTAGCCAATATTTTAGTTATGCACACTAGGATAGATTGACCTTAGCTATACCTGGTGAATTTTTTTTTCCAGAAAAGTTTTCGGGACAGAAGCTCAAATTAGGAGGTTATGTAAAAATAATTTGTGGAAAATTTGAGATCGACCAGACAACGCAAAGAGATGGCGCATCTCATTTGAAAATTTGAAATTTTTAGAATTTCGCGCTATTTGGTTACTATATTTTGCTATTCGTCGTTAAATTGAAACAAAGAATAAAAACATCGATGAGCATGAATTTACTGAACATATTTTCTAAAATCCACTCACCTCCTTCAGTCATTCAACCATTTTTATACGCATTTAGCAAAAGAAAAAAATAAAGTTAATTCAATATTATGCCTATCTCCTAGGCGTACATCGTAAAACAGATTTATTTAAGTATCGACCTATAATAAAAGTAAAAATGTTATTGTTACATATATAAAAACAAGGGATTTAGCCTTCACAAAGTAAATTAATAGAAATACGATTATTATCTCAAAATAAATTTTACTTAACCAAATATGGAGTTTTACAAATCCACTGCCAATGTTGATTTCCTACTGTATGGGGTATTTTTTTTCTATATTCTGAAACAATTTACATGATAAATTGTTTCTCATCTTCGCTTCTTGGAAGGATTTTATTGTAGACTTCCATGACTTTCACTCCTCGTTCAGTGGTGTCGTTTACCATTTGAAGTTTTTCAAGTTAAAGTTCAATTTGGAAATTGCTATCATCTTCACATTCAAGAGGATCTTTTTGTAAAAAATCCATTGGGATGGAAAATCTTACAAAATCCTCTTGTATTTTGTGAAATGAAATTCTCTATCCCCTTTGTTAAAAAGATTTTCCACAACATTCAGAAAAATTTCGAATTTTTTCTCACTGTTCTCGCTGCTATCAATTTTATCCATTGTCCCCATTCTATTTGTTGAGTAATTGGTGGTGAAAAGTGTTTAAGAGCTTTTTATGAATCTTAAACTTCGTTACAGTAGATCAAAAGCATCGTCAATCAAATATCTGGCAGGAAGTAACTAAATAAATTAGTTAAAAAGTCCGCTCGGTTGGAAACTTCATTATTACTCGAAATAATGCATAGACTGTATTTAAATAAATATTTCGAAAAAAAGCTAAAAAAATAAACAATAAATATAAAAGAGGGACTAAAGTCACTAAACTAACAAATCTCGTTATTTTTAGCTAAACATTATTTGAGGAAAATTTAGATAAAAAAAAGTAAATATTATTTAAATTCAAATTACTTTTTTTATGTTAAAATATTCATATCAATTAAAAATATTGAACAAAAAACATGATTTTGTTTTTCATCAAAACAGTCGAGGGCCGGTTTTTTGCTATTGACTTAATACCAAAATATTTCCTCTCGTTAAATAAATTAAAATAAAAATAAAATAAATAAATAAACAAAAAATTTCGATTGAATAAATTGGTTAATGAGTTTATACTTAGTAAAATTACAAGTAGTTAGCACCTTTGAAAATAGGTGTTATTTGAAAAGCCGGATCTAGATCTTTTATTAGGGGGCAAGCTTGAATTTGCCGCCGCTCTCTAACACTAAATATATACAAAAAATTCCACGCTTCCCAAAATGTGCCGCTTCTTAAGATTTGACTCCGGGGGCACCCCTAGATCCCGTCCTGGTTATTTGCCTAGTTCTAGAGGAAAACGAACTACATACTTTAATATTGCTCACAGGTTTTGACTTAATTGTATCCCATCAACTCTTATTATTCCAAAGTCCAACGGTAATGCCAACTAGTGGTGGTTCACTCTACTTTCATGTCTCTTACCTTTGAAGCTATAATAAAATGTAGAATTTTTGAATGAAGAATAACCGCTCACCTGAAATAGACAAAACATGTGTTAAGGCTACATTTTTACAAGTAAACTGAAGTTGAAACAAAAGATTGATCCGCCAACTATATTTAAATTTTTATTTTCATTTCACTAGAAAAAAATTATTGAAGGAGACAATAAAAGTGTGTCTTCTGCTCGAATTATAAATTTTATGTTATTTATAACGAATCGATTATATAATAAATTCTGTCTCTCAACTCTCGGCAAAAAACTTTCAATTTAAAAAAAATAAGTATAGATGGATGTCAAATTGACATTTTGAAATTTCCTAATAACAATATTACAAATTTGACTTTCAATTTTCGAATTCTAGCTATTTGTAGTATATGGTAGTTTGTATAATTTGATTGCAATTTTAAAAAAAAGGACCCGAAAAATTTACAAAAAAACATGTTTGTCTTTATGTTGTTTGGGTGATATCAGAAAAAGTATAAAGTGATAAATATGAGAATTTAAATTTACAATATCGTTCCTTATCCGCTTTACATACCTACAAGGCAGGCAGATCACAACAGGGGAGTGTAACTTAATTTAAGATATTTTTCGTCTTTTTACAATAAAATGCCCCTATGTTTTTTTTTAATTTTTACTAGATATTGCTCAAGCGTTTCAGTGTATATAATTTTTATTAAAATTGTATGCAAACTTAAATAGATTTGTTTTAACAGACTCAGAAAACTAAAATACATCAGTTCAGATAGTGAACACGGAATTTTTGAATCTAGTCCTTTCAAAAACAAAATGAAAATAAATAAATATATATATAAGTATATATTTTTAATTTAATTATCTTTTAAAATTACTTGTTTATTAATATTGGCTCGGTATTACTGCCATGTACAATGTACATATATAGTCCGCACTAAAAATACCAAACTCAAGTTTTTGTATCAATATACCAGCAGCTGCATTATTATTTTGTTGGTCATTTGCTTCTATTTATATATCGAGTATTTCGAACATGTGAAACTTAGTTTTAGTATTAGAGTATTTTCGATCTGAAATTTAGATAATTTACTACAGTTGTAAGGAAGTTAAATTTCATCATTAATTAAATCTTATCTTCATGGCATTATCATAATTTTGAGTGTTCTTTATACTTCACACTTTTAATTTATTTTTATTTATAAGAATATGAGAAATATTGGAAAGACCTATCCATAAATGTATTTTTTGCTAATTTCAATATCATAAATTTGATTTTCAATTATTTTTAGTGCGAGTTTTGCTTTGTAGGATCAAATGAGCTTCTAAATGGTCCCAAATGAAATTTTTTAAAATTCAAAAAGGATATATCTTAGAGAAATATGAAACTTGTTTGGTAGAATCTCGAGATATTAGCATAATTTTAGTTCAAAGAGGCCAATCACAAGTAACTCCTGTTTTCCTTATTTTGAGGTTTTCCTAAAGCTAATACTAGTATAGCTATATCATTTAAAAAAAAATTCAGAATTTATTAACAAAAACATTCTTAGTCTATATCTATTTATCTATATATACTAGTATATATCATCATCATTGAGTAAACAGTCCTAAGACTGGTTTGATGCAACAATCCGTCTCCACACGACTCTGTCCCCTGCCAGCTGTTTGACCTCTCTAAGGTTGTATGTCGCAAAGTAAATGCTTTTTACCACTTTCAGTGCCTGTCATCTGATTGGCCTTCCTAGTCCCTCCATTTACCATCTACCGTTTGTTAGTGGTAAAAAGTAGAGATGAAACGGATATTCGGTAACTATCCGGTAACCGGCCTATCCGGCTCAAATTTTAAATCCGGCCGAATACCAGATAAGAAAAGAGTATCCGGCCGGATACCGGATTTCAAATAAATACACCATAAAGAGTGAATGCACTTTATTTAACAGAGACTCATGAATTTTTAATAACAAAACAAAATAATTAATACTCAAACTGCACTAAGGGCAAATTATGATGAATAAATACCAATTTCTCTGCGTTCAAAGGCAACAGACGGTTTGTAGTTGGCACGGCATTGGCTAAATCTATATTCATATTCAGTGTACTAAATTCATCAGGATGTTTTGTTTTTAGATGATTCTTCATAGCAGTAGTACCTAGAAAATACGAGTGTAGGTTATATCGTTAACAAAACTATGTTACCTACTAACTTGACATGAGTTTTCATAAAAATATATTTTGTCTTATACAAAAGTGGTATAAAGATAAGTGCAAAAGCAGAAATAAACAACATTTAATAAATCGTTCCATCGGTGATAAAGTCCATCAAATAATTAAACACGTATAAAAAGAGAAACTAGTTTTGTTTGGTACATACCTGCCTTTTTTCCTTCCCCACCACGAGAAATTTTAACATTACATAACGAACAAATAGCAAACTTTTGATTGTCACTTTTTATATCAAAATTTTTCCATAAAGGGCCCGAAATCACCCGAGTCCACCCGATCGCCTAGTGAATCACTCTTGTAACGAGTCGCCACTCGACTATGTTCGGTCGGATATTCGGCTATCCGGCTTCAAGGTTGGCCGAATATTCGGTATTCGGTATCCGTCACAACATCTATCCGTTTCATCTCTAGTAAAAAGCATTTACTTAGCGACATACAACCGGCCCTAGATGTCTGGCATTCCATATACCCAATTATTTGGTTGAAATATTCTAGTCTGGGCCTTCCCCTTCCCCTTTTCTTTCCCACCTCCAAGATATCTCTAAGCAGTCCCCCATGTCTCAGTGTGTGCCCCATCATCTGACCTCTTCTCTTCTTCAGACTCTTCCACAAGGTCTTCTTTCTCCGATTCCTCCAAGAACTTCTTAATTTGTAATTTTATCCATCCATTAGGATATGCATCATTCTTCTGTAGCCCCACATTTCGAAAGCCTCTAATCTCTTTCTCTCCTCTTCTCTAATTGTCCAGGTTTCACACCCGTATATGCTCCATACATTATGTCTTCAATAGCATCTTCCTGTTTTCTAAGCTGGTTGAGGAGGAGCATAGTAGTTTTTATTTTTGAATAAAACCCCATTTTTGCTTGGGCAATTCTTGATTTAATTTGTTTTCGCTGTTATTTTACTTCCTAGGTAGCGGAATTCCTCAACTCCTTCTAGGTTTTCTTGGATGCATTCCTGTCTCGTTTGTTCTTTTTTTGTACATACTAGGACCTTGGTTTTATTCTTGTTTATTTTCATTTTGATTTCTTCTATTAGGATTTGGTTAATTCCATTCAGGGCGTCCTCTAATTCTTTTTTGTTGATTCATCGGCAAATCTTAACATAGCGATCTTTTGACCTTGGATTTCGATACCTGTATCAATTTTGTCTTTGAATTCTTTAATCGCTTCTTCTATTTATAAGTTGAAAATCATGGGTGATAGCACACATCCTTGTCTTACACCTTTTTTAACCGACTTCAAAAAAGGAGGAGGTTCTCTATTCGATTGAATTTTTTTTTTTTTTTTTTTTTTTGTGCCTATGTTACCTCATATCTCCGCCAATTGTCAACCGATTTTGAAAATTTTTTTTGCATTGGGTCCAGTCTAGCTTCCGATTGGTCCCATTTTTTTTTCGATTTTTTTTCATAGGTATTAGACCTTTTTTATTAGGTTTGTTTAGGTTTGTTTAGACCTAACCTCTTTGTTTATGAACCGATTTCGATGGTTCTTTTTTTATCCGAAAGGGGTGTCTTAGGGATGGTGTCATATTAATTTGGTCAAGTTCTGATGATATAATCACTATTAATAACATCACTAAAAGAGAAAAATAAAAATTTTAAGAAAAAATAAAAACCGACTTCAAAAATTAAGTGCAACAAATATAAAAATACACTAAAAAGGTATAAAATAATTATTATCTTATTTAGTTACAACTAAACGACGAAATATTAACACGAAATTACTTTTTGAAGTTGGTGCCAAACATATACCTTTTATGAATCGCACTCGACGGATCTTACTTAGTACGTTTGGCGGGTACGCTCGCTTATAGGTATAGTTTGTTTGGCACCGACTTCAAAAAGTAATTTCGTGTTAATATTTCGTCGTTTAGTTGTAACTAAATAAGATAATGATTATTTTATACCTTTTTAGTGTATTTTATACTTGTTGCACTTAATTTTTTGAAGTCGATTTTTATTTTTTTCTTAAAATTTTTTTTTATTAGCTTCTCTTTGCTCATCTCCAACATTTATTATTGCCGTCTGGTTTTGGTATAGATTGTAGATTAGTCTTCTCTCCTGAATTTTATTCCCGCCTGTTTTAAGATTTTAAACATAATTTCCCAATTGACGTTATCGAATGCTTTTTCTAGGTCTATGAATCCGATGTAAACAGATTCTTCCCTGATAAAAGCCCTTTCTATTATTAGTCTAGAGAGAGAATTGCTTCTCGGGTGCCTCTGTTTCTTCTAAAGCCGATCTGGCTTTCCCAGATTTTCTTAAACTCTTTGTTCTATTCTTCTTTGGATTATTTTGGTTAGGATTTTGGAAATGTAAGGTTAAGCTAATGGTCCTGAAATTTTCATATTTATCTGCGCTTGTCTTTTTGAGAAGTGTGACTATTTTGTTTTTTTAGAAATCTTTTGGAATGATTCCCAATTTATAGATTTTGCTAATTAGTTCAAAAAGTATGTCACGTGCCTTTTCTCCAGAGTTCTTTAGGATTTCAGATTGTATATTGTCTATTCCGTGTTCTCTATTATTATTATTATATATATATATTTCAGTGGGTATAATGTTATTCTGATTGTTCTTTTTGATTTTTATTTAGTTGGTGGGTGTAATCTCAGGGTAAACTCTCTTGATGCTTAAAATCTGAAATTATATTGACTGAGTTTACTATTAATTTGTTTACTATTTTTACTGTGAAATTAAAATAAAAAAAATGGATTACGGAAATTGCTTATATAAAAAAATAATAAAAAAAGGAACAAAGGAAATTGGATGGACAAGCAGGATTTAGTAATTTTCAATAATAATAGAGCTTATATTTAGAATCATTTATTATTTATATGTAAATTTATTTGATCGCCGCTTGATATCAACTGATAGAAGATTTGTTAATGAGAAAATACAAGATGGTGGTTACGCTCTTTGTGGTGAAAGCTGTAGGATATTGTCTTGCAATCTGGTGGACGTCAGGAATTGCTCTCCTGATAACCAGTCCCGTTGATAGCAATCTCTCGGTGTCTTGTTGAATGAGATAGGCGCCTTCGATAAGATTTGTATCGATGAGCCACTATGAATATCTGTGTAGACGTGTGTTGTCCACGAAGCTGGGCGCAGGCCGAGTCGAGTAGAGCCGGACTAAAGCCACGAGGATCACGAGGGAGTGACTCCTCGCCGGGCGGCTATGGCAATGGCTATGAAGGTGTATAGAGAGGTGTCTTCTTGATCACCGCCTCATGAGTTGTGTTGTGAACTTGTAAAATAGAGAGGTGTGTGTTCATCAACGACTCTCTCAGTTGTGATATTTGGATATCGTGAGGTATGATCACGGACCGACTCTTCAATGAGCGCCTCGTGAGATGTATCTATGGTGAGTTATCATCCAGGACTCCTCTGGTTGTGTTATGCACCAAAATGCTTAAAGAGGAGTAATTTCTCCCCTCTTCTCTCTCTGATTTCTCCTGTTTTCCTCAAACAACGAATTTCAAACAATTTACATCATCATTGGTTTTTATAAAAAAGAAAATACACATAAATCATTCCTAAGAGGCTCATCCCCCGTCCGTATTGCACCCTGTTCCCTGCGCGAATTCAAATTTCAATTTTATTATTTATTATTTAACTTGCTGAGATCTATTTTTAACTCAATCTATTAAAAAATTATATTAAGTTATTTTTTTTATACTATTTATTTTTAATGCAATTTATATTTAACTATAGTTAAACAAATACTATTTTTATCCTTCTTTTTTCTAATCTGCCTCTCTTTGCAATTTCTTATTGCAATATATCATTGGATATATTGTAATATATATATATATATATATATATGCATATATAATTAAGGTTTATGTCAGTATATTGGTCCAAATCAAGCCAAATTTTGGTTACACACTTTTCAAACAAAGTTATGAACGAATACACCCTCAACAAAACTCCTGTATGTATATAAGTTTCAGTGGGTTCCGCGCAAAACTTGCTCAGGATTCACATAAAAACGGCAGATGGGATTATTATGAAATTTTATTTATGGATCAGATGTCTTCTAACTTAGAATCATTACTATATAACGTTATGATATTTTGGTCACAAAAGGGGGTTTTGGAGGGGACGCACTAATGGAAATTATCAAATAACTCCTAAACTATTAACTTTACGGCAAATTTTGTTATGAACAAAGTTGCAGGGGATGTGATTTCTGACAACTTTTGTTTAAAAAAAATCCCAGAAGCCTAATTTTCATCTTGTCTTCATCTCTATGCATTATTATATACGATAATCTTATGGTTTTCAGTATACAGACACATAAGGCTTTTTCAAGGTATTTTCTAATCCGAATTAGTTGTAGTCTCTAAAGCAATTACAACAAACTTTCATTTACTAAATCCAAGCTGTCATGAATAATTTTTATTACATGTCAGGATTGTGTTCACTCTCTCGGGAATTGAACCCGAGTACCAAAAACAGGGATCCGGGCCAATTGACTACCAAGGGGTGTGGACTCAACTGACATATATTTCATATTATTTAAACTATAATTATGGTATAACTATGTGTTTGAATTTATAATGACCAGCCCGCAGAATTTTACAAATGATAATTATAACATTGAGTGAAATATTTAGCATAGATATGTACAATAGAATTGGTCCACTCCACAGAAAAGCCAATTAGCACAAATTGGTTCTTTGGTACTCGGATTTAATTCTAGAGGGAGTGACATGATCGGATTTAGAAGAGGAAAATTTCTTAAGACCTCTTTAAAATTTTAAAGACTGCTAATATTGGTGATTCGAATTTTTACCATATATGTAGTTACTAATGATTAACTTGGAAATAAAATATGGTGAAAATATACCGTTAGTAGAACAATCCAAATTAATCTAACCAGCTCAATTGATTAAGGATCATTGTAGTTTCTGTCTTTTCCTTTTTTATAATTGATGAAAATTCTTTTGAAACAAAATCAATAATCATCCCTTTTGAAATCTGTGACTTGCCACTTAACTCCCCTTTAGGGCCGAGTTGGAATTAAATTAAACGAATTAATTTGTCAATTTGTTTCCCCAAGAGTGACACTGGAATTTCTCTTCTTTCAGTTTCTACGTAATTTACAGCCTTCAAAAATGGAACCCTTCAAATTACTAACACCAAATCATTCCCTAATTCAACCTTTTTTCTTGATGTTCTCCCTAGCATGTCAACTGGTTTTCCTTATGACTGTCATAGCTACAATTTAAGCATCAGCTATTTATTATTATGAAATAAATATTCTAGTATAATTAATGCCCAATACATGATTTTCACTTGTTCCGACAACCACAAACTAAAATTATAATAAAATAATTAAAAATATTATTAAAATTGAATTATATTAAAATGTATTGATCGACCTTAAAAGTTATGAAGAATGTTTTGTTTAGGAAGTATCAGGATTTCGTTTAAAAATAACACCTTAATTTAATTGAAAAGTTTTTGTTTTGCCGAGAGTAGCAGAGTTGTTGATTCACAAAGAGAAACAAAGAGTTGTCCTCTGCTTGATGCAAATAAACATATACACATATATATCATCTTGATATATATGTGTATATGTTTATTTGCATCAAGCAGAGGACAACCTCTTGTTTCTCTTTGTGAACACCTCTAATTGTTCATTTTCGAGATTTTAATGCTTTAATTGATCATCTTCAGACTATAAAATATAAGGCCAGTATTTTACAATTACTCATATAAATATTTCTTTGGGAATAGTTTTGTTTGTCTAGTAGAAACTCTTGAGGTAATGAATTAATTAATCAAATAGTTATTTTTCAATTTTTGGAGAAATTTTTATTTCTATAAAACGAGCACAGGGAAAAATGTAAGAGATGATTTCGAAAATTCAAATCAGAAAAAATAAAAGCTTTAGTTATAATTTATATCTTAAAAAAAAGCTCGAAAGCACGAAAATATACAAATATGGTGTTTTTTTTATCAAAAGCAATTCTCAACATATTCATTAAATTAAAAGTCTCCGTGTCTGTATTTCTATCTGGATAATGTTACCCCATTAAGAAAGAAGTGATGTTTTTCTACCAAAATAGTTGTATATTCAAATTTAAAAACTTATTGAAATATTTGGTTTTCAAGATTCAGAACATCTAGATGAAAAATTCAGAAAGTGAAGAATAAAAGTCTACAGTGGAAAGATCAAAAAAGGTATTACCAAATGAGCTGGATCTTCTATTTATAAACTGGACCATTTTGTAATCTTAGGTTTTTAGTATAAACCATGCGGTGACAAAACAATTTTAAAATCCCCAAAATTTGCAAGAGCATACCAAGTTTAGAAAAAAGTTTTCACTTTTTTGTTCAAATTTTTTTCGAAAAAACTATCTATAATTAATACAATTTCTGAGAGTGAATTGCTGAACATATTTAATTTCGAACAACTTTTGAAGAATTTATATTTAAGCTGACTTTTTATCTAACTTGTAAAGTTCTTCTCACAATAATAAAACTCAAAATTCGTTAAAATTTCAAATGGAATGTGTTAAGTTGAATATAACAGTATTGACATGTTCAAAGGATCATCGAAGTTAAGCTACGTGAGGTGAAATTTGTTCTGAAGTGAATAACCCCATTTAGACACAATGTCCTGTTGCTATATTTATGATTTCTCAATCCATCCCTTTGGCATTGATTAAGAAATGATATCCTCTATTTTGTCTAAAAATATAATACATCTGCTATTCCTTTAAAATATAACATTACGATTAGGGTTTCTCTCCCGGGATTTCTCATTCCCGATTTCCCGGCAAATCCGCAAAAATATCTATTCCCGATTTCCCGATAAAAAAAGTCAATTCCAGTGATTAAATGAAAAATAAATATTCCAAAACGACTTGTTTTATTTAAAAATATTTAAAAAAAGTAACCATCGACTCTCTTGTATTCGTAATTATACAGCTGCACAATACAAATATTTGAAAACTCAAAGCGTGTTATATTTTAAAAAGTTACAACAAGAATAAATTTAAAGTTTATATAATTAAAAAATTGCAGTTTCTTTGTGAATTAAAGTAAGTTTAATTATATTTCAATAATACTTAGTTATTGTTTCACTTATATAAAATTTTAAATATTAAAATTAAAGGGTTATAGAAGAAAAAGAATCTCGAAAGAAGGAAATTGGAGATTTTATTAAAAGACTATATTAAAAGAATTTAATTTATTTGAAGCCAGTGGAAAATTGACAAAAAATGGTCTTAAACCAAGCTCAACAGAAAGTGACACAGTATTTTCGACTGCTGGCCTTTTTATCACCAAAATTAGGACACGACTCAAAGACAATTCAGTTAATGCGCTAGTTTGCCTCAGAACTTATTTTAAAAACTCTTCTGATAAATAACTTTTATTTGGTTCTATTAGGTTTTATGTTTTAATGAAAAAATAAATGAATATTTTAATTGTTTTTGTTAAATTAATAAATTTATTTTGATTAGTAAATATTAAAACCCGGGTTTCCCGGGAATATCTTTGAAATATTCTCGTTTCCCGGGAGTTATTATTTGCCGGGAAATGAGAAACCCTAATTACGATTAATGTCTGAAGTTGGCCAATATAACATGTCACACTATATTTTTGAAAATGACTTGATGATGTTTTGTTAATCATGTTGAACAAAGCTCCATGGTCAAAGAACTGCGGGTTACTAACCCCTATGGGTACGCCTACAAGTTGACAAATCCTAAATGTTCCTAAAACTTAGAAAAACAAACGAACCTAGTCAATATTTTTCTCTTGGATTCAAAAGTCGATCCTGACTTAAAGGCTTTGCTAACTTTTGACATCTCTATCATCAAAAAAATGCTCTGTATGTATTATAAATGAGAGATCGGAACAAATATAAATGAGTATTTTATACGAAGCCGGTTCTAATGCAAGCTGATCCCCAAGAATAAAAAATTGCTCAAGAGTAGAAAGAAATGTTAAAATGAAAGAGAAAATAAGAAATGAGAATGATATCTACAAGTATTAGGCAGATAAATAGATCAGAATGAACGAAACAGTTGATGATTTAGCTGACTGCTCTAACTGAGAAGCGTAACGAGTCTTGCAAAAGTTTTAACTTATTCCTCCATTTTCAATATATATAATTTAATAACGTATTTAATTTAAATAAAAGAGCCACTTGATCAAGAACTTTTGCTATGTGCTTATACGTTATTAAAATTAAAAATTAAAAAACATCGTTTCCACTAGAAATCGAATTCTTTGTAACATAATCGATCTATTAAAACTAGCAAAAATTTTAAATCCCCTTTGGGCCGATAAAGTTTCAAAAGACAGATTTTTTCAACTTACAAAAGACAACGAATGCAAATATTGAACGTGGTCGAATCTTTTTTCTTGTTGACACAATTGCAAAATGAAAGTTTACGTAAACCTCTATAGAATACAATAATATAAATGAAAAGGGACACCGAGACTCAGGTCGCAGGTGAAAAACAAACAAACGAAAAAAATGCATGGCTGTAAAAGTTATTGTTATTCTGAAAAAGAAAAGGAGCTCACAGAAATTTCACCGTCTTATCCAGAGTAATAAATTTATTTTTACTTTCAAAAGGTGTTTACTGTTTATTAATAACGAGCAGTACCTGGCGTGCCTACGACAATGGCACGCCCGGCACCGCTCGGCCCTCCAGACGGGTGGCCCTGGCGGGCAGCGTCTCGAGATGTGATTATTAGCTGTCCGTAATTATATGTTTTGAAAAAAATATTTTTTTGAATAATGAATATTGATCAAAGAAAGATGAAAAATATCATTAAATGCTTTATAAATACTTTATTAGAGCATGAAACCATTTCTCTCGAAGTTCCCGATCGGTTGGAAACCTATTTCTGTTTTAATAATACATTTCAATATTTAAATTTATCTAAAAAGTGTCTCTAAATTAATTATATATAATAATTTTAAAATTAATTTATCTACTAAAATTTCAAATGACCCGCGCAGTAATAAATTAAGAATTAATCTCATTATCCCATTAAATCATATCTCATTAAAACTTATATTATAAATTAAATATATATAATATATATACATTTTAAAATTAATTTGTCTACTAAAATTTTAAGAATTTATATTTTTCTTAAATACAAAAAAAAATTAATTTTCGCGGTATGAATTATTTCCAAAAATTAAATATATATTAATATATAATATATTTAAAATTCATAAATTTGTCTTCTAAAATTTCAAATGAGATACGCCGTAAATCTAATATTCTAAGCTATATAGAGGAATATATTAATATATAGAGATATTATAGATATATAATATAGAGAATAGATATGTTTTATTTTTAAAATTTGACAATATAACAACTATCATTGAATATTAGTTGCTTTTTCTCCCACATGTTCCTTGCTGCGCCACGGGTACTGTCTGACAATGGCTTTTATATATATAGATAGATAAAAGTAAATTATTATGTAAATAAATAGACCTACTATAATTTCCAAAGCGAGAGAGCGATAAGAATTAGGATATTATAAATTATTTTTGAAAAAATCTTCTTCAAGCTCTATACTCGATTACGAGCGTCGGCGATTACTGTGGAGAGTAACCTCTCCATTGTAATTTTTATGGCGAAATTTTCTACAGGGGTGGTTTCCCATTGCCCTCCCTTAAAAAAAATATAAAAGATTCATATTTTAATAATTTCTTAAGTTCTCGCTGTCTCGCTTGAATATCGTTAAATTAAAAGCAGACCATAAAAGGGTCGATACTATGTTTGTCTGTCCGTTTGCCTGTCAGAGTATTCTAAATCATAAACGAAACAAGATAAAAGTTTGAAAAAAAAAAAGTTATATTTCTTAAAATCCAAAAATCCTATTATCCTATTTTTGTGGAATCGAAATTAAAAAATGTTTTTATCACCCGGGACTCTTCTAACATATAATTATAGGCTAGCTTTTTCCGACATATTTACGTGATTTTTGTACATGTCGACTTAATTTAATTATGAAAAAATACCGCATTTTCGTTCATTCTTTCATTGTCATCAACAAATAATAATGGATTTGATATTTTTTTGGTGGAAATAACCCTCGGAATGTGAGTCTTTTTTAAAATAGTTAAATATTTTTATACTATTAAACAAAATCACAAGAGGTTGTCATCCACTGAATCCAAGTTATTATTTTGCAACCAAATGCCAAAAATCAACCCAACGATTGTCCTTCGAGGTAAATACCAATCTGTCATAATAGTAACAATAACACAGATTCTGTAGATTAAAAAGTCGTGATTTTCTTTAGAAATCTTAAGCCTGCTGCTCTCGTCAATTTTAACTATTTATCGTAAAATTCATTATTTTATTCTCTATGTACCTCTATGTACCTACTTATTGGTTATAACGATTTATTCTAAAAATATTATTGAGTCAAATTCCCCATAAACTGAGTGATCTGTCAGTCTATATATGTTATATCATTACGGGTATTTCAGCTAAATCGACTAGACAACTTTGTCAACTAGACATTCAAACTTATGCATAATTTGATTTAATGTTTAGTCAGTTGCCTATCTCTAAGGGGCTTAGTTAAAAGTCTGCGGAATATTTGGAAAATGACATTAAATATTGGTGTTTCAAAAAATATATATTCATGAGAAATGAAATTTAAAACTTAAGTGAAGTATTCGTCTTAGATTCGATGCCAAAGTTTTGGCCTAAATTCAATTATCGGTAAGTGTAGCTCTTTACTTAAAAATATATGTTTATTTTTCTTATTTTCTTAAAAACAATTTTCATTAAAGTTGCTGTATTTCTAGCACATTACAAATCTTTAAATGCTTTTATACCTTAAAATTCTTTTACATGTCTTGTTTACTAAACATTTAATTTAATATTATAGATAAATGAGCGGTTTATTTTGAAAGTGGCCTAAGTCCATTATTTGTTATTTTGAGATATTTGTATTTATATCTTTATAAATATATTTATATATATTTTGATGTATTTATTTTAGAATTCATGATGATATTGTACTCCTTTGGCTATGATATTATAAATTTGAAAAGAAGACATCTATGTCTAACTAAATCTGTCATTAACTCATTTTTTTCAAAATTGAAGTTAGGCCACTTTCAAAATAAACGGCTCAAATATAAATTTGTATCAATTTTTACCAACATGATTTGGGTACTAAAGTAAACTCACGGCCATTAAGTACACTAGGTTTCAGTAGTTTATTGTATTATTTATTCGTGTTCAATAAATAATTATAATTAATTATGTGTGATTTTAATAAAATTTCAACTCTTAATAACTCCATTGACATGTTTTCCTTTTGAGCAAAACCCTAAAATTGAAACGTAATTGTTATTCCATAGAGAGGAGATAAAATATTAATTTTAAAATTTTTAAAATTTTCACCAAAATTTTACATTCGGATTGTCCTTAGATAATTTAATTGATAAAAGTATTATTATCTAATGAGGCGCCGCGCCAGCTGTCTAGTATGTAAATCACTTGACTAATAAGCCGATTCGAATTCTGTTTCAATCACCAAATGTTAATTAAAATTTATTTGACGAGCGATTCAAAAAAGTAAAACCCACCAGTTCATGAGCGAGGGTGACCCTCTGAACCTAATAAATATATAATTTCAATCTCATGAGCTCTGCTACTGAGCCACTCTTGCTCTTACCTACTCGGATTTGGTTTAATAACTAACGTCCCGTGCTGTTCAGTTTGTTTAATTTAATATTTTATTTTACCAAAAAAGAAGCCGACGAAACAGTTATTCACCAAGGACAAATAAGAATCAAGAGTAGCTTGTGCGCATCACGTTGAAATTTGCATGTAACATTAAAATTATAAATATTTTAATGCAATATTAAAATTTAATAAATAAATAAAACTATTTTAAAGAAAATGATATGATTTACTATTAAGTTATTAAATAAAATCCAATTCACAAAAATCAAACCCAGAAACTCTAATTAGATTTCTAAACAAACTTCAATACTTTTCTCAAACATTCGCTGGGAATGTATGAATAAATAATAAACATGTGGGAAAGCAGAGAGGTTGTAAAGAAAAGTGGAACTCAAGACTCAACACCCCTATGCGCTTATTTAAGAGAGTTCCGGACAGCTTATCTATCTGGTTGATCTTCGAAAAAATCTTTTGTATTTCTGCAGAGTGACGACGTCTGCTTAATAAATTTTTTAACCAAAAAATT
Source organism: Forficula auricularia (assembly GCA_024734495.1). NCBI lineage: Eukaryota > Metazoa > Arthropoda > Insecta > Dermaptera > Forficulidae > Forficula > Forficula auricularia. The sequence continues at coordinate 10,357,673 of JALMQS010000085.1, read as the reverse complement.
GTTATTAATGAGGTTAATTTCGATTAAAATCTTTGTTTTGATAAAATTAATAAAAAGAATATTGAGATAATTGTTTACTTTATCCAATGCGAAGCATGGGGAAAGTATTGTAATCGGTCTCGCGGCAAGCGTGGCTTCAAAGGGTCTTCAGGTAAAGACTACGGAATCCATGGTCTCAATTAAAGTCACAAATTTTAGTATTCAATTAGGTTGAATTTTAGCACGTGACGGTTTTGCTAAAAATTATATGGGGTCTAGCCGAGAGGCCAAAAAGTGCGATTTTTTAATTTAGTGCGTGCTGATGGATGGATGTTATCGTTTTTTTTGGCCCACGATTTTTTCCACAGCGTTGGAGCGATTGAAATGAAATTGAAAACCTACCATAAGTTTAACAATATGAAGCGCTGATTAGTTTTTGGCACATATCGGCCCACAAACATTAGTACTTTATTTCTGTACTTTTTTACTTTTTTCTAAATATCTTGAAAATCACTTAACCAATTTTGATGAAATTTAATAACCTAATTAAGTACCGTGGGGACCTCAAAAAAGGTTAAATAAAGTTTTTAGTAAAATTATATTTTAAAGTACTTTACTCTAGAGTAAGATAGCACTTTTTTTAATTTTTAATTTTAAATTCTTTAAAATTTATTCATTTGATCGTTTTAATATAGCTCATTTAACCTTACTTAAGTAAGAATGGATAGGCTTCTCTCTCTGAAATGCTAAAAATTTGGGAGGAAATTTTATAAGTAACTATAGCAACTGCGTTGTTTTCTTATCCGTTATTACCTTTGCTGAAGACAGAGGAATCGGCTTAAAATCAAAAATATCGATTGATTCTCATCTACTACTTGAGGAATAACCATTCTATATTGGATTTTTGACGTTTCGGTTTTTATTGGTAACCGTTGCTGAAGACATAGAGGAATCGAGTTAAAATAAAAAATAGCGATTGATTCACATCTAGTACTCACCAATGGTTACCAATAATAACCGAAAGGTCAAAAATCGAATGTAGAATGATTATTCCTCAACTGTTAAATGAGAATCGATTATTATTTTTGAATTAAAGTAACATGAACTGCAAATTGCAAGTGATATCTGATTAACAATAAAGAAATAAACATATTAATATTTCAAATGAATTTAGATAAAGTTTAGTAACGATCCGTTGAAGTTTATTTCTCATTATAAAACATTTATTTAACACAAAAACGATTTCAAGAAATAGAATAGGAATTCTACACTAGTGTTTTTGTTATATTCTGTTGGCTGCAAATACCTTTTTATTTTTACATTTATGAATAATTAATTAACTAAAGTGTCAAATATATTGAAAAATGTATCATTCGATTCAAAAAAGTTGAATTATTGATCTGTATAAATTTGTTGAAAATGGTATAATTTGTAAAAAGTTTAGCCGTTTTAAAAGCTCGGTCCATTTACTTCCATGTTAAAAGGATAATTTTCAATAATTTATTTCTCGGTAATGCGACAGACGATCAACTTCAAATTTCGGAAATAAATATTTAATATCTACATCAATGATTAGATGGTAAAAATTTGAGAATTTTCTTATAAAAATGATAAATCGTCCCGAATCCCCTTAAATTGGATACTAACCGAACAAACGAATTCGTCAACTCTTTTATCCCTATGCCATCTCTTCCTTCGACCGTCATTCCAGCAACATATAACCTTCAATCTTTCATCCACAGATACATTCAACTCCGACCCAATCCCTAAATCTCTTCTTATTTTCACGATACAAGGGTCCACCACGGACTACAGAGTTTGTACCTTTTAAGTGCAACTTCTTCTTGTATCAGTATCATTATAAAAAACTTTATGCATATCGTACGAGAAGAGTAAGTCATTTAGAAAACAGTCGGCTTACCCCCCACCAAACGTCTCTCGAAAATCGCAATTTGCAAAATTTTCGGACAGTTTACAGAGTCTGAATTTTTTTATCCAATTTTTAAGTGAATTCAATACATCGAGCTGCCTACTGATTAAATAGGTAAACAAATAAATTATTTTAACAGACAAAGAAGAATACAGTTAAAATGGCCTTCACCTCAAAGGCCAACCTATCTTAAACTCTACACCGACATGAAGAATATTAAAATGATATTTTCGGAAAATATATATGCAAAAGCAGATGACGAGCGGAGACCATAAAAGCCAAGAGAATTTAATGAGTGGGAGCGAAGAGGCTATTTGTGCAGACCGTTTCAAATTGGTTCATTACTTCGTCACTTTTTATTGCACTCTTTAATACACTCGCAGTGCTAAAAATAGAATGAATTCTTCATTCGCACCATGATCGCCTCTTACAATAAAAGAAATCACCTTTAGTCTCTATTCACTTAAGGGGAATAAAAATCATTAGCTAAACAAGGCACTTTTTCTTTGTCCATAGATATTAATACTAGAAATAATTTTTTTTAATTAACGGAATTAAAAGTAAATTTGTTCAATGATCATGTGATTTTCACTTAAATTCTCTTCTTTAATTAAAAATCAAAATTTCAATTTAAGTATTAAAAATAAAAATAATACTAATAGGAAGAAATAGTTCTAGAGGAAGACAAATATTTACATCAAGTCCCAACCAAATAGGGTTCACACAAATAAAGACTTTAATTTGATATAAACTTTTTTAAGGATCTGTTTAAAAAGTAAAACAGAAACCTATTAGGGGCCTTAAATGTCAGTTGTTCAGTCTGTCAGAGCATTTGTAGCTCATAAACTATATAATATATAAACTTAAAATTTACAAATATGTTCATCTTCACCGAAAACAAAAATCGAATTAAAATTTTAAACGTATCATTATTTTGAAAAGGGTCAAATTTTTCGTGGACAGGAAACTAAAAACTATATGGGGTGTGAAATATCCAATTAAAGATCTCATTGTTCAATAATAAATAAATAAATAATAACATTAATAATTAGTTTAAATTTAATACACTTTAAAATTACTGTGTTTGAGGGCTTCAAATTGGCAATTTTTATGTGATTTTTGTTCCTGTCGGCGTTCACAAGTGGTTTGCCTTCACATTATGAAAAAATTCCACGAATAATATCATATCAACTTCAAATAAGAACTAATTTAATATCTCAAGTACTTTGGAAGATATAAAGTACCTTCGAAATCATCAGTATGTGTCATCGACATGTAGTTGATCGGTTTTTTTAGGGTCTTATAAAAGTGAAACAAAATCCTAAAGGCCCTTCCAATAACTGTATGCCTGTTTATAAGAGAATTGTAGATCGTATACTAGAACGATGCAAACTTTTTTTAAGTCAAATGCAAATGTGAAAATTTACTTAAAGGAAAAGAAATCAAATACAATTCAAAAAATGTAGAATAATAGCCCAAATTTACCCAGACAATACCAAATATTGAGAAAATTTTCATTTTTTTCTCCAATTACAATTAATGTAGGTACACTAATTCATGGTCATGGTCATTTAAGAATATCCACGCCACCAGAAAAAGTAGATCACCCCTACATGCCTAAGAAAAAAATCAATAACTGGAAATATTCTAATTGGAGTTAGAAGAACGGAAAACAAGTATTTCCGGTGAAAACTCGAATTCGAATTTTTGATGCATATGAAACAGACCCGATATGATAAACGACTTTACTGATCTGGTGGTGTCCTTTAATGAAATTTCATATTAATTTGACAAAAACAGCTTAATTGAAGCCTGGATGCCTAGAGGGGGATCAGCTGCTTCCATCAAGTAATTTCCTAAACTTAATTATTCATCGGGATGTATAAAAAGTGACTAGGATGGTATGAAGCATCCACGCGCAGCTCCTTTACTTTCTCTTCTATCGTAGTAAAAAGCGCACCCTTAAATAGTTACGACAAAAGGAGAAGGTTATTGTTCTTCGGTTCTGTTCCTTGTTGTGGTAGTCTTGGATCACCTCCAAAGTTGATTTAATAAATCCGTGATCTTGAGAGACACCCATCTAACCCGAGCATCAAGAGTGATGCTAATCAAACCAAAGTCAGTCACATGATGAATTTGGTGACTTCTTATAGTGATTCTTAAAGAATAAAACAATTCATTTAATTTATTTTAGCTTGTAAATTTCAGATGATATAAAATGGAATTTTCAAAAAGACTATTATTTTTTTACCACTGGGTTCTGTTCCTTGTTGTGCTAGTCTTGGATCAAGCTTACCGTGTTCAGAAATGTCTGAAACGTGGAGAAAACCAATTTAAAAACATAGTCTGTGAATATGTGAGCTCTGATGTAAATTTCAACGCGAGAACCGAACCTCGTAGAAAACAAATACTTGTTTCAAAATGTTTTCATTTTTAAAACAATGAATTATATATATTTTGGGTTCTAGCCTCAGAACTTCCAAGCCGAAATACGAATTTTTTAATTAAATAGAAGCCTCAGTAGACTGATTTTGAAAATATCATCATTTTTAACATCTTTATAATCTGAGAGGATATATGTATTTATTTTTTGATGTACCTGAGGCAGGCAATTCTATCCAATGCTTGATTTCTCTAAAAATCCCACATTATATAACCTACATTATTTGGAATATAAATATTCTAATATAGATCTTCTACTTTTTCCGTGTCTGAACGTGTGCCCTATTATCTGAGCAGAAAAAACCCACTAAATAAAAAGTTTATTTAATCTTTAAGCAACGTTTTAATCTTGAATTTTTGGAGTTCATCAGGCTCAACAATTAAAATTATTTTTGTCACTATAGAATGCATTAACAATAATTACTAATATCTACAATAATTTGTTAATAATTATATTGCTGAGCATGAAGAACAACAAAAATTTAAGGGCTTAGAATCTAAATAAATATAATTATTAAGGTGTCATTTTTAGCACTAATTAAATTAAACAGGGGACCACAATATCTAGATATAAAACATTTTGGAGTAACATTTATGAAATTTGATTTTCTAAACTTGTAAGAAATACATAAGAAAAAACTTAAATCGTTTTATCCAAAATAAGTTATTTAAAATATCATTTAATAAATATAAAAAATAATCATTTTTATTTTAGGTGTTCAGAGGAGATGATGAATAAACCCACTAGCCTTCTACGAATGTCTGCCTTATAATCGTTATATATTTGATTTTCATGAATTAGTTATAAATACCTAATCGGCTGTCTTGTCTTTTAAGTATAACGTAAATAATAAATTAGAATTGATTCGACTGGGTGAATATTTAATTATAATTATGCACTCCAATAATAAGAGAAAATTGGATTTTTCCTGTGGTGGTTTAAGAAGGTTCCTTTACGGAAGTCTCATTTTAACCCAAAGGGAATAGAGACGTAATTGAAAAAAAAAACGAAAGGAATGTAAATAAATGAAAAAATAAGAATTCGGAAAAGAAAATTCCCTCTAGAAATTTATTCGGAAAGGTACGGAAAAATTCCACCCTTTTTAAAATTATACCATTTCATTGAAAGAACATTGTAGGCGTCTTAGGCTCCATCTTAAAAATTAATATAACAAACTGGTGTGTGTGCACCTCATGACTTTCACTTACAAACTTCACTTCTTTGAAATGGTCATTCTAATTTTTCTCTCTTTAAAAGATTATAGAGGTACTTCAAATTTTCCCTTTTAACTTAGTAGCTCATCTCTATTATAATTTTCAAATTAAAGTGTTTTGTGACTTGCCACTATAGGGCTACACGACTAATCATAAAAGCGTCCTCCCAGTGTTTCAGTCGAGTAAAAGCACTAGACATCATAGAACTTAGCTACTTTGTTAAGAACAGAAATTAAAAAAATCGTAGCAATTGTTTTTGAGTAAAAACATCCAAAACATTGTGTAAATGAGTAGAAGGAGTAAACCAAAAGCTTACCAGATCGTTACTGATTCCTGGCTAAGTTTCATACTTTCGTTGCTCTGGAACCTACTGATCCTGAGATATATCTGTGGGCGCACACACACCCCATTGATTTTCGGGATAGTTTTAGCTCTAACTCCCGCAAAACCCGTTTTATTTTTATAAACCCAGTTTTTATAACTTAAAGCCATCGAATAGTATCCCATGGAGTTGTCCGAATGAAATTAACTTTTTATATATTTGGAGATATGACTTCAAAAATCGAATTTCCCCAAAGTGAATGTTCATAATACTTTACCTGTTATGCTTCGCTATGTAAGAGAAAGTAAAAAGTTTGTTCCTTTAATGGGAATTCGTTTATTTATAAATAAAAATAGTCGGCTGAAACCACCTATATTTCAACCAGTGTGGATTTGGCTTCTTGAAAAAGCCTCAGTTGATTAAATAGACTTCCCAATAGAACTTTTAATACAACTCCAGAACTAGGTGTTGAAACCTAGTTCAGTGGGTTTCAGTCAAAAAGTTTCTTTCAATAAGTAACTCAACCTCTAAAATATCAAATCTCCATATGTTTTTAGAAGGGCGAGTTTAGTAATTTTATTTTTAATTTCAATTGAATGAACACAAACACAAGGCTTAGAAAATCTTTCCTTTTGTAAGCAGAATAAAAATGATTTTTTTTTAGATAGAGCTTACATCTATAATAGATCAATTTTTAAATGAGAAAAACCAATTGAGTTATAAAAAGAGGGCTCAGAATCAAGCAGCAGCATAATAAATGGCTTCTCTTATCACCATTCATGTGTTGAAATACATACAAATTCAACGGAATCCCTATCTATATTTTCATTATTAAAATACTTTCGATGTTTTTATATAAAATCAAAATGAAAATGGCTTTGATTGGAATGATTTCTTCAGGATAATAATAAATTAGTACCTGGAAGACTAAGCATGGTACGTGCGTTAAAACAGGTAAATAATTTATAACCAAAAATTATCAAAGGTTAATAATAATGAATAAATAATAATATTATTTTTATTTGCAATTGAGTTCAAAACTTTGTGAACAGTGATGCATTGAAGAAATAACGAGAGCTGGAACACATCTTTACAAGAGTGGACCCCTCGATATATAAAAAGACCTCCTGGAAGATCTCCAATCCGATGGGCTGACTCCTTGGACTGCAGGAACGCTGTTCGACTTCCGCATGGTAGAAGATTGGGGGTGCATTGGAGCACAATAGCGAAGGATAGAAGAGCCTGGAGGATAAGTTGGAACCCGCGTGCGCCAAACCGCAGCAGAGAGGAACGGTTTTTTATTCCAAAGTTCAAAAAAAAATTGAAAAAAAATTTCTTTACTTTATTTAATGTTTTACCAAGAACCTACACCATTCTCACTTAACAAAACAGAGGAACGGGTCGAATAAGTAAGTATAAAGTATTAAAGTATAAGATGCATTCACAAAGAGAAACAAAGAGGTTGTCCTCTGCTTGATGCAAATAAACATACACACATATATGTATAGAAATTATGTATCTGTATAAATATATTATTTATTTGTTTGAGACTATAGTTTCGAAGACTTGGTCTTCATCATCGGTCTTTTTTTAATTATAAATATTATTTTTCATGGGGTCAATAACGTGTGGATATTAATGAAAAATAATATTTATAATTAAAAAAGACTGATGATGAAGACCAAGTCATCGAAACTATAGTCTCAAACAAATAAATAATATATATACAGATATATAATTTCTATATGTATGTGTGTATGTTTATTTGCTTCAAGCAGAGGACAACCACTTTGTTTCTCTTTGTGAATCAACAACTCTGCTACTCTCGGCAAAACACAAACTTTTCAATTAAATAAGATGGATTGATGATGACTGGAGCGGGTCAAAACGTTGGCAAAATAATAAATTATATTTTATTTCAATTTGATGTAATTCTGGCTGCAAATAAAAATCTGCAAAATTAATATATTATATTGATATATATCGCTTTTGAATAAAGCGCAAAATTACCTATAGCAATAAATAGTATGTATATATGTTTATTTGCATCAATCAGGTGTCAAACTCAAGATATTTTTCATTTTTCTTTCATTATTGATTATTGGGATTCCAGTAAATTAAATTTGTGATGATAAAAGGAGAGGGTTACATATTAATAAACATGGTTAAATGCGGTTATATTTTTACTATTAATTATTATTCAAATCCATATATATAAGTACTTATTAATATTTTATGTTTTAGGATAGTATCAAAGTAAAATAAAATTATCCTTCTCTACCTATCTATCTATCTCCCTTTAAACCCTCTATTCTTTCTCTCTCTTTCTGCTATTACATTATCTATTTAAGCAGATATAGGAAAGTTTGATGTGCATTATAAAACAACGATTAATTTTTAATACTTCGCTTTTTTTGACTACTTGCTGCTATTTTTTGCGATTCCTCCTATTCTTAATATATATAGCTATTCTACCATTATTCCTTTTCTATTCAACATTTTCATTGTATTTTTTTCTTTCAATTGCTAACATTAAATTTTATCAATTCAAATATAATTTTACTAGAGAAAGCGCGAAACGTCTAGTAAGAATAATTGAAATTCTCGTGGCTTAAAATTTGATATTCTTAAAGTTATAAATATTTATCAATGGCGTGTACTTTTTTTAAAATTATTTGTTATTTTTAATTGTGTCGAGAAATTCACTACAATTTAGTTAACAATTAAATTTCTAGCGCAATGAAACTTTTACAGTTGATTCAGCTCATACATTTTATCTAAGAACTATTAAAATTTTAAAAATGTTTCATTATAAACCTTCAACGCGTTACCTAAGTTTTATTAAGAACTGTTATATCAACCCTATATAGTGTTCTTGTGAAATGAGATGTGATTTCAGCCCCTCATAGGTTTCAAGTATCCTGTCGATTGCTGGAATTATCGAAAGAAAACAGGTGTTTCCATGCTGAAGAAACTTTTTATCCTGGTTATCTAAAAATTTACAGAACTCCTTTAGTTGAATCATATTAATTTGGAAATATTATAAATATTGATCAATAAAGCAACTGATCTGCGATAGTCCGTCTAGGTCAGTGTTAAGCCGCATTCACACTACGCTGACGACACGTGTTAACACGTCAGCTGACGTTTTCGTCGGCGAGTGTTAACACGTCAGAATCAGGCGCGGTGCGGGGTGTGCACACTACGCTGACGTGTTAACTCGTCAGTTGTTCTTTGGTTGCTTATACAGGCAGAAATACATCGTAGCGGAATGGATAGGATACTTTTGGATGGCTAATCCAAATGAATAAAAAATTAAATATGGAATTTAAATGATAAATGACTGCTTTATTAAATTTGATCCCCTATACAAATGATAAAAAGGAAATCTAACTAATGATGATCATTTTACCTAATTATTAAATTCATTTAAATATTTGAATTCTTAAATTTGATAAAAATTAATAAAGTAAAGGGTGTGTAGTTTCACAGTGAATGAAATAAAACTCAATGAGGTTTATACAAACTCAATTTATTTCGGATTATTAGTCCTTCATCAGGAGTTTTTAACTTGTAAACTCCTGATGATGGACTAATAATCCAAATATATTCAGTTTGTATAAACCTCTTTGAGTTTTATTTCATTCACTATGAAACTACATACCCTTTACTTTATTAATTAATATAATGTTTCACCTAAAACCTACACCACTTTCCCTAAGTAAAAAAAAAATTAAATTTGATACCTCTTATTATCAATTATGAAAACTAAAATTCATAGATAATTAATATCTTTTATTTATTTTAGAAAATACCCTTCTCTGAGCTCTTCTTCCTGAGCTGACTGCCTGATGAGTTCTGGGAATTTATATTTAGAGCTGACGCGTCAGCGAGCGATTTGCGTCGCGACTCGTCACAACACGTCATATCAGCCTAATGTGCACACTCCTAATTAAAATAATAGATTAATTTTTTTTTGCAATCGTCAGCTGACGAGTTAACAGGTGTGGTCAGCGTAGAGTGAATGTAGCTTTAAAATCTATTTTATAATACTATTGCTTGAGCAGGCCGTTTTTCAGGGCCAACGATTCAGGCGAAAAACTAGGCATCCCGCTTTGATGAGGTGCTAGCAGTCCAGAAGGCACCTCGCAATTTGCTGGCTGTTAGCTCCATACACTCCATATGCATCGGGCGATTTTTCTACTCTGGGGCGTTAGATCATTTTAGTGGACGCACAGTTTTTAATTTATACTAATACTAGTATATACTTACTAATGATCATTTCACGAAGCTGTTCTTTTTGGCTTCGTGTTTACATTTAATTTTTTAATTTTTTCCTAGATAACCCTAATGAAATGACAACTGGCCGGGATGCCGGGAACATATCTTCAAACTGGGACTTTTGGTAAGCCTATTTATATTTATCACCTTCTCTTCGTACCGGCAATACTGCGCTGATGGTTGTATTCAGCCTCGTTTTACCCCATTTTTTTAAGATCGTTTTGTCCATATCTTTCCAAACTACTATAGAATTAAGAGAACTACTTGTTACACTTCACATTAATAACATAAATATATTTTATGAATTTTATCTCGATATATATTCCGGTTATCATAAAATCTACTTAGTAGTTTAATCAACCGACACCAAGTTCCTCAAAAATTACTATAGATTTATCACTGTCAGCTAAAGCTAAACAACAGTGTGCAGTTAATTAATTAGTACTAAAGATAGCCAAAATCTATATTCTCGCTTAACCTAATGAAATTAGTTGTTCGATTTTGAAATATAAAGATATAATCTTTTTTTTGGCATATAAAATAACAAAATTAACTTGTTTTGAGAAATGATTCAAATAACAATATAATAATGTAGTTACTTAGTGGTAATATATTAAATAAATAAAAATAATTTTAATAATAATAATAAATTAATAGCTTAAAGTTATTAAGTTTTTAGGGCTGGATTCCATTTAATTTTAAAATAAAAAAACAATAATTAAAAAACAAAAAAATAATTTCATATAAATCTTATTAAGAAAACACCCATTGCAATGCACTTACAAAGATATAGTATTAGGGTGCCTATACACTACGCTCTACATCTACACTCTCCCTAGAGCGTACTATACGTTAATCATAATGGCTTAAGCGTCACTTATTTCAAAACAATTGGACTAAGCTGCACTTGTGGTTACAACCAATTTAATCTGATTAGCGGTCAGCCTTCACTACCTAGAGTTATTCTAGTAGTGTACTATTTGCACCCTTAGAAAGGTTTACGTATAATGTTAATTTTATATAACTAAAAGTCGAAAATAATAATTATATGATTATTTTCCAAATCCTTTTATAAAATGAATTTTTAATATTATATTATTTATCTCGTAACCATTGTTCATTTGTTTTATTTAATTATCTATTTAAAATTACCAAACATGCAAATATTCTCATTCCATAATTTGAATTTTCCTCATGGAAGCGCCCCTATGGGAACAAAAGCAAGTGGTTATGGGCTTTTTCAACGCTATATATTTTTTTGTAATATTTTGCTGGTCGAAGTATTGGATCCATTAGTTTTTTTAATTTGTACTCATCATAATATGTTTTGACATGTTCTAAATGAGGAAGAAAATAAATTCCAAACATTTTTTCTGTCTGAATTGAAGATTTCCACGATTAAAGTAAAGAAAATTTTGAAAAATTTTTAGAAACTTTTTAAATATTTAAAATATAAAATTTTGTGAAAACTACCTGGTATTTTATAGGTATTTAAAATTTTTAAAAAGTTTCTAAAAAATTTTCAAAATTTTCTTTACTTTTTTTAAAATGTTTCACCAAGAACACAACCATTCTCCCTTAACATATCCACGATTACTCAAGAACAGAAATTTGGAGAAAGTTCACTCTGGTGCCGAAATGTTTATATTTTCAAAATGAGAAATTAATTAGAATAGGGTTTCAATCTTCAGAACTTCCTGTTTAAAAATTGAGAAAATCAATCTAATTATAATAAAAGGAGCTATCGAACGGTTGTCATTAATGAGAATAAGCTAAATGAGGTAACACCTCTGTTGTCTGGGGTGAATATTTGCATCGTGAAAAGAAGAAGAAATTTCAGGGATTGGGTCGGAGTATCCGTGAATGCGGGTCCTGAAAGGCTGAAGATTATATGTAGTCGGAAAAAAGGACGGGAGCGAGTTCCAGTCTCTATAGAAGTTATAGTGATAAATGAATTGGCGAATGAGATTTTTGGGTTGGAATCTAATTTAATCGAGATGGAGTGTTGATTGTGTAAAAATCGTGTATTTTGCGCAAATGAGACTTCAGGGTAGGGGGAGGGGGGATTTATTGATTTTATCTCGTCAGAACAAACGCCATTTAGTAGTATCTATAAAAAAGGGGAAAGTGCGTAGACATTTCTACGAAGGGCTAGTGTGTCGAGAGTTTTTGTTTTGATGCAATCGAATGCAAGCATGGTCGCACCAGGAATGCAGCCCCTATGTAACTCGAAAGACTCTTGCATTACCTAAGAGAAGGTTAAATTGGTTAAGGAGTCGTATGTATTTGTGCTTTAGTTAATGCTGGATCCTTAATCTGATAGCTCGTCTCTAAATTACACACAAGGTATGTTCTTTCGTCTCTAAGGCCATCCCATCCCCTGATAATTCTTTCATATTTACACTAAGTCATAAATAACTGTCCATCATATTAAAATTAAAATAAATTCTGTTCATTATTTTATGTTATCTTTAGTCAATGTTCTCCTGACGATGAGTTAAGAGCTCGAAATATATAGAGTAAACTAAAAAAATCTTTGTATTTTAATTTTTCTCCTTGTGAAACACCACCAACTCCAACCTAATTTAATTTTAACAATGTTTCACTATAAACCAACACCGCGTTCCCTAAATTTAATTACTAACTACTATTTTGGTTTTTCTATTTTTTCTTTTATTGACCTCTAGGCGCGGGGAACCCCAAAACTCTCTTTGTGGAACCCTGGGGTACCGCGGAACCCAGTTTGAGAATCACTCCCCTATTTGATCTAAAGAGATGGACAGGCCTATTCAGATGGATTAGTCAGAAAGCTAAATAGTTACATTGCTTATAAGATAATTTAATCAAAATTTTCAATATATCAGAGTTTCTCAAATTTTCTAGTTTAAGAATTTTTTATATCAATCCATTATTGTTCAGTAAATAAATAAAAAATATTCTATATTTGTTTATTAAATATTACCCGCTCTGAATACACAAATTTGAACCAAACTTTCTGTGAGATAGAAATGTATCCCAAAAAAGTTATTAATTTTTAATATTGAAATTCACATCGTTTAAATTAGTTTGCATGGAAACATTATTTATTTAACATAGATAAAAACTTGTTAATTTTAAACATTATGCATGAATATGTTTTGTTTTGTATACTTACAATTCAAACAAATAGTACAATATACCATTTAAATTTTTCATAGAAATATATGACAAAAAGAAACAACTGGGTAATTTTTTTTTTGACAAAATAAACAAATTAATCTGAAAATTAGATAGCTGATGATAAAAAAATAAAATTAACAATTAAAAAAAAAACAAATTGAAATATTTTCAAACAAATAGAAGAAGCACATACTGGGATATATCTGTATCCTATTTAGACCATATAATATAGTTTTTCTAAGTTTAATCTGAGGTATTTTAGTCATTAAATATAAATTCCTTCAAAAAAACAAATTTTAGAAAACGTTAATAAACAAAGCTTGTATTATTTGTCATATATTGGTTATTTCAAAAAGTTTACATTATAAGTTAACCAAGAACATTGGATTTGTCAAATTTGAATAAAGAAAGAAAAAACACATTATTTATATGGAGAGGAAAGTTATTCCGAGATTTTCTCCCGGTCGAAACATAAATAAAATAACAAGAAAAAATAATAGTAAAAAAAAATTTAATAAATTATATTCTCCAATAGCCATGCCTAGCACTTAAGCCCAATAGATCTCTGAAACATGAAACATAGCAAGTTCTTAGATGGGTGACCATCTAAGTTATTATATATATTATTATAATCGGCTTGTGCGATGACGTAGATATGATTTTTTTAATTTTAAAACCCACTACGGATAACACAATAATCAAAACAATAGACTCTTATCTTAGGAGTAAAATATTATAATTCTTCGAATTTATCGGACCTTGTGAAAAATAATCCAAAAAGAATGAACAATCGTTAGATCAGGTTAAAGGCCATAAAATCTGTATAGCTTTCGGTTTATTTAAAATATTCATCAGTACATGGATTGTAGGTATATATATTAATTAATAAAATGTAAAGTCACTTTATCGAGATTAATTTATAAATATTTTAATTTGATAATTTTAAAGTAATAATAATAATATTAATAAGTAATTAAGTAATTAAGTAATACCGTAATTTTTATATAAAAATTCAAATTGCCGATAGTAACAGAGTTAAAATTTCTAAGAAAATTAAATTGTGATGAACTAAATCTGGACTGGCAGAAATAATTTTTATTACATGTCAGAAGGATTATATTTTTCTCCTTGAATATCGATCCTGGATTGCTTTTTTAGAACACAGGTTGTCAATAAAACCCTTCTGACAAATAATAAAATAATTCCATGACAATTTGGATTTAGTTGATGTTAATCTCTCGTGATTTCCTTATAATTTATATTTTTATTTATAAAAATACAATTTGAATAACTTGGGGATCCCTGGGTTTTTGTTTGTTTTAAACTGGAGTAGATAAGCAAGAACACTGCCTGAAAAATCACTTGTGGACAAAATTAGCGGAACAACAAAAAAAGCTATAATTCGATTTAAAGCGACTCTAATCTTTTGGTTAATTTATTAATTTGTTAAAATATTATTGTTAAACTTAATTTTTTTTAATAGCTCATATAAATATTGATTTTTCTACAAATCTCACATTTAATTTAAATTTTATAAAATTTACCTTCATTAGGTACATTGTATCAAATTGCTTATTCACTTAGAATTACATGTTTTTTTTAAAACATTGATTGAACAAATTCTATTTATTATTAAAATTGGCTCGTCAGTCATTAAACTCGACATTAAATGCAAAATGACAGACCTGAGCCAAGTTGAGGTCTTCAGAGCTGTTATATTAATTGAAAACAGCAAAAGGACATACCAAGAAGTGGCTGAAATGCTTGGTGTATCGAAAACTACTATAAAACGATATCGCAACATTGGACAATACCAAAGACGTGGAGGGCAAGGTAGAAAAAGGGCTACATCCACTAGGGACGATAGATTTATTGTTAGCTCTGCTCTGAGAAATCGTGCCCATACCGGAAGTGACATCCGAAATCAACTGAAAGAAGTGAGACAGGTGACAGTGTTTGTTAAGACAGTTAAAAGAAGACTTAACGAAGCTAGATTATTATCGAAAAGACCGGTCAAGAGTCCCCTTTTAGAGACACGTCATCGAGTAGAGCGTCTTCAATTTTCAAAAAACATGAGAATTGGTCTGAGATGGATTGGAGCCATGTTTTGTTCACAGACGAATCAAAATTTTGTCTGAAGCCAGACGATGGAAGGGTGAGAGTGTGGAGACATCGCTATCAGGGGTACCATCAATGGAACATTCTTCTGCGGACGACTTTCTGTGGTGGCTCTGTTATGGTTTGGGCTGGTATTTCTTTGGGGCCACATATAGAATTACACACCGTCAAAAATGGGTCAATGAATGCTGAAAGGTATATTTCAGACATTCTGGAAGATTATGTAATGCCTTTCGCACCATATATTGGCGACCAATGTATTCTAATGAATGATAATGCTCGCCCTCAAGTAGCCCAGAAAGTTTGTCGCTATTTGTCAGAAGTGAATTTATCGACAATGAATTGGCCTGCACGCTCTCCAGATTTAAATCCTATTATGCATGTCTGGGACATGTTGGGAAGACCATTGAAGAAGAGATCTCTAGCTCTTGTTACCTAGGGGAACTGAAAAATGCACTTCTTGAGGAACCGTATCGAATACCTTAAAAATTTATTGATAACACAATTAAGAGCATGCCTAGGAGAGTTAAATGTGTTATCAGAGCCAGGGGTGAGAATACAAATTATTAAAACAATTTAAATTTTTTATAAGTAAAGAAAAAAATACAGTCAAACATTAAATCACTCAATTTCATATAAGACATATTTTTTTAATTTCAGATTATTTTAAAATTTTGCAATTAGTTAATTAATGTCAAAATTAGTTCAAAATTATCAAAATCACTTAAAAACAAATTAAAAAAAGATATATAAATTTATAAAAAATAAGCTATTTTTCAGTCTTTTTTTCAGCGTTCAGCTAATTTTGTCCATGAGTGTATAATATAATGATTAGGAAATTCTAATCAATAAATGGATTCAAAATTTTGAAATTATTAATATACTAAAATTGTATTAATTTACTTTTTTAAACATTTCTCATTTCGAAGAATTATTAAAATTAAAAAAAAAATATTATATAAAATTCCAAAAAAACTGATTTATTAATAAAATTAATATTCTCTTTTTTTGCCTATAGAATGTTACATCATTAAATCATGATTCGTGTTAATTGTCTTTTTATATAATATTCATTCATTTACATATTACTTTGTTTTAGAATGTTATTCATATTTAAATATGTATTTTTTTTCAAGAAAGAATTTAATTAACGTCAAAAATCTAAGATTTTAGTAGAATATTTTTACATTGCATATCAGAGGGCCTCGTTCCCTCAGGAGTTGAACCCGAGTACTAACACGCTTGTCGGACTTGTTAGTTCGACCCTCGAGACAAAAACACTCTGATATGCAATATATTAAATAGAAGCTAAAAAATTTTACTCCATTTAACTCGAATGGATTAAACAAAAATCATGCTAACCTGAAAAAGTTTTCAGTCACGGACCATTCATTAAAATAATTAACCCGAAGGTTTTAGTAACTTTTTTTAATTATTCTAATGAATAGTCCGTGACTGAAATCTTTTTTCAGTTGTTGTATGATTTTTGCTTTATCCGTTCGAGTTGAATGGAGTAAAATATTTTTAGCTTCTATTTAATATATTGCATGTCAGAGTGTGTACTTGTCTAGAGGGTCGGATCTAACAATCCCGGCAAGCGTGTTAGTACTCGGGTTCAGCTCCTGAGGGAACGAGACCCTCTGATAGGCAATGTAAAAATATTCTACTAAAATCTTAGATTTTTGACCTTAATTAAATTCTTTGTTAAAAAAAATACATTTTAAATATGAATAACATTATAAAACAAAGTACCTAGATAATATGTAAATGAATGAATAGGTATTAAATAAAAAGACAATTAACACGAATCATGATTTAATTATATAACATACTATAGGAAAAGAAAGAGAATAAAAAAAGCATTAAACAACATTTCTAAAGTAGAAACAGGAAAAAATAAAAGTACAAATTTTTCATTAAAAATTACAATATTTTTAAAGATAGAAATCTGAAGAAATTAAATATTTGTTTATTATATAAAAAAATGTCTGATTGATGTACTAAATAGAGTAAATATACTCCCCAGAGAGTTGTTTAATTTTATAAGGAATAAATCAGAAATGTGTGTCTTTTGCTTGATATAAATAAATATACTCAGAAAAATTGCTTGAGATTCTTCATATCATATTCAATTAGATAACAAAATAATTTCCAATTATAGTCTGATTAAATTGAAAGTTTTTGTGCGAGGATAGCAGAATTAATTTTTATATATTGAAGGAGACAATAAAAGAGTGTGTCTTAACGATCGTTATAAATAAATAAAATTTATAATTCCAGCAGAAGACACACTCTTTTATTGTCTCCTTCAATATATATAGTCTGATTATTTAAAATGTATTTATCAAAAATTTGATCAATTTAATAAATGTTTTCTTCTTTTATAAGGCAGGTCTTCTAAAAAATAAAAAATATATGAACAAAAATATTTATGAAAAAAATAAAATTCTAATTAAAATATATACTTAAATAAATGTAAAAAAATAATAATAATTTTTCTTGTCTGCTGTTTGATGAAAATAAATTAATATAATTAAAAATACAGATTCAAAAATTATATTTTTATTTAATTTTCTAAATTATGGTGTGCCTATGTATTTTTATTATTATATAAGCTGCACATTATTAAGATATTAGTAGCTATCTAACCATATAATAAAATGCAATTATCAAATTTTTAATTAATGTCTTTCAAGATTAATTTCAATTTATTAACCCTTTCAATATAATTAATTTTTAATTATCTAATAAAAATCGTCTTAAATATTTGTGAATTTAATTTGTAAGTGATAGGCAGGCTAGCTACAGATGTAGCGATTGTAACAATGATACAGAAGCGCTGGGCTAGTTGGGCCTCAACATGGATAAGCAAAAAATCGTATAATATTATCCTATATTTGATTTAATAATTTTTTTTAGATTCAAGTTTTTTAATATATATTATTGTTGTTTTTATTATTTTAAAATACATAATTATATTTGTTTGTATTTATTCACCCCCCCCCCCCCCACCCCGCAAGAAATTTCTGATACAGGGCCTATTACAAATTTTCCAATTTTATTTTAGAAAATCACAATTGTATTTCAGAAATCTCAATTCAATTTCAAACAAAAACCAAATTGTATTTCAAAATTTTCAATTGAATATTAGAAAATCAGAAGATTTATTGCAGAAATTTTCAATTTACTTTCAAAAAATGTCAATTGTTTAGTTAGTTGTTTTTAGGTGTATAATAATATATAGTTTTTAAGGAATTTGGTGTTGGAACTTGGTGAAAACATTTTTATAAAATTATTGGATAAAAATACTTGGTAGGTTTCACATTAATAATAATATATGTTTATTTTCTGAAATACAATTGAATTTCCTGAAATTGAATTTAAAATTTTAAAATTCAAGTGAGATTTTCTACTATTCTATAAGAATTCTGAAATACATTTGCGGTTTTCTGAAATTGAATTGACATTTCTGAAATACAATTGTGATTTTCTATATTTAATTAAGAATTCTTAAGTTGTGATTTTCTGAAATAAAATTGGAAAATGTGTAGAGCTATTTTACTAGTGATAGGAAATAAATCACAAAAATTTGTCATTTACTTGATGAAAATAAATTAGTATAATTAAAAATAAAATTTTATATTCTTGATAAATTTTTATTTTATTTGTAAAGTGTATTTATTTTTTAAATTACCTTGATGAAAAAAAAATCCTATAGCGATTATGAGTAGTAAAAATGTGCCGGGTGTGGATTTTAGAGCACAATGACACGTATTGTTTGTACAAAGATAACAATCGGCGGGTTGCGATCGACGGACTACGGGTAAGCAAACGTTTGTTGCGGATTCAGTTTCACGCGCACCGGATGAAATGCAACTGCGCCGCTCCAGGCGAGAGATGAGACACCAGGCTACTGCAGCGCCCCTTGCGGCCAGAAGACGCAACCAGCCGCGATTCGCGAGAAACGCACCAGCATCGATGATGAGACACCCGCGATTTATCTCTAACCCTGTTGGTTTATCGATAGAGTGGAGAGAAGAGATTTGGGAACGAGCCTTGTGAGGGACCATCAGACAGACCATGACTTGCGCAACCCTATTTGGAATACGTCTCCACCGAGGCATTCAGATTCGATGACGGAGCAGGCGATATGTTTATCTAGAACTATTATGATTTATTCTTATCAGCTTAGAATTGTTGATACTAAAAACACGATTACTCAATTTCAAAAAATATTTTTTTTTCAGGACCTACTCTAAGAATTTGCTTACTCATATAAAACCATGGCTTCTTATTTTCAAGGGCGGTCCCAGGGGTGGATGTCATGGGTGTCATGACCCCCCACCAAATAGTTTCCAAAACAAAAAAGGGTCTTCATTTTGTAAGATAGTCTTATCAAACATAACGTGTCTAAAACATGACCCCCCCCCTAGAAAGAAAAACAATGAAAGTCTCGTGCCACCCCTGCTTATTTTATTTTTTTATTTTTACAAATATGAATTTAGGTCATTTATCAAAGATTTTAATAGATATGTTTATATTGCATGTAGGAGGGTCTTGCCCCTCGGGAGTCGAACCCAAGCATTAGTACAGCTTTTCGGGTAACTATTGCATGTTTGGAAGTGATGGTCTCAAGGGTCTGACTAGTTGCCCGGAAAGCGTACTAGTGCTTGGGTTCGACTCCCGAGTGGACAAGACCCTCCTACATGCAATATAAACATATTTATTAAAATCTTTTATAAATGACCTAAATTTATGTTCGTAAAATTAATTGATTATATATCACAAGTTGATTTTGAGAAAAAATTCAATCTTTCTTTCTCAAATAGATACTGTTTTATTTTTATTAAATTTCAAATTACAGATAATATCACGAGATGTTTCGTTAAGTGAATTTTTGTTTTTTAAAATTTCGATCATTTTTTAAATTAATATATTTATTAAATTTCGCTCTTTATTTAAAATTTTAAGATTGGAACAGTCAGGTTAGAGCTAGCTATCATGATTCATTCAGAATTATTTATACTAATCAAATATTTATGTTCGTAAATTCTAAATTTTAGTTATCAGTATTAATATTAATTTTAACAAAGAGACTCCTATAAATATATATATTAATTAAAAAAAGTTTATGTGTGTATTTTATTAGAAAGCTAGCTTATAATAAATCATGAGTTTCCTACATTTGATTCACTCGGAATCAAATGCAGATAATTTTGTAAGATATTAAGTAATAATAATATCTAAATTTATATATTTATATGAAGCTGGATCACACCTAGATGGATCATATCTTTTTCATTCTCCTGGTCTAAGATTTTAAGATTCAGCTGACCCCAATAGCCTCAATAAGCAGTAGTCTAGCGATATATATATAACTTGTTTAAAAATGTCGATGTCAAAAATAACTGTCTTTTGATAAATATCCACTTAATATATTAATTAGAAAAATATTTTAATAACTTATAATAAATTTATTGAACCAATTGTATTACATGAAATAAAGTTTACATTGAATTTGAGGCTTTGACTTCAGATTACTTCCTCGCTATCGACCGTCCTTAATCTCTATGAGCTTGCGATAATTCTTTAGTCCTTGTTTATAATAAGAGGATAAAATTAATGAAATAAAAAACCTCTTTGCCATTTTGATCCTCTTAGAATCTCCATTTCATTTTCATTCTTAAATAATGATCCATTATTCTTTTTTGATCAATTAGAGATCAATCGTTCTCTTCTCAATTCCCTTGAAAAAAAAAGATTTAATAAAATGCAATAAATTATAATGAACCGTTAATGTTGGAGTTAAAAAATTAATAAAAATGAAAATAATAAGGCCGAAGGCAAATTAAAATTTGATAGTCCAGAGGTCTAAGCTCTTTGGATACCAAGAGGGCTTCGTCGAAGGTGGGCTTCGCAGTCAGCTTATATAATTATTATATAAACTCAGACACAAAAAATGTTTACTCAAAATTTGAATTTTCATCATTAAAAAATTTCTGCAGTCAAGGGATTATACTAATTTAAACATACAGTCAAACCATACCGTTTTAATTTAAATAATAATTCAAACTTGGTGCGTGTTTCTGTTTATTCATCTGAGTAAGTAAATTTGTAGAGTAGGTACTAATGAAAAAAAAATCTGTTTTTTATTGTATTTTGAAATAAAAGCTATTATATGTTTTTAATTTTTTTTTTTATTTTATACGTTTTAGACTTTAAAATTTTCAAGAGATTATTAATTAAAAGGAATCGTAGGAGTTGGACATGACTTTTAAATTAAATTAAATACAAGTTTTCATTAGAGTAGCTCTGTAAAATTTTGTCTAGATCTCACAAAGGGTCTAGAATTTTTATACTTTCCGCTTTGAATAATTTATTTATGGACCAGTAGTATCACACGGTCCTTCAGATAAAGTGTTTAAAAATTGAATAAGATCTGACAATGGACCGAGAATTTTATTTTTCGACCTAAATTCCAATTTCAGTTAGTATATTTTAATAATATAGAATACTCATCATGATTACCGTTTTTTTCAATGTTTTATATTTTTAATTTATTTTGCTGATCTCTCAATATCAACTCCTACAATTCATCCATCTCTACAGGATCACATTTAATATTTTCCAATCTTTTTATACTTTTGTTAATAACTCTTGGAAAAATCATGATTTTAATTTAAAATACGAAGATAAAGTATTGTAAAAACATACGATAAATCATCGATTTCCGATTTAACGCCATGGGGATGAATAATAATAATAATAATATACCTATCATGATTCCCTGCATAGGGTTGTCTTCAAACCATTGAAATTATTTTAATATTTTGGAAGTTCAAATCAAAGTTAATCAAGAAGTTTCATAAAAAACAACCAATCAACTCCCACTCATTCCCAACACCATCTGATTATATTATAGTAGGGTAATTTTTCACATGGTTGCCAGTGACGTCGGCAACCATGCGAAAAATATTCTTAGCATATAGACGCCTAACGCATATTATGCATATTTCAGAAGAACCTGAAGCTGAGAATCCTTACTTCAATTTTCAAGCACTGAAAACCAGAATACACTAAAAGTTGTCCAAAATTACTGTTCATCGGATATAAAATGCACGAGTAACATGATGACCTGTGACGATTTGGAAGCCTATAAGTACAAACACGCTAAATTTCATCATACTGAGTTTAGCTGGGTAAAAAAATACAGAAAAAAAGTTGACAGTAATGCCTATGATATTAGTAGATTCTGGAATTAATCTTTGGATTTCTCAAGGAGATAGTTGTCTAATTAATCATGAAACGTGATAGAACTGGACAATGCTTTGATATTGTGAAAACTTTTTATCAAAATCGGATGTCATCTTGTCATTTAGAATGAATAGTGTACAATTGCCTGAGAAGTTCGGCGCATTGAATTGTTTTCGAGAAGCTCCCTAGGCTAAAGATTTGAGGAAACTACAATATCGATGATAGTATACAATTGCCGATACGAGGAGTGTTCAAATGAAAAGGATAATTTTTATTTTTCTCGAAAAATGTTTATTTATTCATCAATATCTATTTTGTCCCCTTCAAAGTAATCCCCCTTAGATATAATACACTTGTGCCAGCGCTTTTTCCAATCCTCGAAGCACTTCTGATATGCGCTTTTGGTATGGCTTTGAGCTCTTCCAGCGATGTGGTCTTAATCTCCTCAATCCTGGCAAATCTCCGTCCTTTCATGGGTCTTTTGAGTTTTGGGAACAGGAAAAAGTCACAGGTGGCTGAGGCATAATTACTGTGTTGTTTTTGGCCAAAAAATCACGGATAAGCAACGATGTGTGAGTAGTAGCGTTAAAGCCATGAATTGTTTTGCCACAAATCCGGGCGTTTTTTCGTATTGCTTCACGCAAACGGCGCATAACTTCAATATAATATTCCTTATTGACCGTACGACCTTCTGGCAATAACTCATGATGCACGACGACATTGTAATCGAAGAAAATAGTGAGCAAAACCATCACATTTGAACGAACTTGCCAACTCGTTATTAATTCAATATTCTCTGCCTTCTGTGAAGCGCTTGTACTACTTATAAACATTTTTTTTTGCTCAACGTAGACTCGCCAAATTCCACAGTCAACATTTCAATTGC
Source organism: Forficula auricularia (assembly GCA_024734495.1). Taxonomy (NCBI): domain Eukaryota; kingdom Metazoa; phylum Arthropoda; class Insecta; order Dermaptera; family Forficulidae; genus Forficula; species Forficula auricularia. Next base: position 10,334,087 of record JALMQS010000085.1, on the reverse strand, counting down.
TTTGGAACATTTAATTTTATTGCTAGGGAACGAAGAAAAAGATTATTTTTATTACAGACAAAAGGATCATTAATTGTTTAATTACCGAATCAAGGCCTACGCTGCGAAAAATGAACGAGGAGAGGATTAAAAAAGAAATTCCATAATCTCATATAGACAAAAGGTATTAGTTTGTGTTCGGGGATCAGTAGCTTAGTGGATATAGAAGTTAAACCTCTTATGACAAAGCATTGCAGTACATATGCAAAGATCCCGGGTTCGAGCCCCGGCCGATCCTTTTGTCTGTAATAAAAATAATCTTTTCTTCGTTCCCCAAATTTTGGATTTGTTATTAATTGTCTTTACATCGGGCCTCCGTTGTGGTCGCGCCCCGGGTGAAGGAGAAAATTATTTTCGATCTTTGGGGTCTGCGATCGATTGGGAGGCGCTGGAATATTTAATTTTATTTTTCACACAAAAATTGGTCACAGATTATTTGATCCATTTTTTTCGATAGCAAAAAATCGCCAATCACTCCAAAACAGGTCTACCCTTTATATCTGTAAAAAACAAACTAAATATGCAAGGTGGCTAATATTGTCAACATAAGTTGGGCACATGTGCACCAATATAACAAAAAGAAAATCATAAATAGAATGTACCTACGTAGCCCGAGAAATTTGAAAATTTACCTTTTCATAAGAACATCCTCGTATAGGTCGCGATCTTAGAAATATTATTAATATGGCTAGCTTATTTTTTAAGACAATGGTAATTCACCTCCTACCATAGAAAGTATAGTGAGTTAAAAGAGATCTGATAGAGAGACCTAGCTTATAATGAAAATAATAAATTGCAAATATCGGAGGATCTTCCCACCTTCTTCATAGTTTAAAATGGTAATTTAAAAAAGATTATAATAATTTTAATTTACCTCTTGTACCATGTAGTTCGTGTTTGGTGTTAATAAATTATAAAAAGCATACCGAAGGTAAAGTCTGTTTTATTCCTCGTTAACTAACATATCAATAGATTTCGAAGTAATTAGTTTTATGACATATATCTTAAAAAGTGATGTCACGCTTGTGCGGTTTTCGCCAATATGCAGTTGTTACTAACCTTAAAAATACAATCGAATTAAAAACCTAGATTTCATTTTAAAAATGCGAAAAAATGAAATATTTCGATCAAATAGTAAATTTTTAAGTATTGTATTTTAAATAAGCTCACAAAAGAAATGTAAAAAATATACAGTTAAAAGAAGTAGTTTTCCTATATGTTGGTACCCAAATCGTTAACATAAATACATACGAGTAAAACATAAAAACGAAGAGTTTAATATTATTTAAACAATAACTGTATATTAAATAATAAAATTTGATTATACAGACATGGAGATTTAAAATTACAGAAGATTGCCATGTTAGCCTGCAACGTAGGCAACCAACTTTGCACTCCAAATGAATACTCTAGGTCTGCAGTTCTCAACTTGTTTAGGGTTTCCTTCAAAAGTAAAAGAGAGGCCATATTAGTGTTGATATAATATCTAGTACTCTGGAGGCACCGAGTGATGCTCGGTAACTTCTTCCTTCAGTTAAAATCTTTATTTTAATATTATTTTTAATTTAAGATTCTGATAAAAAGATCGATTTTTATTTGAGAGCCGTTTTCAAATTAAAAAAAAAATACTAAATATATATAGTATTCGCCCACTCGTACCCCCCCCCCCCCCCCACCCCGCTTGACACAAACATAGCGACTGGACTATCGTTCTGCCTTTCATTAAAATAGAAAATATTGAAATTGGAAATCTCCTGAAATCAAATGTAATCTTGCGCTGCCATAGTTGCCTATTTATAACGAATTCCGTACTTTTTGTACTAGCGGCATTTTTAGGGGTCCGTGAAACCAGAGGATCTAAATACTCTCACCAGAATGTTTGTCTATTCATCATTTACAAGAGCATTGTAGTTCGTAGACGAAAAGATACACTCTTGAAAAAATTTTGCTTGATTTTCATTTAAAATTCACCTTGATATTATTATAAAACTTAGTAGTTGGAGGGCACCGAGCTGATGCTTCGGTAACTTCTTCCTTCAGTTAAAAGCTTTATTTTAATATTATTTTTAATTTCAAAATTCTGATAAAAAGATCGATTTTTATTTGAGAGCCGTTTTCAAATTTAAAAAAAAATACAAAAATATATAATATTCGCCCACTGTACCCCCCCCCCACCCCCCCCCACCCCGCTCGGCCAGCCCCCCGAAACACTCGCCCTATGTTCCAAAAACCACAATCACAATACTTCTTCAAGGCCTTTGAGAATAAAGGATTTACCCGACCCATTGTCTGCCTGAGCACACAAGGAAAAGGGAAACCTTTTTTTAAAAACCCTAAGAATGGGATTTGTCTACCTGAGAATAATTAATTTGATTACGAAAAAACCCATCAAAAACAATTTTGTCGAAGATGAGAACGTTACAGATCGAATTGTCACCCCAAAACCCCCTAACACGTGAATTTCATCAAAATCGGTAAAGCCGTTTTCAAAATAGAACTAATATACAAATATATAAACAAAACAAATATTTATACAAACAAATATATATACAAACAAATAAATATATATACAAACAAATAAATATACAATTTTTGCTCGTTTAATAAGAGTAGATTTATCAGAGTATTGTAGCTCGTAAATTAAATATGATAATACAATTTGAAATTCACAAGCTATATGTATGTATTAATTTTTTAACCGACTTCAAAAAAAGGAGGAGGTTCTCAATTCGACTGAATTTTTTGTGTGTCTATGTTACCTGATATCTTCGCCAATTGTGAACCGATTTTGATGATTTTTTTTTAATTGGGTTCAGTCTAGTTCCCGATTGGTCCCGTTTTTTTCATTGGTATTGGACCTTTTTTGTTATGTTTGTTCAAACATAACTTCTTTGTCTATGAACCGATTTGAATGATTCTTTCTGTATTTGGATCAGTATGGCTCCAGGATAGTCAAGATACCTATTTATTTATTTATTTTATGTATGTTCAGCGAGAACTTTTTGCCACGTGTACCGATTTCGATGATTCTTTTTTTATTGGAAGGGGATACCTTAGGGGTGGTCTCATATTAATTTGGACAAGTTCTAATGATATGATCAATGACGAAATAATGTAAATCTCCAATTCTTATGAGCAATTTCACTCAGTCGGTGCTAAACAAACTATATAAGAGACCGTACCCGCCAAACGTACTAAATAAGATCCGTCGAGTTTGATTCATAAAATGTATATTTTTGGCACCGACTTCAAAAAGTAATTTCATGTAACAATTTCGTCGTTTAGTTGTAACGAAATAAGATAATTATTTTATACCTTTTAGAGCATTTTATTTTATTTTTGAGTTCTTATTATATTATTTGTTGCATTTAATTTTTTTGAAGTCGGTTTTATCTTTTTTTATATCAAGATAAAATTTTAAAATTTTAATTTTGGAGGAGGGGTGAATTTTTGATGGAGTCAAAAATACAAACCTTGTTTTTTTATTATGGGTGTGAATTATTCTTCCTCTAAAGATATCCTTAAGTAGAATTAGGCTAAATTTGTTTAAATTTAATTCACTTTAAAATGACATTTTGAGGGGGTCCCAAAGTGGTAGTTTTTGTACTTGCTAGAGTCCAGAAGGGGCTTAACTTAAAATTATCAAAAAAATGAGAAAATATCTTTCATTCTCTCCTTATTTCAAAGAAGAAAGGATTTGGTATCTAACACTATTTTAAGAGATATAAGGTACGGAACCCTCGGTAGACGAGAACGACTCACATTTGGCCAGTTTATTCAATAATTTTTGCACATAATTTCTTTGGTGACATCTCTTCGGGCTATAAAGAATTTAAATTTACATATATAACCTTCTAATATTTTTTTGCAACCGCTTGGAGCGTTAGTAAAAAGGGGAATAAAAATTAAACAAACATATTTTCATGGATTTTTGTTAAATATTGTCTCTGATGATTTTCACCATTATAGAATTCTCGTCCTTTATTAGAATCATTAACAAAGTGATTTTATAATAAAATAGTCAATAATAATATTGAAATTGAATGGATTTTCCATTTAAATGTGTGGTCTAATTCGAACAAATCTTATAAATCAGTTTTTGACAATTTCCACTGTTTGGCAAAACTTTCCTTTCAAATGCCATATTGGCTTTTAATGGCAACCGACGAGAATCCGTCCCTCACCTCACAATTGAAATCGAAACCAAACGTGTGAACGTTTCCCTATCTCTTTCCTCGAAGTTACGAGTGACGGATTTATTTGCCCGTTTGATTCTCTTATTATCCATTTTATTTGCCGTCTCCATTTTCTAAACTTCCCTCTAGTTTTATCAATTTTTTTTTCTTCTAAAATCTCTCTTGGGATTGAGAACAAGGAAAGAAGGGAGGAATGGAATCATTGAAGGCATTTCCATTTTAAGTGGAATAAATCGACACCTATTAAAAGCACCTTTTGTCAAAACTCCATAATATGGTTAACAGCATTTCTAACTATAGAGAAGGAAAGAGTGTATAGGGAGAGCAAACGGGTTGGACCGGCAAAAACCCTAAAGGGATTCCAACATCAACCTGCAGATCAACATTTATATTTATTCCGAGGGCTCGCTCATAAATGGCCTGTTTCTCTTATCGCTTTTATGTCCTGCTTGGGAAAAAGCACGCATTCCCCAAATCGTCCCAATTTTATAATTACCAAAGATTTTTTTAAACAACAATGTTAATACAATATAATAAAATAAAACTAGGCTTTGTTCACAAATACAATCAGAAAAAGCAGAATTCAATTGAAATAAGCTTACGTGTTCTGATGTGACCATCCACTTGACTTTACCATACAACCTGACCACTAAAATTATTTATAATCATGTAGGGGGGGGTTAGTTTTAGCATTTTTATACTTCTGGTGTTCCACGTGATTATGTATACAAAATTTGGTTCAGTTTGGTAAATGGGCATGATTTTCATTTTTGACCCTACCCCCCATTTTGGGCGGTTAGTTTTTGCATTATTACGACTTCTGGGAGTCCACTAATTATGTATAAAAAATTTGGTTGAGTTTGCATCAAATGGCCTAGATTTTTAATTTTTAAGCCCCCCTCCTCCACCCCCTTAATTTTGGGTCGATATGTACCAAAATCTAATCAGGTCTTAAGGGGAGTACAGTCGGTCAATTGTCAGCGGCCGACAGAAAGATTCTATCTTTTGTAAGATCGATCTTAAAACTCCCCCGTGACACACCTTTGGGTTATTTTCACGCCAAAATTAGGGATGGCGGGCTCGGGCTGCAATCTCTGGGTTCCTTTATACCTCTCCTGGTGCACAATAGACTTAACCGAATGCGAACATCAGATTACCCAGCTGCCAGGGTGCCAGCTGAGTCCCACAGGTGCGCCAGGAGATTGGCATGGGTAGAACAGTCCTTCGTAAGTTCGACAAAGCCCTTATATATTTATATAATGCACCCGGACCCGATTAAGAATAATATGTGTATTGAATTATGTAGACTTTAGGTCGGGGTCTCTTCCTTCGGCAGTTAGAACAAGTAGGGAAGGCGACCGGAAGGTCCACCCATGTGTAGGGCCGGGTGTAGAAAAACTGAAGACGACAGCGCATATTCTCCAGTCGTGTGGGTGGACGCACGATTGAAGGATCAAGAGGCATGATGCGGTGGGTAGACGTCTGGCTGATGAACTAATAAAAAAGGGAATGCGGGTCGAGCTCGAATATTTATATCAGAGCTCGGCCGGGAACAGGAAGCCAGACATCGTGGCGAAGGACGGGTCGGGGACGGTGTGGGTTCTGGATGTGCAGATAGTGTCAGCGCTCCTCGGACTGGGGGTTGCCCACAGAAACAAAATCAATTATTATAAGGGCAACTCCAGTCTGGTGAGCAGCATTGCGGCAAGGTTTGGGGTGGGCTCGGGTTCTGTGAGAGTTGAAGCCATCACACTCTCGTGGAAGGGAGTGTGGTGGCATAAAGCGGTGCCTCCCCTTGTCGCCCTGGGAATTTCCCAGAGAACTTTATGCGATATGACCTTCAGGGCGATGAGGGGTTCTTTAATGAATTTTTACAGCTTCAACAGGAGAACTTATAGGGAAATCGCCATGCGCTAGAAATTGTATATAAAAAGAAAAAAAGAAAATTTTTTTTTGTAAATATATTATGTAAATGTTCCTATAATTATGTAAATACTCCTGTAATTAAATTCACCCGACTATGTAAATATTTCTTGTTAGTGGAGGCCCCCACCTGCGTGGCCCAATAAACGAAAAATCAATGGACCAAAACTACGTGTGAAATTTGGTTTCGATATTCACACTAGTTTTTGAGCTAGCTCGTCCACAAAAATTGGTAACGCACAGACTAACAACAGACTAACTAACAGACATTTTGACAAAACAATTATTATCTCGAAAAATATAATTTTTTCGATGTTCACTTATTAGAGCTTTTTTGTAGACCGAAATGCCATGGTTTCGCTCAATTTTTTTAATCAAAATAGTTTCAGCCGTTTTTGAGATATTTTTGAAAAAAAGAAGGAAAAAACACTTTTTTCATGCACGATTACAATACTTGACCATACCCTGTATGGTAAAGTAAAAATTCTTATAGTTATTTTGAAATGACAAGTGAAAACTATTTTACGATTCTACACCTTGTATAATAAGAAAAAAATTCGTTTCATGAATTACTTCTATGTCAATGTCTTATCACTTTTCATTTCAATAGTCAAATATATCTTAAAGTTTGTTCTTAGGAATACCCAGACAATATTGTAGGGTATTTCTTGCGCTTTGAACAAATAAATTTTATACTTAGTAGATCCATACTTTGAATTAATTATCTTGTATTTAAAATTCAAGTTCAGTTATTTACTAACTTTTAGTTACGTTTAGTATCCAGTTTTTAAACTCTATGTTCTGTTTTTTGTCATCTCGAAATAATTCAGTTAAAATCAAGATCAATCACTTACAAATTATAAAACTCGCAAAGTTTTTTACTTTATCCAATGCGAAGCATGGGAGAAAGTATTGGAATCGCTCTCGCGGCAAGCGCGACTTCAAAGGGTCCTCAGGTAAAGACTACGGAACCCATAGACTCAATTAAGGTCACAAATTGAAGTATTCAATGAGATTGAATTTTAGCACGTGACAGTTTTGCCAAAAATTACCTGGAATCTCGTCGAGAGGCCAAAAAGTGCCATTTTTTTGGAAGTGCGTGGGGATGTATGTATGTATGTATGTATGTGTGTGTGATTATCGTTTTTTTCGTCCACGATTTTTTCCACACCTTTGCGCCGATTGAAATGAAATTGAAAACCTACCATTAGTTTAACAAAATGAAGCGCTGATTAGTTTTTGGTACATATCGGTCCACAAACATTAGTACTTTATTTCCAGTACTTTTTAGTTTTTTCTAAATATCTTGAAAATGACTTAACCAATTTTGATGAAATTTAATATCCTAATTAAGTACACTTGGGGACCACAAAAAAGGTTAAATAAAGTTTTTAGTAAAATTATATTTTAAAGTACTTTACCTGCAAGAACATATTAATATTTCAAATGAATTTGGATAAAGTTTAGCAACGATCCGTTGCAGTTTTTTACATTTTTAAGAACAATTGTGTATTAATGAGGAAATATAAATAAATACATTTTTACGAGAATTCAATACTAGAGCCGCTGCCTTCCAGGTGTATCGAATAGTGTTAAAATCGATAAATAGAAATCATTGACGTTATTGTCTTCTGCTTGATGCAAAGAAATATATACATACTGGACATATGTAGATATTGTATATACACTAAACGCACATTAGTCATTTGCATTAAGTTGAGGACAACCTCACTGATTTCTCTTTATGATCCAACAAACTCTGCATACTCTCGGCATAACAAAATAAATTCAATTAAATGTTAAAATTATTCAAACAAGGGACGAGCTTGCATTTATTAAAAACAAATTTGTTGTTTGGATACCTCGAATCAGTGCATTTGAACCCATGTCTGCCTCTTGGGTGGTATGGCCAGAGTAACTGACTGGTAACCTGGAGGTCTCAAGTTCGATTCTCGGCTATACCTGTGACATTTTTTTTTGTAAGTTATAGGGTTCTGGTAATAAAAATTAAGTGGGAGATAAAATCAAACTAACTCAATGTGCTGTGAGAATTTACCAATGCTCGAAGTTCCTAAAACCATAGTAAATTGGCTATTGAATCGTATCTAAGTTTCTGAGATTGCCACGTGATCCAGGCTTCTTTCTTCTGTTTCTGCTCTTTTCAATGATGGAGGGGGCTAGCCCATACAGGCTTTTATGGGATCCTATGTACCTTCTGGTGTATCTCTTCTCACATCAATACCACCATTAAAAAAAATTATAAAACTGAGAAATAACTAAAACGTCTACATATTTAAGGTCGATAAAACTTCGAAACTATTAGTTATCTATCAAAACAAAATTATAGTATTATTTTGAGTAACAAAGTTTAAATAGACATTTATTCACTTGTATATAGAGAGAAGTATCGAAGTTACAGTTTGCTTTTGGAATATTCGTAAAACCCCTAGTGGTTTTAAATTGAAAAGCACGGTGAAATTTTACAACGTAAGACTTAACGCTTTAAAAGAAAAATTTTCCAAGAGGCGAAGTTAAACCCTTCTAAAATACACCTTAGAAAGAATCCATTCAATCTCGAAACTACTAGATGACAGACACTCTCGATAATTTGATTTTTTTTAGAACAGATCTTCTTGAAATTTTTGAATTCTGTATTTCCTAACTCGAAAGTGCGTTGAAATTAGTTCAAAGTAATATTTATGAATTTATTTTTCTAGCAAGTCTCGACGGATAGAAGAATCTCTCCGAAATCTGCAGATCATCTGATAACATCTATGCCAGAAACAGTTAGGATGAAAAGACAAGTCCAGACAAGTTTCCTACTTGAATTGAAATGAATAGTTAGCGACTTCTAGCATTCCAGATGGACTTGTTACTTGGATTATGAAATGTTTCTTCTATAAGGTGAGTGAAGATATTAATCAATTGCACCAATTGCACTTTTGACATCAAACAGAAAGAGGTACAAATATTCCATTAGAAAATATACATCCAAACTTTTTTTAATTAAAAAAATAATTTAATAGGTACCATTTGAAAATCTCTTTCAAATTTCTGTTACGCTATTTGTAAATTTTTCATGATTTTGACAATTCGCCAGCAAAAGAGCTTTAGTTGAGATCTTGTACCGTTAAGCAGTAACTCGTAAATTCCGAATTCGTCATCATATTTAGGGATCGTCTGCTTAAGCACTATTATGTGTAAGCAAATTTTTCGTGAAGTTTTATAAATATTTAGCGAGCATTGTTAAAATGTGTTACTTTTGTTTCCTGGTTCTCCTTTAGCTGATTGTGCGTCCATGTCCTTTCCCTCTTCAGGCGCCTTCTATTCTCAACTTAAGAATATTCCAGTTTTTTTTATATTTTTATTTTATTTAAATTTGATTTATTCTATTAAATACACCAAATACTAATGATTGACTCATTTTTTATTATCTCATTTAGGTTCTTAATTAACATTAGAAAGTAGCTATTTGGGAAACGGACTGTTAGACTTACAGCCGACGATTTAATCGACCGGATATGGTCTCAGGAAATAGATAAACAAAATATTATTTCCACATAAAATAGTATTATTAGACTATCGCTTCTATTGATGGTGGAAAACTTTAAAATATTTTTCTATAGCACTGAAAAGAAGAAGACAGAAAGGAAAAAAATACTTCGCATGTTTTCTTCATCGAGACTTTTGAACTCTCGCTTAACAAGGTAGGAATATTCTCGAAACGTCGGTTTTAAAAAATGACAAAAGAAAATCAATTTTTACTAACACCATTTAATTATTTCGGATCATTGATTTTTCTATGCAATACTGTCATGATCATATTAATTAAGAACTCGTAATCTCATTAAAAGCACGCATTTAACAAATATCAACATATAAAGATAGTCATATCAATAAAATGATTAACACACATCAAGTAAGCTTTGTAATGCACTAATTTCTCCTCCTTAGAACACGGACGAAGCTCTACATGACCCATTCTTTTCTTCCTCTGAAGCCCAAAATAACTCGAATGATATTTAACTAACCTGCCCCTTCTTGACTATTTTCAATAATTTATGTTCATCCAATTCATTCCTTCTAAATATAATTTTGCCTTGATGGAAGTAACTCTTCCCCATTTGACGATAAATTCATCCCATCAGCATCTAGGTTTCTCCTCTTCCTCCATTATATTCAACTCATCCTCCTTGACTTCCTTCAACCAGTGTCGGAATTAAATCATCTTTCATTGAATAATGCCCTTCATTTGCTTCAGAAATTCCATTGATGGTTTAATGATTTCCGAAAATTTATTCACAATAAATAAATAACAAGCATCAGCTAACTTGTTCCATTCTACTTTTGCAGGAATCCTACTGCTTTTTGGACAAGGAACTCCTTTCCTTGCTCCTCCACTCGTTTCCCTTTCAGCGCGTCTTCCCGTCCTTCCCGCCGCATAGAATCCACAAAAAACGTTCATCCTGAATGCAACTTCTATCCCCTGTTTTGGACTTGTCTTCTTCTTTATCCATATCCTTTAAATCCCTTTTTCGTTTTCCATATCCATCCTCGGAACCCTTCTGCTTCTCTCACTGTCTGCGACAACCCTTCAATATCATGAATTTCATTCCCTAATGGACGATCTAACACGTAGTAATCATCTCCACTAAAACTTGAAGTGATTGAACCAGCATCTTCGTCCAAAACTCCCCACACACAAAGCCAATTCGTCTTCAATAAATAACTCCATATGCCTGCCCCTCTTCAAGCTTCTCCTCATAAAACATAACCTTTAACTTTGAGACTACGATTAAAACTATCGCATCAGAAGAAATTTCATTTAAAATCTTTCCAATCTAACGCTGGAAATTGCTTCACCGAATTAGCCACTATAGCCATTATTATCTAATAACTGATCCGGAAAACCATCATGAGCTAAACATCTTTCCGGTACTTTATATTTTAACAGAGTATTCTCGACCTGTTTTTTAAAAATAACTTCGGATCTTCTCTGGGAGTGCTCGAAACACCGAAATAATTTTCGTTCATTAATTGAAGACCTTGCTTGACCAATAGGTTCATCATAATTATCACATTTATTCCTATAAACCCTTTATCAAAAATCTCAACAGGCAAACAAATTTATTATTATTATATACAGTAAGTCCTCGAATTACGCGATTATTTGGTTCCAATGTCTTCAAGGCATAATGAAAAATCATGTATGTCGAGGAAAAAAGTAAAATTTAGCATTTCTTGGCAAAAAATATGTTTCTTAGTTTCAAAGCATGCGAAAGTAAAAACAAACTTATATATTTAGGGCGTTTTAGAAAAGGGGATTCCAAACAAAGTGTGATTCTCATGATGAAGGGGATGAGGGGTTCAATAGAGGTTCAAGAATGCCAGTGAAGCTTGTCTGGCGCTAGTTTTTTTCAATATGGTTTATCTAAAATCAATGCAGACATTCTATGAAATTTGGTGTTACTTTTATCTTACCGTTTTAAAAGGTACCTACATTTTGTTCTAGTTGCTCTCAAAATGTATTCATTTAAAGTTTTTTAATTTTGGATGGATGAGCCTTTTCATTTTTATTAAAATTAGCAATGCTTGATGATTATTTTTATTGTGAACAGGCGGACAGCTTGTTTTTCGATCCGATATGTGCCTACAAAAGCAAGTGATTAAAATTTGTAGGAAAATAGCAGGAAATGACGATGTTCACGAAAGCCAGCAATGGTGCTTTAGCATATACCGCGTCAGCACTTCGTTATTTTTATCGATCTTCGGAAAGGTGGTGTCATTTTTGTTCACAATAAAAGGGTAACGTTGTGTTCAGAATGAACATGAATTAAAAACGTTATCGTCGGGTTGTTCGGTAATTAGTACCAGCCGGTCGCCATTTTGGAAGCTTTGCGACACAGTCGGGTCGCCAAAACAGCAGATAATGTAGTTACCGTCTCGCTCGATGGTGTAATGGCTGTGAACAACTGATTGGCAACTCTGAGGTTCCGGTTCGACTACAAAGGCATCAGCATTTTTCAAAGAAATCAGTCAGTACCTGAAGCAGATATGAAATCGAACTGAATTATCGCGATATTCACTATACCGAAGCCTCAAAACCGCAAAATTGATATTAACGAATTGCGCTTGAGATTGCTCACATCCCGCTTTTTCTTCTGTTTGTTTTTTTCTAGTCGATTGAGGGGCCGCGCCCACAGGCTTGTGATCCATCTTTCTGGCAATTTCTTCATATCAATATTAAAAATCTTTGCCTACTTGCTTCGCTCGAATTTTTCTCCTTTTTATTACCATTTCTTCAATTCTTTATCCCTTGTTTTTCCTTTTCCAAATCATCCTTTTAATTTCTTTTATTATTTCTTCAAAATTATTTTAATTTATTCACTTCCTTTCTCCCCAAACTCTTCACTCATGCTCACCTTTATATCATCCCATCTTCGATATCTTTTCCCTCATTTCCATATTCTAGCAAAATCATTTTTCATTCTTTCAGTGGAACCATTGTGTTTTTTATCATTTTAGCATTGCTCAAATAATGTTGAAGACCATACATCAAGAGTCCTTCAGGCCCCTATTAAAAAACATTTAAGCTCACAACAACATCAACATTCTCCATATATATAAAAAATCAATCTAGCCTATGGTTAAGGTTCTACCTAACTTCGAATACTGCTTATCCGATTGATAAATTTGTTACATATTTATCATGCTCATAGGATGATATATAGTCATCAATTAAAACACCATTTTTATTTTATTGTATGTTACAAATTATTCGTGCTTTTGTGCGGTCATGGAATAATGAAAAGGTTAAAATGGTCAGGTTGACAAACAAAGAAATCCCTTCTGTACAGTTGTATTTTTTTTCATTTTTTTGTGTTTAAAATATCATAGAGAGATATCTATATATATAAAAATCAATTCGTGTTTCGTTGGGTTAAGGTTCACCAAATCCCATAATTCGTTTATCTGATTGAGAACAGAATTTCGAATACAATTAATTAGTCTACAAGAGATGATGACATATGTTTCATCATCTGAAACGATTTCATTTTTCTATTCATTAAATACATAAATTTATTCAAAGTTTCTAAAAGGGCTGTGAGAAAACAATGAGAAAAGGTTAAATGGCTATTGATAACAAAGAATTTTTTCACAGGCGGCAGTTGCATTTTTTTTTTTTATTTTTTTAAAGTTTGAAAATATTTATAGAGAGACATTACCATAAAAAATGACACACGTTATAAATGTATGTGCAATATATAGTATATGACATAAGTTAAAGGTATAAACAGGTTGCCATAGGAAAATTTCATTAAGTGTTGCTGCAACAGTTTGTTCTCTGCAAATTTAGTGAAATATTCTCATATGAGAGAATAATACATGTAGAGGTATACAGTATATTATAAGTTAGAAGGTATAAACAGGGTCGTGCTAAGAGAAAATTTATATTTTTGCTTTCCCCAGCAATTAGCAAATTATATAATAGAACAATATACATGTAGAGGTATATAGCATACCATATAAGTTAAAGGTATAACAGGGTTGCAAGTTATGAGAAAATTTATATTTTTATGTCTCTCCCTTCCATGCAGTGAATTATAGCACATAATCATAATAGAACATCATATATATATATATAAATATATATATATAGCTAGTATATAAATAGGTTGCTTAAGAGAAAATTATATTTATTCTTCATAGCAAAATTTAGTAATAATCATAATAGAACAATATACATGTAGAGTGTATATAGTATACATATAAGTTAAAGGTATAAACAGGGTTGGCTAAGAGAAAATCATATTGCGCCCTCTCTCTAGCTAATTCTTAGTAACAATCATAATAACAACATACATGTAAGAGGAAAGAGAGACACATAGTAGTTGTATAAATAGGTCAGTTACATAGGTACTGAGACGCATATGCTCTCTCCCAGCAAATTCTCTAGGGGCAAGAACAATCATAATAGAACAATATACATTTGGGCTAGTAAAATAGAATCTCAACATATCTGTTCAAGACTTTATTATATAAACAACAGTAATTAATAAAACTTTGCACAAACAAGTTATGTGGGGTCCAGGTGAAGCCCTGGCTATGCAAGCAGCTGTCAATAAGTGGCCCCACAGCTAGTATAGAAACACAAACAAACAATAAAACGATTAACAATACATCAAGTAAGCTTTGTACGCATCAACATATTATAACTAAATCTCTTTCGCTTAGTAAATTTCTTTTTTGAACAGCTACGACTTTTTGTTAGGTTGGATTTACTCCCAGAACGCTGAGCGCCATTAAAGTTCCCTATCAGAGTAAGCAGCATTGGGGTAGGCTGTTCCATATCCAATGAGATCGGCTGCTTTCCTATGATTGGTTCGTTTATTAAATATGTTTCCACCCATAAGAAAAATATACATATGAACCGTTAATAAATGGAAAGGTCAAAGTATATACCATAGTAGTAAAAAGGGAGGAAACGAAATTCTTGAAAAAACAAAATGGTGAAGGTCATTTTGCCTAATGGCCAATAGAATGGATGGAATGGAGTTTTGAAGAGAATGTATCTCAAAACTATTAAGGTGTCTCCTTTAGGTTAAGTCGAGAAGATCTAAATTTCGCTGTGAGCTGTGGAGGCTTGTAACTCGACACGCTCTGCCGTGAATAGCCACCCGGGCGGCCCGAGTATTATATTATATAACTAGACCAGCGATTGCCAACCGTTTTTTACTTTATCCAATGCGAAGCATGGGGAAAGTATTGTAATCGGTCTGGCAGCAAGCGTGGCTTCAAAGGGTCCTCAGGTAAAGACTACGGAACCCATGAACTCAATTAAAGTCACAAATTGTAGTATTCAATTAGGTTGAATTTTAGCACGTGACGGTTTTGCCAAAAATTACATGGGGTCTCGTCGAGAGGCCAAAAAGTGCCATTTTTTCATTTAGTGCGTGCGGATGGATGTATGGATGGATGGTGTATGTTATCGTTTTTTTGGCCCACGATTTTTTCCACACCGTTACACCGATTGAAATGAAATTGAAAACCTACCATTAGTTTAACAAAATGAAGCGCTGATTAGTTTTTGGTACATATCGGCCCACAAACATTAGTACTTTATTTCAGTACTTTTTTAGTTTTTTCTAAATATCTTGAAAATGACTTAACCAATTTTGATGAAATTTAATATTCTAATTAAGTACCTTGGGGACCACAAAAAGGTTAAATAAAGTTTTTAGTAAAATTATATTTTAAAGTACTTTACTCTAGAGAAAGAGAGTACTTTTTTAATTTTTTAAATTCTTTAAAATTTATTCATTTGAAAGTTTTAATATAGCTCATTTAGCCTTGCTTAAGTAAGAATGGAATAGGCTTCTCTCTGTGAAATGCTAAAAATTTGGGAGGAATTTTTATAAGTAACCATAGCAACTGCGTTGTTTTCTTATCCGTTACCTTTGCTGAAGACATTGAGAAATCGACTTTAAACCAAAAATAGCGATTGATTCTCATCTAGTACTTGAGGAATAATCATTCTATATTGGATTTTTGACGTTTCGGTTTTTATTGGTAACCATTGCTGAAGACATAGAGAAATCGACTTTAAACCAAAAATAGCGATTGATTCTCATCTAGTACTTGAGGAATAATCATTCTATATTGGATTTTTGACGTTTCGGTTTTTATTAGTAACCATTGCTGAAGACATAGAGAAATCGACATTAAACCAAAAATAGCGATTGATTCTCATCTAGTACTTGAGGAATAATCATTCTATATTGGATTTTTGACGTTTCGGTTTTTATTAGTAACCATTGCTGAAGACATAGAGAAACCGACTTTAAACCAAAAATAGCGATTGATTCTCATCTAGTACTTGAGTGAATAATCATTCTATATTGGATTTTTGACGTTTCGGTTTTTATTGGTAACCATTGCTGAAGACATAGAGGAATCGAGTTAAAATCAAAAATAGCGATTGATTCTCATCTAGTACTTGAGGAATAATCCATTCTATATTGGATTTTATGACGTTTCGGCTTTTATTGGTAACCATTGCTGAAGACATGGAGGAATCGACTTAAAATCAAAAATAGCGATTGATTATCATCTATTACTTGAGGAATAATAATTCTACATTAGATTTTTGACGCTTCGATTATTATTGGTAACCATTGCTGAAGACATGGAGGAATCGGCTTAAAATCAAAAATAACGATCGATTCTTGTCTAATACTAGAGGAATAACCATATTGCATTCCATTTTTGATGTTTTGACTATTAATGGCAACCTCTACTGAAAACGTGGAAGAATCGACTTAAAATCAAAAAGACTAAATTCTTTTTTGCTAAACAACTCAAGCTTGAGTTGTTTGCCATAAAATAAGTCAACATGAACTGCAAATTGCAAGTGATTTTTGATTAATAATAAAGGAATAAACATATTAATATTTCAAATGAATTTGGATAAAGTTTAGCAACGATCCGTTGCAGTTTATTTTTCTAAATAATCAAACGAAGCACATAATAAAAAAGTATCTTCAGCAACAATACGTTTTTTTTTTTAGAAAAACATTTAAAAAAAATATATTTTTGAGAAATTTTTTTTTAATATACTTATTGTTAAATATTGAAATATAGTTTATCGTAAATGAACAGGTATAAATACCCATTATCGCCGTTTTCTGTCATTATTAATATAATTTTTGTCTACCCCCAAGCGATCCCCCGCTTACTGAGCAAACTAGACAATTCAATTTGTTTTATTCATTCTTGGAATGATAGCTGAGCGTGAAGAAAAGTAATTTTCAAACTATTTTTCTATCTGTTTTTTACCTTACCCATCATAAATCATAAAAACTGTAATTCTTATAAGGCTTGTTCTAAAAAGTCAAAATGTTTATATTTCCAAATTGAGAATTGATTTAATTTTGGCCTTTTTGGCTTCAGGGCACCCCCCCCCGCCCCTGTGGACTAGGGGGTAGAATAGGTCCACAGTATCCTCTGTTTGTCGTAGAGGCCACTAAAAGGGGTTTGACGTGTGGTCGTGTGGTTAATAACCGGGAAAATTTCACGGAATAAACCACGTTTGAAGAATGGCTTGAGCATCGCGACTTGGAATATCCGAAGTCTTTAAAAAGCTCGACGCATTTCAAGAATTACAAGTTGTTTACCTGAAACAAAACCTTTTGTAGAACGATGCTGAAGCAATCCAAAATCTACTGACTTCTGTGGACCCAAAGAATAAAGAAGACTTCAGAATGTTCGGCTGAGAAATGTAGAAAATCAGAAGAAATAAAATTAAATCCTTTCTATTATGTTATTATGAAAATGGTCTTATGCATAAAAGAAACTCTAATTTTGACTCTAGAAATCAGGTAGGTAAGATTTGAACTTTATTGCCCGATTAGATATAATTGAGAACGATTTTGTAAAAAATGCATAGTTCGAAAATCTTTTCAAAATTTACAAAATAGGAAGAGCATTAGGAATAAAGATCTTGATAATGGAAAAAGGCCAAAAGCCCGGAGCCATGAATTTTGTCAAAGATACAAAATCATGTATCGAAATAAAAAAATATATAGCGGTTAATGGCGGTTGGTGGCATTTCAACCAGGGAATGCTGTCCCAAAAGTACCTTCATTTTTTGAAATTTTATTTTAACCTTGGGTTTTTTTTTTGCAAATTTCATCAAATGCGGCATCATTTTCGTTATTTTTAAAATTTAACATAAGGTTTTTTAATATTTTTTGGGACCTTCGCCCCAAAGGAATACAGCTTTGTGTGAGTGAGGGTATGAGAAAAAATTAAATCTTGTGACGTAAACTCCACAGCCTCTGAGATGGAAATCAACAATCTTCCTCAATGAATCAGCCTGTCACATAAGAAAAACTTAAATTTCTCCTAATTCTATTGCTATTAGGTATATACAAGCAAGCTTTGACTTGTCTTTATTAGTTATTACCGATCTTATATATTGAGAGTTTTTAGAAATGGATTAGTCCAAAAATTCTCGAATTATCTTTATTTATTCCTTTTTTTTTGTATTAATTCTATTTTAATAGTTCTTCAGTGAGAACAATTTTTATTCGACTCAAACTTGTCTGGACTTGTATTCGACATGCTTGAACTGGAAGATATATATCTACCAGGCTGGGATTTCAAACCTTCTATCTGCACTCTTTTCATTTCAATTCTCATTTCAATTGCCCTTTGAAACTATGCAACAATTTGATTTCATTTCGAGAACCAATATACTTTTCAAAACAAAAAATATTTTTTTATAGAAATATTTGGAATAACGAATAATAAATTGAAAATGTAAAGATTCTCCTGAAATATTAAAGTCGATATTTATGAAAATACTCTAAATGTTTGAAATTTTAGGGATGCGCCGCATCCATGTATCGCACGCCACTGATAGGTATATATTCATTAAAGCTTCTCGGATTGTTAGAACGATGTGGTGGACCATTGAGTTTATCGTATATTATAATAGAATATAAGCCGACTAGGGATTAATCAAAATATAATAGTAATTGACCTGCAAATTTTGCCCCTAAGCCACAGTAAGTCAAGACTACAACCCCTGGCTGTGTTTTTAGTCTCAGAAAACCAGAATATTAAAAATATTCTCGTCCATCCTCTTCATAACCTAAACCTACACACAGCAAGGCATAAATCAAGCTCTAATTAATGCTTGTCAAAGTAAAATAAAAATGGAAATAAATATTTTAAAAAAATCTGTATTTTATGAGATTTCGATATATTTTTAAATCTTCACGCATTATCAATAAATAATTATGAAATTTATATAATTCCCGGGGATTTCCTTTGATTAATTTATGATTTAGATTCAATCGGGGATCCGGCGCGCCACTTTTGCCATAGGGGGAATCACTCAAACAAAGACTAAACTATTGTTTACCTAGAATGATATTTACAAGCTATCAATGTTAAAATTAGCACAATTTACAGAAACACTGGAAATCTAATTTTCAGGTGCGTAGTAATGTTTTTAATTCAGGAGGGTGCAAAACTTTGGAGGGGCGAGGGTCTGTTTCTGTAAATTGTGCAATTTCTATCTTCCACCTCACCCGGCCCTCTTTTCACCCACTTTTTGAATAATCATATTTTTTAGGTCACTTAACTATTATAAAATTGAAAGGAAAATAAAAATCTAAGTTAAGCAAAGCAATGTAAATTCTTTTTCCAAAATAATAATTTTTAGATGATATTTATATTTGTTTGCTTTCCAAAGTGGCTTGGGTTAAAATTATGTCTTAACTTCACATATTCACTCATTCTCTCATCCTCAAAAAATAAGAACGAATCGAAAATCTCAAGTATTTTTGGAAGGAAGATATCCCTCATTACGCGGTTTCACACAAACTTGGCCCCTTGGCCGACCTAACTAACATATTATATTGTAAGTAATTGAAAAGTTTTTGTTTTACCGTGAGTAGCAGAGTTGGTTCACAAAGAGAAACAAAGAGGTTGTCTTCTGCTTGATGCAAATAAACATACACACATATATATCAAAATAATATATCCGTATATATATTGTTTATTTGTTTGAGACTATATTTCGAAGACTTGGTCTCACCATCAGTCTTTTTTAATTATAAATATTATTTTTCATGGCGTATGGATATTGACCCAATGAAAAATATTATTTATGATTAAAAAATACTGATGATGAAGAACAAGTCTTCGAAACTATAGTCTCAAACAAATAAATATTATACCGGGTGAGTTTTTTATTTTGAGACAGCCTTATAACTCAAAAACAGTGCATTGTATGAAAAAAAAGTTTCAAATAAAAGTTTATATATTTCGAGGCGGAAACTAAACTACGCTATTGTTTGTCGACCTAGAACAAGCTTTCAAGGGTATTTTAAAGGTCAAGTTATGTTTTTTAAATGGAACCATATATTTTTCATTGCGTTTATTTAATCTACAATAAAAACTGAACAACTTTCAATAAGAACTATTTTTTTATCCGACACCAAATAAACAAAATATTGAATCAATTATTAGATCTAAAAAAATCCTAATAATTATTTTTAACAATTATTCAACTTAATTATCAAATAATAATGATAAAATACTTAATTATTAAATAAATAATTTAAAAATAATTAATGATTTAATAATTTTTCAACACGGTCCTGTGACATTCCAAAATGTTATCTCAAGTCATCTGGATGAATTCCAGTTCCAATTTCGTTTTTTGGCCTGTTTTCAGTTTCTTCGTAGCCTTTACATTTCCTGTTTTTTTCACGATAAAATGAAGCTTGGGAGGGTGTATTCCTATCAAGAAAACGCTTGGCATCCATTTCAATGGCAGCCCCATAACACTTATTCTTCCACATTCACCATAAATTAAGACCATTTCAATTCGCTTCTTCAACAAAAAATGCTCCATTTTTATTATGATAATACAATATAACTATCTACTGGATTAACACGATAAATAAACTTTTTTAAGCTCAAAAATTTTAACTAGTTCTATTAAGTAGAAAATAATATCTTAAATCTCTGTATAATGAAGTTTTAAAATCATTGTAAACACTTATTTTCATTGTTGTGACTTTTCGATTTAATTAATGTTTATTTAATAATTAATTATTTAATCATTATTATTTGATAATTAAGTTGAATAATTATTAAAAATAATTATTAGGAATTTTTTGAGATCTAATAATTCATTTAATATTTTGTTTATTTGATGTCGGATAAAAAAATAGTTCTTATAAAAGTTGTTAAGTTTTTTTGGAGATTATGAATATGTAAGGAAATAATAGGTTTCCATTTAAAAAACAGAGCTTGACCTTAAAATTTCCATGAAAGCTTGTTCTAGATCGACAAACAATAGCGTAGTTTAGTTTTATTTGAAACTTTTTTTCATACAATGCACTGTTTTTGAAATTATAAGGCTGTCTCAAGATAAAAACACACACTCTGTATATACAGATATACATATAATTTCGATATACCATATATGTGTGTATGTTTATTTGCATCAAGCAGAGGACAACTCTCTTTGTTTCTCTCTGTGAATATTATATTGTATTTATATTAAGAATAACTTGTTATTTTAGAGTCAATTCCTTCTTTACTACGCTTTGATTTAAAATTGAATTTTAATAATCTCCATAAAGAAAGCATAGCGTTTCATTAACAGAGTGCGAATTTAATTACTAGACATTTTTTTTCCATTTCAAAAAATTAACGCAATTTTCCTAAACAGCTGATGATGATACTTAAAAGGAGACAAAGGAGAATGCTAATTCAAATGTTTTAAAAAGAAAAAAATGTTCATAATTTTCTTAAGCCTTTTCAAAGGGAAGATTTTCTCTGGAAGAGGCTCGTAAAAAGCCGAGAAGCCTTCTTCGTCTTCCTCCGCTGCCGCCCGCTCCGCATGCTTTCTTTGCCGCCCCCGCACACTCCTACGCCCAATGGACTATGACATACCGCACACAGCGCAGATAAATCATAATTTATGCTGAACAACAAATCTTTTTTTTTTTCGTTGCACTCCACGGGTATGGTAATGCATGCACAATTTCCACTGCCGCCACCAAAGAATGGCCTCGCGCCTCGCCCATTCGTTTAGATATGGAAATAAGAAGAATATTGCTAAACGCTCAATGAAAGAATGCTATGTCTAGAAAAAAGATCTCCATGTGTCCATGTATAATCAATTATATTAATAGCTTCCAGAAATTCTCCTGATTTATGTCCGTCAAGGTAATTTGGCTAAAAGATTTTTACTCCAAACTCAAGGCAACATAAAATTTATTGAATGCCGCATATTTAATGAATTCAAATTACTTCAACAATCAATTTAATTTATATTAATACTTATGGTTTTACTAGTTTTAAGACTAAAATTGTATAAAAATGAAAACCTTTTCAACCCTGCACGCTTTTCGAAATTTTTTCTGGGAGTCCAGTTAAAATTATTGGCGAAAATCCCGATAAAAGTGACATCTATTTAAATAGATAGAATTAATAATAATTCAATACAAATTCAACATCTGATAGTAACAGTTTGGGGCGCTCTTTAATGGTGAATAATTAAAGAGACAATCATTCTCCTGGGGAAGACATGTTGTTCACCGTTAAAAAGGACTATTAGATGTTACTGATTTTCATCATGGTCGTCCTACATTTAAATAAACTATTGTATTTAAAATTTTTTTTAAATTATTATCTCATAATTTCAATAAGAATATTTGTTCAACATGGGGTGTGAGATTCCATGTAAAAATCTCTTTAATTAAGGTGAATTAGACACAATTTTTTAAAATTTATTTAACTTTAAAATGACAATAGAAGAGATCTTCAATGAGACAATTTTGGGGTGATTTTTGTACCTACCTGTCGGTGTTCAGAATTTAACTTAAAATTATGAAAAAATTCACAATTCCACATTCTCTCCTTATCAAAGACAAACAGCGACATCTCAAGTATTTTGGAAGTTATAAGGTAGGTACGAAACCCTCGCTATGTGGTCCGACTTGTACTTATAATACCAGGAGTACCCGACTAATAGACATGCAGACATCTGCAAGTTTTGCAGCACATGATGATGATGATGTTTGTTATCTATCAACGAACCCTTTAATCTTTAATTTTGAAACTTATTTGTAATATGTCATCAATTTTCTAAATAATTACTTTTATTGTATTTTTTGATGATGAGCACAAACAACTACGCGCACTTTTCGAAATAAAATACTTTTATTTTTAAGTCTAGTAGTTTTTGTAAATATTTGGTCAGGTCTTTGGCAATGTGCAGACAAAAAAAGGATATTGTCTTGCCTAGCTTAAGGATATTTTGTCTAATGAGCTTAACAGTGTCCTAACGAACTCCCTTAGAAGCAATAACTCCTGATCTTAAGACAAAACTGTCTGAGGACAAAAAGTCTTCAGGTGCGGTAGCAATAAATCTTCTGGCTGCTCACCCTCGCCCCTCTCACTTCTCCTTTCCATTTTGAAATGACTTTTGGAGAAGAGTTGATTCTAACAAGTGAATGATTTCAATTTATCGAATTGCACCAAAAACCAATTAAAAACGAACAGGTTCTTTCAGGGTTTCGCTTTTATTATGATCATTAATTAAATTGAATCATTGAAATGTGAATGTAGTATAATTGGTCAATTGATAGGTGTTTTGTATCCACATAAGGCACATAGTCTTTTCAATTATTTTTTGAGATTTAATATAGAGGATTTTATTTACTCACTGAAACCAAATAATTCAAAGGATTAACAAAAGGTCACAGAAATAGAGAAAAAAATCGGGGGATGAAAAAAGAAATTGAAAGGAATCGGTCGGCTGCATTGAAGCCCTCGAAGGACAAACTCACCCTTTCACACAATGTTATTATTCATAAATAAATTGATACCTCGCTCTCGACGCCTCAAATAAAAACCAAATTAAATCCATCAAACCGAAATGTTCCATCATATTATTTTCAATTAGAAATTTCGATTCATATGAACGAAATTTCAAACACCAATAGACACGTACAGACCTTTGAAAAGAAATGTTAAAAAAAATTTATACCTATGATGATAAAGTGAAGAATAAAAATATATTTAAAAGTCACGTTTGAATATACCTATGTTATGCCTTATTTGTGAAATCGAATATTTCTGAAAATAAACAATTATCATTGACTAATGACAGTTTTATGTAAGGAAATTAATCTATTTATATTTAGAATTTTATTTAGGCTTAGATTTAATATGAGAGACTGAAGTTTGATTTACTGAGCGTTTTTGGGGATTCACTTTTTCCATTTAAAACGTTCAAAAGAATAGCGAAGTCAAATAATATAGTAAATGTAAGCCTAAGGTGAACATAAGGACAGTATAATTATTTCTGTGATACTCCTAAAATCAACCGCAAAAATTTCTCAAAAATCATTGGAGCCTCAAAAATCATTCATTACGAAATTGATATGAAAAGAAACTTTAGTTTTATAATTAATTAGTCTTTTGAAATACTATATAAACTGTTCACTTAGAAGCTTTATGAAAACTTGCAATAACTCCAGGAATGAATTTATGACCAAAAAGTAGGAATGTTTCGTGGAAATATCCAAGAATTAATCTAATTTTATCTTTATCTCAAAGAAAGTTCATCTTTTTTCATTTTTATTTGCATGAAACAACTTTCCAATTTTGATCCGTTATTTAATTTGAGAAACGCTAAAGCTATACTAAAGTTAGTTTATTCAGAGTTTTTGAACGGAAATTATCTTTCATTTTTTACAAATGATGGACCACACTCTTAAAGTCTCCCCATCCCTCTCTTATTATTATATTAATAGAGTTGAGCTTCATAAAAAGCATCGGAACAAAGGAGAAGCCACAAATCCATTTATATTAGAAACTCAATCTTGATCCATTCTGTCTCTAATGAAAAATGTAGAGACCTTTCAAACAATTTGGATTAACCCAGGGTTGAGTCCTGTTGGAAGAATCAACAATATATAAACACATATAGACCAGTTAATTCAGATGGATTTACGATGAGATGAAGATAATATACGACTCTCTCCCGGGGAAAGTTTCAAGATGGATTAAAGTTATTCGACCTTTTCGTGGAGTTAACTGAAAGTTAAGAGATTTAATTTCATCACGAGTGTACAGATTAAATAATTAATGCATCTTATAACGAGATAATTATTAGTTCTCCGAATTGAGATCTGAAAAAAATAATAAAATTGAATAAAAAATATTCTATTTAATAAGATTATCACAACTTGTTACTTTACCATACAGGGTGTGGTCAAGTATTGTAATCGTGCATGAAAAAAGTGCCTTCTTTTTTCGAAATATTTCAAAAACGGCTGAAACTATTTTGATTAAAAAAATTGGGCGAAACTATGGCATTTCGGTCTACAAAAAAGCCCTGATATAGTGAACATCGAAAAATTTATATTTTTCGAGACAATGACTGTTTTGTCAAAATGTCTGTTAGTTGGTCTGTACCTGCGTTACCAACTTTTTGTGGACGAGCTAGCTCAGTAGAGGGTTGAATATCAAAACCAAATTTCACACGTAGTTTTGGTGCATTGAGATTAAGAGCTGATTAGATTTTGGTGCATGTCAACCGCAGGGGGTTGGAGGGGGGTTAAAAATAAAAAATCTAGGCCATTTGAGCAAATTTAACCAAATTGTGTATACATAATCACTGGACCCCCCTACATGATTATAAATAATTTTATTAAATATTAAATATAAGTGAGGGGTCAGGTTGTATGGTAAAGTTAAGTGGATGGCCACATCATAACGTGTCAGTTTATTTAATCAAGCAAAATAATCTGGGTAATATGGCCTCCCACCTTTTAATGTATTTTGTGACTTTGATAAAGGTTATTAGAAAAAATCGTTAAGCTTCAAGATATTAATCTTTTTATTCTGGTTAAGGTAAATATGGAGAGTGGTAGAAGTGAAACAAGGATTTAACTCAGATCGAATTAGATAACTTAATTAATGATCTCCAACTCACTTTTCATTCTGTTCAACGTAACAAAAGTCGTAATTTCAAAATTAACCTATTGTATCGGTTCAAGCGAATGGGATTCTTTTTTTAAGGGAGTGATGGGAGGCGTGGGCCGGAGCGTGAGTGCACGACCGATTACCATGGATATTGGAATTTCAGATTGTTTTAATATGCATAACGGATTAATAAATTGGAATCTGCATTTGTCTGTAAAGTGACTTGGACTAGATAATTTATTTTTGTTGTTATTACATTAACGCAATTATTCGGTATTGATAAATTGACTCTAAGTTTATTTTAATGAAAATAAAATGTACTAATAACTTTTAATTATTCGGATAATAATAGAGTTAATTAAATTTTAAAACCAAGTTTTAAGTGTGACACCAGGAGTGTAGTCCAGGGCGGACCCTTAAAAGAAGTAGAAAGAAAGTAAATCTCACGAACTGGACCAGATGAGTTGAAAGTACCTGTAGATGCGTCTCTTGAAGAGTGAAGGTTATAATGGAAGTATGAAGATTTTAATTTAGTAATATAATTTTTATTTTTTATTTATTGTCACCGGGATCAAAGCCCATTTAGACAGCCATCAGTAAAGTGTTAGTAGGGTTAGTGAGGGAGCCGCGTTTTAGCCGATAGAAATTTTATATGCTAGCCAGGCCCAAACCCAGGCCTCCCGCTTGGACGTCGTCAACGATGGTGAAGCGGAGCCAGCTCAGCCAACCCGACTCCCCAGTAATACAAAATAAACATGAAGCATTTTAATCAAATAATCCAGAGAAAAATGAAATTTTTTCAACATCTTGGTAGGAGAGGGTAATAGCTGCCTTATTAATAAATTTAATTACAATAAACTATTCAATATTGATATTTCTATCTAATAATTCCAAATTCTCTATTAAAATTTGTAATAAGCTATTAGTGTTTTTTTTTATTATATAAAAAATGAAATTGAAAAATAAAACCTGCCTATTTGTTACTCAGGTCGATATGATAAAAGTATTAATCTATACTTTTATCATTGAAATATCAATCAAATCATTAAAAAAAGATGGCTAGAATTGGTTCCAAGGATCCGAGCCGAAAACAAGTTTCTTGCAATTTTTTATCAAATTTTTAAAGAAATATATTTTATTCTAGGTGAAATAGAGAGCTAAGTCCGGCCAAAGTATTGGCTATTTTTGTTTACCAATCGTCATTAAATATTCTTGTATGTACCTATTTCATTATCTAGATATATAGTACAGATGAGCTAGCATTTAAGACTGTACTACTAGAGAATGGATTCAATAATTTTACAGTGGATCTGATATATGGCAGATAATTTCTTAGGCAGAAGAAGGTGAATTCCAAAGAGGATTACTCTAATCAAACGCTTGGAATTCTGGCCCACATCGCATATCCATAGTTACCTCGGATATTTCATCATCATTCCTGGAAATCTCTTAACTACGACCGAAGTCATCAATCTCGTGGACTGACACTCTCATTATTAACATATATCGCACAGATTGAGTGCGCACATGAAACATTTAATTCATTTGAATTAAATACAGCTTATTTTATTTTTAAATTTTTATATTTGCTTTTAAATAAATTTAAACATTCCTATTTAAATATGGCCAGCTCGAAAATGTTAGGTACTTAATTCTCGCTCAAGAATATTTTATTCTATAAGTATTATTATGTTATTAGAGCTTACTTATAGCATTAATTTAGCGACCCTGTCCAAAGTTCACTTCAAGGAACTGGAACTCTCTCCCAGCCTCCATCTTTCCCAGCACTTATAACCTTCAAACCTTCAAAACCCGAATGCATAAACACCTACGTCTCCACCCTCTCACTTAATCAACTTTCCATTCTCTACGGTAATGCAAGGGTCTTTCGAGATACATAGGAGCTGCATATTTACTGGTGCGCCCCTTCTTTCATTCGATTGCATTAAAAAAAAAAAAAAAAAAAAATAGTTCACTCGTTACTTTCAATAATTTCAGAAATAACAAACCAATAGTGTTTAAAAAATGTAATTTTTAGATTGTGTATTGTGTGTGTGTCTGAGAGTGTCCGAACATAAGTCATAAAAAATAATTTTTAAGAAAAATATAAACCGACTTCAAAAATTAAATGCAACAAATAAAATACACTAAAAGGTATAAAATAATTATTATCTTATTTAGTTACAACTAAACGACGAAATATTAACATGAAATTACTTTTTGAAGTCGGTGCCAAACTAACTATACCTATAAGCGAGCATACCCTCCAAACGTACTAAGTAAGATCCGCCGAGTGCGATTCATAAAAGGTATATGTTTGGCACCAACTTCAAAAAGTAATTTCATGTTAATATTTCGTCGTTTAGTTGTAACTAAATAAGATAATAATTATTTTATACCTTTTAGTGTATTTTATTTGTTGCATTTAATTTTTTGAAGTCGGTTTTTATTTTTTCTTAAAAATTATTTTTATTTTTCTCTTTTTAGTGATGTTATTAATAGTGTCATATCATCAGAACTTGACCAAATTAATATGACACCATCCCTAAGACACACCCCTTTCGGATAAAAAAAGAACCATCATAAAAATAATTTTTAAGAAAAAATAAAAACCGACTTCAAAAAATTAAATGCAACAAATATAAAATACACTAAAAGCGTATAAAATAATTATTACCTTATTTAGTTACAACTAAACGACGAAATATTAACATGAAATTACTTTTTGAAGTCGGTGCCAAACATATGCTATACCTTTTAGTGAATCGCACTCGACGGATCGTACTTAGTACGTTTGGCGGGTACGCTCGCTTATAGGTATAGTTTGTTTGGCACCGACTTTAAAAAGTAATTTCATGTTAATATTTCGTCGTTTAGTTGTAACTAAATAAGATAATAATTATTTTATACCTTTTAGTGTATTTTATTTTGTTGCATTTAATTTTTTGAAGTCGGTTTTTATTTTTTTCTTAAAAATTTTTTATTTTTCTCCTTTTAGTGATGTTATTAATAGTGATCATATCATCAGAACTTGACCAAATTAATATGACACCATCCCTAAGACACTCCTTTCGATAAAAAAAGAACCATCGAAATCGGTTCATAAACAAAGAGGTTAGGTCTAAACAAACCTAATAAAAAAGGTCTAATACCTATGAAAAAAATCGAAAAAAAATGGGACCAATCGGAAGCTAGACTGGACCCAATGCAAAAAAATTTTCAAAATCGGTTGACAATTGGCGGAGATATGAGGTAACATAGGCACAAAAAAAAATTCAATCGAATAGAGAACCTCCTCCTTTTTTGAAGTCGGTTAAAAATCGGTTCATAAACAAAGAGGTTAGGTCTAAACAAACCTAATAAAAAAGGTCTAATACCTATGAAAAAAATACGAAAAAAAATGGGACCAATCGGAAGCTAGACTGGACCCAATGCAAAAAAAAATTTCAAAATCGGTTGAGAATTGGCGGAGATATGAGGTAACATAGGAACAAAAAAAAAAAAAAAAAAAAAAAAAAATTCAGTCGAATAGAGAACCTCCTCTTTTTTTGAAGTCGGTTAATAAATGAACTAACACTTGAAACTGAACATAAAACAAATATCTCATCAACTTTGAATTTCTAAGTTGAGGCAAGATTGGATGAAATGGCACACATATTAGAAAATTACTGCGCCAACTACCGAGGTGAAGAAGCCCAAGTATTACTAAATAGAGTACACACTCAATTTTGTTCTGTTTTTAGTGAAATAAGATTATAAATAATCGGCGAAGGAAGGCTAATTTATATAGAGAAAGCATTTTTTTAAATATGTTATATTTTTCTTCTTCAGCAAAGCTCTTGCATCGTCTTTGATTGGTCCTCAAAAAACCGGCTCTGAGCCTAGCGTTAACGAGGGAATGCGAGATGAGCTATGAGAGCCCAGATAACAAATCTATAATATATCTTATCTATGTAGTTCTTTTCAAGTCTTGTGATTTTATCGCTTGTGAATGTCTTGTAGAGCTCTTGGTGAGATGGCTTTAAGATTATAAGAATCATTTTCATTTACTTTTTATTAACTCCTGCGAGGGAGTTCAGCTGGCATAACAAGTTGTGGTAAGTTAAGACAAGTCATAACAAAACAATAAATAACAAAAATATAATTGAAAATAATTGTCGCTCAATTAGTTGGTATAAATCTAAATTTTTACAAATATTTACTTTCAGGTAGAATATTTTGGCTCGTCAGACAGAGTAATTTTCATAAATTGAATTCGAGTTTAATTCTCATATTATAAAACCGATCATTATATCAATTATCTATGATCAAAACAATCATTAACAAACCAATTCAATTATTTGTATTATGGTACACTTCTGAATTCAATTTATATTATATATCCATATATAATAAATGTCAGAATGATCTAAATTTGAGTTAAGTAACGTGGAAATCAAATACTGCATATACACGTTTACAAATACACGTGTAAATATAATAGCTATATATTCGATTTGAATCAATAGAGTCTAATGTCTGTGCATTGTGCGCTATCCATTTACTCTCTCACTTTCAGTCGTAGAATACATGGTTCTCGTTCATTATTGGCAAAACTCCCAAATATTTATGAATTAAAAATTAGTGAAAAAAGTGGAAAAAAGCATATATAGCACATTTGCGTGGGCCAAATTCCAAATAAACATAAATTTCAATTTGAAAAAAGAATAAAATAGAATATAAAGCATAAGTATTGATTTTCCACAAAAAATTTTAACTGGCGTATTTGAGAATTTTGAGAAGATAAATTTTTTAAATACTTTCAGAACCATCTGATTTTTATAGTTCCGTAGAAACGTAAAACGGAAAGGCTCTCCTGGAGGGATACAGACATATCCTAGATTTGTGTCCTGCTTTGACTGATAATAAAAGGAGAAAATTCCTGGACTCAGTGTTTTTAGGACAGAGACAAATTAAAAAAGTGAAAATGTGACACAATTTAATTTTTATTAACAATATACCAACTTTATAGGGCTAATATGAATAATCATTAGGAAACAGATGATAGGTGTATGAGTCGAATGCGAAGACCATGATCATCCTGAGGGTAAACTACAATACAGGTGAGTGGTCCGCAAATATTCCGTTAGGTAACACATCCATTAAGGCTACACAAAGGATCTACCTATGTGATCTAGGAGCAGTCTGTCTAATGTCTTGTTGTTAAAGTATCAATTGTAAAACAGAACGCTATTAGCTTAAGAGTATGTCTGGTCGTCTGTCTGTTAGAGCATTGTAGCCTGTAAACTAAATATACACATGGCCGGTGCGTCGCCCGTTTTTCCGAACTTGGCTGACACACTGCCGTGTGTCTAGATAAGATAAAAACTTGTTTAAGTTATATGTATTCATTATTACAAATAAACGTTCTCCATTCCAATCACTTATAGAAAAATAAAAAACAAAAATATTTTCTCATATGAAGAGTGCATTAGTATATTTGTTAAAACTGTTTGGTTTTATTTGTTTTAAATTATTTTTATTTGAGTATATGATTGAAGATTTTTGGGATGGGAGAAGTGGGGAATTTTATGAAATAAACTGAGGATGAGTAAACAAAAACCCGAAACATTTAAAAAGGAAATAAAAGAGATAAATAAACTGAGAATTTTGTATTATTTTTATATATCTGATTTGATTGGGAATGATTATTTGATATGAGATTCATAAATGAAGAATACCAACATTAGAAGAATTGTTATATCTTTATTTAGGTACTAACATATATGATAATTGATAATTGTGGAATTATAATGTAGTATATTTGATTGCATTCCTCTCCCGAGATCTTCACTCTTTTAAACAAAGCAACAAAAAAACAAAATACTTAAACCTAGTTACTTAGTTCCGTGCCATATTTGAAATAGACGTAAATTTGGGACTAGTATAGTATAAGAAGTAAGGTGGACTTTAAATCAAATCTAGAACTCAAAATAAGAAAAAAAACAGCTTTATTAGATATAGCAATTAAAATTTATGGCATTTAGAGTTCGTGCAAAAATTACCAATCGATTAATAATAGAATGAGAATTTTCTATCAGTCAATAAACTCGAATTACTGTTTCTCTTTCAACCATTAATTGAACTCAAAGGATTAGTCGGAAATAGTGTTTATCTCAGCACGTCTAGAAAAACTCATGAAGAACTCTGGGAATCAAATAGAAAACCAATTAACATTCTGAAATGCCACCCAGACGATCGCTTTAAGGATGTGACTTTAACACAAACTAAACTGCGAACCAGCTTCAAAGGTCCTGAGCAAGGTGTAAAGGTGGTTTAAATCGAATTGACTGAACTTTGTGATTTTTTTCTCATTATTTCAACTCTAACTTTTAAATCATTCACGAGTTCATCAGAACATTGTTACTTGAATCAAAGATCAAACGAATGAATTTGGTTTTAGAAACAACCTGTAAAGTCATACAATTTTACTTTCCACTTCTTAAACTTGCAAAACAAACAAAATATGTTGTCACTAACATTTACTGAAATTGAATATTTTATTTATTTTTTTGTTGAAATAAAAAAATCCTGATCCGATTGTGAATATCAAACAAATAAATGGCTTTTAAAGTACCTACCCTCTTCTGATAACGATAAACACTTGTCGAATAAATAAATCAATAATTGCCTATAGCTATAGATATTCACGGGGAAAACAACAACAAAAGTTTCTGAAAAAAGAAAGCGTGTGAGAATTCGGAAAGAGATGGATAAAAAACAAGATGGGTAGGGCACAAGAAAAGAAGAGGGGCGTTTAAAAACAACAATATAACATCAACAGAGTTTGGAGTTCTTCTTGTATTCAAGTTTTTGTTGAAAAGTCGACAAGATGAAGAAAGAACAGAGAGAGTTGGTAAACACCTGACAAAAACATCAGCAAGGATTAAGAAAAAAATCTAATTCTGTTAAACCCATTTATAAGAAAAACTAATTGGCGTAGAAATAGGATAAAGATCAAATCATATACCTATGATCTCTTTTCGTTATTGAAGTGGTTCATCGAGAGGGGAAATTACTAAAATTGAATTAAACGTTAGGTATATCAAAAAGTTTCAGCACCATAAGATTAATTGAAAAAGAAAAAATTGGATCGACCGAAAACCCTGTAAATAATTACTAACGAACGAAGTACGTACGATGTGATAAAATCAACTGGTATGTGCATCAGAAGACTTTCACTTACAACCTTCTTTGAAAGCATCCTACCTACCTATTTTTACTTTATCCAATGCAAAGCATGGGTAAAGTATTGTAATCGGACTGGCGGCAAGCGCGACTTCAAAGGGTCCTCAGGAAAAAACTACGGAACCCATGGTCTCAATTAAAGTCACAAATTGTAGTATTCAATGAGATTGAATTTTACCACGTGACGGTTTTGCCAAAAATTACCTGAATCTCGTCGAGAGGCCAAAAAGTGCCATTTTTTTGGAAGTGCGTGCGGATGGATGGATGGATGGATGGATGTTATCGTTTATTTCGTCCAAGATTTTTTCCACACATTTACACAGATTGAAATGAAATTGAAAACCTACCATTAGTTTAACAAAATGAAGCGCTGATTAGTTTTTGGTACATATCGGCCCACAAACATTAGTATTATACAACATTATTTATTTCAGTACTTTTTTAGTTTTTTCTAAATATCTTTAAAATGACATAACCAATTTTGATGAAATTTAATATCCAAATTAAGTGCCTTGGGGCTGGCAAAAAAGGTTAAATAAAGTTTTTAGTAAAATTATATTTTAAAGTACTTTAATCTAAAGTAAGATTTTTAAATTCTTTAAAATTTATTCATTTGATCTGTTTAATATAGGACTCATTTAACCTAACTAAGTAAGAGTGGATAGGCTTTTCTCTGTGAAATGCTACAAATTTAGGAGGAAAGTTTATAAGTAACCATAACAACTGCCTTCTTTTCTTATCCGTTACCTTTATAGAGGAATCGACTTAAAAACAAAAATAGCTATTGATTCTCAACTAGTACTCGAGAAATAACCATTCTATATTGGATTTTTGACATTTCGGATTTTATTGGTAACCATTGCTGAAGACATAGAGGAATCGACTTAAAACCAAAAATAGCGATTGATTCTCAACTAGTACTCGAGGAATAACCATTCTATATTGGATTTTTGACATTTCGGATTTTATTGGTAACCATTGCTGAAGACATAGAGGAATCGACTTAAAACCAAAAATAGCGATTGATTCTCATCTAGTACTTGAGGAATAACCATTCTATATTGGATTTTTGACATTTCGGATTTTATTGGTAACCATTGCTGAAGACATGGAGGAATCGACTTAAAACCAAAAATAGCGATTGATTCTCATCTATTACTTGAGGAATAACGATTCTATATTGTATTTTTGACGTTTCGGTTTTTATTGGTAACCATTGCTGAAGAGATAGAGAAATCGATTTAAAATCAAAAATAGCGATTGATTCTCATCTAGTACTTGAGGGATAACCATTCTATATTAGATTTTTGACATTTCGGTTATTATTAGTAACCATTGCTGTAGACATGGAGGAATCGACTTAAAATCAAAAATAACGATCGATTCTTATCTAATACTAGAGGAATAACCTTATTGCATTCCATTTTTGATGTTTTGACTATTAATGGCAACCTCTACTGAAAACGTGGAAGAATCGACTTAAAATCCAAAAGACTAAACTCTTTTTGGTAAACAACTCAAGTTTGAGTTATTTGCCATAAAAGAATTTAGTCTTTTTGATTTTGAGTCGATTCTTCCACGTTTTCAGTAGAGGTTGCCATTAATAGTCAAAACATCAAAAATGGAATGCAATAAGGTTATTCCTCTAGTATTAGATGAGAAACGATCGTTATTTTTGATTTTAAGTCGATTTCTCCATGTCTTCAGCAATGGTTACCAATAATAACCGAAGCGTCAAAAATCTAATGTAAAATTGTTATTCCTCGAGTATTCTATGAGAATCGATGGCTATTTTTGATTTTAAGTCGATTCCTCCATGTCTACAGCAATGGTTACTAATAAAAACCGAAACGTCAAAAATCTAATGTAGAATAGTCATACCTCGGCTATTAAATGAGAATTATTTTGGAATTAAAGTCAACATGAACTACAAATTGATTGATCTGATTAATAATAAAAGAACAAACATATTAATATTTCAAATGAATTTGGATAAAGTTTAGCAAAGATCCGTTGCAGTTTATTTATTTTTGGCCACAGATAAAATTCAACCCTCCCCAAAATAATCGTTAGATTAAAATTTTAATAAAACTTCTAAATCGCAATTTTGTATCTATTTCCGGATATGAAATATAATGCTCTGACAGACTGACAAATACTGTAGCAACACTAATAGGGCCCCGTTCCCCTTTTTAAATTGAACCTTAAAAACATTACAGATCCGAGGCGTACTTTGTTTGTTTAATAATCAGGATACTTACTGCTTTACGAATTACTTGCAAATTATGTACTTAAAACTAAAATGCCTCATTCATTAATGCTATGCTAGGCTATACTTTGTCCTAATAATAATAGTTGACCAAACAGATATATAATACATTATTTGTAAATATTATCTATTATTATTCAATCTCGGGCAGTTGCCCACTTGTAATTTGTCATTTTTATATGGATAATAATTCCAGGTTTTGTGATCTATTCTTGTTAATAAATTCTCATCCCCAGCTACCCTTAGTATTAATATTAGCTTGAGTGTTAAGGGTGGGAGGGGGGGCGGTAATGTTTTCTGACACTTGTATTAACCACATACCAACAAGTGATTTGTGATAATTATCCAAGTCTAATTAGTCAATTATAAATTGTTAGTCTAAAAAATGCTCGCTTTCGTAATGTTTATTCAATTATCGAATTAGCTATAATATACATAGGTATTAATTACACACCGCAATTTAATGTTTTTTAGCAGATCTCGTTTTAAATCAATAAACATTTATTTATAATTAAGGGCAAGTTATTAAAATTTTAAAAAGATTTTTAGTTCACAACCGATTCTGCTTTTGCCATATAATAGGTACATTTAAATCTATTAGAAGAGGATCATATTGGTCGAGGCCTTATAGTTAACTTTTAAGGAGTTAGATGTTGGTTCTAGGTAGGTAAGCCCTTATAGCGTTACTACTTCATCATCGTGGTCAAGTTTAAGCCATTAGTTTACTCATCACTGGTGTGTAGACGGAGCGGGAGACCTGAGTTCGAGTCAGAAAAAAATTGAACAGCTATCGGCTCCTGAACTAACACTATTAATCTATATATATAAAATTAAGGTTTTTGTCTGTACATTGCTCCAAATCACGCCAAATTTTGGTTGCACACGTTTCAAGCAAAGATATGAACGAAAACACCCTCAACAAAATTCCCTGTCTGCATTGTAATGATACAAGGGGCAGACCCCCACCCCCCCACTCATTTAATGGGCAACTTCGTTGCCAAGTTTTGTTCTTTTTTTATAGGATGATTAAAGCATTCCACGGTTGGCAGCCCGGAGACTGGCTCTGAGCGTTGCTCATCTCAGGTCCGCTGCCAGTCAGCCTAGGGGCGACAATTTGCTCACGGCATAGCAGGAGTCGAGTACGAGCGAAGCCTTGAACAGACCTCCTGGATCGCCTACGCAATACTCTCTTCTTTCGCCATCTTTCGCTTACTTTCTTTCACCAATAGGCTTCATCTTCCTTCACGGCTTATCGAAGTTGATCCATTTTTTTAACTTTTTATATATATATTTCTATATAACCTCTATATCGAACAGACAGGCATTATCCCTGCCAGCCATAATAGCTTTTCTCTTGATATTTGATTATAAAATATTTTCTTTAAAAAGAAAATATCTCATTTGTTTATTTAATTTATCTAACTCTCCCTCTCTCTCTTCTAAACGTGACTCGGCAGGTTTAACCTCTTGAACCGCATTTTCTATTTGTATTTATGTTTATATTTACTCATTATTTTTTTCTATTAATAAATAGTTTTTTTAATTTAATTATTTTTTTTCTTCAACCCAGAGTGTTCATAGCCATTTACACCTGACCAATTTAGATCATAGGGCTCTCCTAAAGTCACTATAAAGCCCCTAAATCACAACATGGAGGTCCCACCTAAGATTTGAAAAGCCCTAAGGGAGGGTGAAGTGTATAATTGAGTGAGAGAAGGTTTTTTTGTTTTTTTCGTTTAATTTTTATTTTTTTGTTTTTTTAAGAACCATCAGCCTTTTTATAATGCCGGGAATCACGGAATTAATAGAAGGTCAAGAACCATTGGCGCATTCAACCAGGTTGGAAATACCAGCCGAACCAATAGACCAGGCACAGATAGCAACGGCCACTGCTGAATTCCCAGGCCTTTCATCAGATAGCGGTCCGGAAGTGCAGCCGCCGGCACCGGTGAGTACTGCACCGTTTGACATGGCGCAAATGATGGCGCTAATGGGAGAGATGAGCAATAGAATGGAGAGAATGAGTAGTAGTTTGAATAACAAAATGGATAGTAACAATAGAGACAATAGGGAACAAATGGGAGGAGAAATGAGTAAGGAAATAAAGAGTGACCTTAATAGTAAAATAGATAGCGGCAATAAAGAAATAAAGAGTGATCTTGGTGATAGAATGGATAGGGTGGATGGTAACAATAAAGAGTTAAATTATAAAATGGACGGAGTGAACAGGAAAGTAGAAGAAATAAATGAGAAAATGGATGCCCGGGTTCTAGAACTGGAAACAAAGGAGTGGACGGACATGATCCGGGACCTTGGCCCGGATAGGTATTGAGGTCGGGGATTTGAGAATGGAGCAAACAAACCTTCAGGGGGCAGTGTCCCGTAATATTAAAAAAGGTGGAGTTATTGGAGGGCAGGATAGGCGATGGAGAACAAGGGATGAGCCAAACAATATTGCACATAAGAGAAAACAGTCCAATGTGGTCCATAGCTGGGTTAGAGGAGGCCATGCACAGGGCACTAGATGATCAAATAAAACAAGTAAAAGTAGATCTTATGACAGTTGATCAGAGCCAACAGCAGGCAATTGAACAAACCAATGGGGTCACTAAGAGCCTACAGGACAATGTAAAGAACCTTCAGGAAGGGCTTAGTCGGGTGCAGCAGGGTGTGGGAGCTGACGCTGGCACAGCATCCAACCATACCACGATGTTTTCTGGTACACAAGGGTTTTACATGCCCTTGTCAGAAATCCGGTTAGTATGCGCAAATATGGCCAAATGTACCGGCAGCCTCAAAGTACGAAATAAACATCCGAAAGTATTTCTGGCTGAATTCCACACTATCCGGAATACTTATAACTGGAATGAACAGCAGTCCATAGAGGCATTTTTATATTGCCTAGACGGGCCAATTAGGGACTGGGCCCTTACTGTTCGAGGTCAAGTGGCTACCTTTAGGGAGTTGAGGGAGTTATTCATCGCGAAGGTTTGGAGTCCGGCAGTTCAGGCTCGGTTTATGTCTAACTGCCTACATTCAGAATTTCTCAGGGGTGAGCCCCTGGCGGCTCAGCTTAGGGGTCGCTGTGAATGGGCCGCGCAGTTAGATCTTAAGTCAGAAGAGAGCCATATTTTGGCCCTGTTGTTGAGACACCTGCCCTTACACATCCAGACTCAATTAGTCACTTTGCCCATGGAATTATCAACCATAGCCGGGGCCATTGAGAAACTCGAGGACCTAGGGGCCCTTTTTATTCCCACCTACCCACCACCTTTAGAAAACAAAGGACCCCAAGCTAGGGTTAATCAGAATCAAGGAAGGGTCACACCCGAAAGGCCTGGTCAAAGGGGCCCTAATCACCCCTTTAACCAAAATAATTCCGGGAACGATTTCCGGGCAAGGGGGCGTTCAAACCAGGGCAATGGCAGATTTATTAGCAGGGATAACCCACCGCAAGCTCGATATCAAGGGCAACCATTTGCTGCCGCTCTAACCGCTCATCAGGGCATCGATGAAACACGTTTGTTTGATGATGAGGACTGGGGCCCTCAGGGTTCGGAAAACTTCAACCCTTTGGCTCCGGGACCCCACAGCCAGAGGCGCTAGGAGCTGGGGTTCAGAATTCTTTTCATTGTCTACCTGTGGGTACACGGGGAAAAGCTGAAGGAGAAGGGAGAGAAATCAGGAAATTCAATCCGTCTGCCACCAATTGCCTTTGGGTGGAAATCACATTTGAAACTACTCATAAGTTATCTGCGTTAATTGACACCGGAAGTGAAGTCACGCTATTAAGCGAAAGGGTATTTTTAAAACTAGTAGCGGAAGGTGTCAAACACAGCCTTATTAAGATTCAGGCAACTTTTTTGCATGGTGTGGCGGGCAGTAAAAGTAAAAAGATTTCCACCGCGGCCTCCTTGTCCTTCAGCCTTAATAATATCTCTATAAGAACCACTTTTCTCATTGTTCCCCAGTTGAAGCTAGAATGTCTGTTAGGAATTGACTGGTGCCGGAGTAACTTAGTGACGTTATCCTTTCAGAAAACGCTGGTGTCAGTCAATATAAAGGGACAAGAGTTTATCATTCCTGAGGTTCCCTCTATAGTCCAAAAGTCTTGTGCAGTTGCCTTAAGTGAGACACGGACCACTGGTTTGCCTCCGTCGTTGTTTCCTCTGGAGGATGTGCTTGAGCCCGCATCCTCCCCTGAGAGGCGCCAACTTACTGGACTCTTAAACGAGTTCCAGGATGTCTTTTCCCCGGAGCCAGGTTGTATGAGGGGGTATGAGCATGTCATAGAGCTAACTGACTCTCTTCCATTCAAAGCTAAAACTTACCCTATTCCCATGGCCCATCGGAAACCAGTAGAGGACCTTTTAGCAAAATATTTAGAGTGGGGGGTGATCGAAAGGTCAAATTCTGAGTATGTCAGTCCTATAAGAACAGTCCTTAAAAAGGACAATACAATCAGAATGTGCCTGGATGCGAGAATGTTAAATACTCGAATGAAGGCAATGCGCGAAATTCCTCCCCCACCTGAAGAATTATTATTGCTCTCTCATCATCCAAAAATTCTTTCACTAATTGACCTCACCCAATCATATTGGCAAATTCCGCTTCATCCTGAGTCCCGTCCTTGTACTGCGTTCCTTTTTAATGGTAAAAGTTACCAGTTTGCCAGACTACCATTTGGCTTAAAAACTAGCGTTGCTTCTTTCAATCGTGCTATGGAGAAGTTATTAGGTCCCCATACAAAGGCCTTTGCTGTGAACTATGTAGATGACATTCTTGTCACCTCCAATTCCGAAGCCGAGCATCTACAACACTTGAGGTTGCTATTTGGACGCTTTCGAGATTTTGGGGTTACAATTAATTTTGGCAAGTCGGATTTCTTTAAAACGGAAGTCAAATTTCTGGGGCATATTCTATCTGTAAATGGCGTCCGACCAGACGAGGAAAAATTGTCTGTCATCCGTGATTGGCCCACCCCGGTTAGCCGGCGACAACTAAAGTCCTGGTTGGGCTTAGTTTCCTATTATAGGCGTTATTTTGCACATTGCTCGGCAGTCCTGGACCCGCTGCGAGCAGCTGCAAATCGAGAGCGGTGGGAGTGGAGCCCCATCCTCTCGGCCCAGTTTGAGGCATGTAAACGCGAGTTTATGCGCGAGGTTTTCCTGGCTTTCCCAGATTATGCACAACCATTTATTTTATATGTAGATGCAAGTTTTCGGGGTTTGGGTGCTGCTTTGGCACAGAATAGCTCTGGAGGGGGAGAAAAAGTCATTTCTTTTGCGAGCCGTTGTTTGTTATCTTATGAGCGATCGAATACGGCTACTGAACTCGAATTACTAGGGGTGGTTTGGGCGCTCAAACGCTTCCGAACTATAATATTAGGATATCCTGTGATTGTGAGGACAGACCATCGGGCATTAGAAACCTTGTCACAATCAGTGCTGGTGCATAATGCCAAATTGTCACGGTGGTCCGAATTTATTCAGGGTTTTAATCTATCAATAGAATATATTCCCGCCCATCAAAATATAGTAGCTGACACTCTCAGCCGCTTGTCTGGCCTCCACAACTCTTACTCTCCCACTAAGGAAATATTGGTTGCCACTGCTGCTCTTGAGCAGCCCTTGTCAAAGGACCTCCAACCCCTGTTTGCCAAAATAATCTCAGAACAACTCAAGGATGACTATACCAAAGAAATTATAAAACGGTGTGGGGCAAATGGTAAAGATAGGCATTTTTTTACCCAAAATTATATATTATTTATTGAGGGCAATCAAACCACCCTTAATGCAAAACTCGTAATTCCAAGAACCCTTTGGTTAGAGGTTGCGATAGAATATCACGCATATTATGGTCATTTTGGGGTATCCAAAACAGTTTGGTTTCTGCTGCGTGATTTTTACTGGCGTGGCATGACACGTATTGTCCGTAGAATCGTAAAATCTTGTTTGCTCTGTCAAAAATCAAAGTTCCCGCCTCGTTATCAGTCGGAGGGTTCCTTTCATGTGCCGGCTACCCGTCCTTACGAAATGGTTAGTTTGGACATCTATGGAAATTTACCCCGTGCTCGCTTAGGTTATCGTTACATCTTTGTTTTTGTGGACATCTTCTCCAAATATGTGTGGTTGATTCCTGCCAAGCAAATTACTGCTCTGGCCTCAATAAGGGTGTTTCAGCTATTCTTG
This sequence comes from Forficula auricularia, assembly GCA_024734495.1. NCBI lineage: Eukaryota > Metazoa > Arthropoda > Insecta > Dermaptera > Forficulidae > Forficula > Forficula auricularia. The sequence goes on along the minus strand of JALMQS010000085.1, from coordinate 10,292,721 downwards.
TCTAAGGGAAAGAAGCCCAACATGCTCTTAACCGACCGTGGCACTCAGTTCACCTCTAATAAATTTCAAACTTTTATCAATGAACTGGGAATTAATTTGCAATTTGTAGCCATTCGAAATCAGCAGGCTAATCCCGCTGAGCGTACCATGAGGGAATTAAATAGGTTTTTTCGTGCCTATGTCCACCATAACCACCCTTCTTGGTATGAAAATCTGCCCTCTATTCAAAATTTGTTGAATTTTGCCCCTAACTCTACCGTGAATATATCCCCTGCAAATCTAATGGGTATAGGTGTACCTCAACCAAGGGTATGTGATCTCCTTGCTCAAACCATTGAGCCTGGTCATTCCACCTTTTTATTAGGAAAAGACCCCCCTCTAATCCCGCCTGATCAGGACCAAATAGCTGGCCTGCAGGAATTGGCTCTTTGTCGCATTTCAAAAAGAAATGATCAAATTGACAATAAACGAGCAAAAGAATCTTTTGCGGAACCGTTCAATAAGGGTGACTTGGTGTTGGCCCGCACCAATCGGCTGTCCAAGTTGATAGACAAGAAATGTCACAAGTTCTTTTTGCTATACGATGGACCCTTCCGAGTGGCAGAAATCTGTCCCGGAGGAACTTATGGGTTGGAGACGATCCATGGCAAGAAGCATGGTGTGTTCAACACTCGGTTGTTGAAACGGTTTTATAGTAGCCCGGAGCAGTAGTTAAAAATATAACTACAAACTATGTGTTAATTCCACATAGGGGCTTGTTCCAGTTGAATTCTATCTCTTAATTCTCCCCCCCCTCTAACCTTTTAGTTCTCTTCATATTTTTTCCTAATTTATTTTATTATTTTTCCGTTGTAAATAGTTGTATATTTTTTGTGTAATTTTTTTCGTAAAATTTTCTTATTAATTCCTTTCGTTAAATTTTCTGTCAAAGTGAGAAAATTTCATTGGTCTGTCTGTCTATTCAATAACTTATTTAAGTCCGTCGGGAAGTCCAATCTCATTTTTTTATTGTGAAACAAAGAAATTCTTCTCTTTTGCTAAATTCTTTAAATCGTTAAATTTCAGTAAAGTCGTTTTGTCTTAATTAAAGTAATTTTTCTTAAAATTGTCATTCAATTAGCTTAATGATTGTGGCATTTAAAATCAATTAAGTTTTTTTAAATCTTTAAGTAGTAGAAAATAAAATTTAAAATTTGCCTGTCATTAAGTTAACTTAAATCATTAAAAGAATTGCGCAGAATCGGTTTCTCTCGATCAAAGTAATTTTTCTTAAAAATCGACATATCATTAGCTGAATGATGGTTGCATTTGAAATCAATTAAGAGTCGTTTTGTTAATTCATTAAATCTAATCTTGGAAATAATTAGAAAATAAAATCAAAATCTGTTAATAAAGTTAAGCTTTATTCATAGATAATTTTTTTGATGATTCAAATGAAAACTGATTATCGAAAGTACTATAATCCTATGGAATTGAATTCCGGCTAGATTAATTAGTAGTTCAAATTCATTTTTAATTTCGAATTGTTTATTTTGGAAATCAAAATAATCTCTAAATAATTTTTTTAACGTAATCGATTTTTTGATCTAAAAAATTTCTGTCTGTCAGTCGGTCTGTCTAAAATGAAATTTCTTGTGATTATTTTTTTATTTTTTTATTTTTTTTATTGAATAATAATTATTTGTTACCTGGTCTGGCAAATCAGTTATTTGCTATTGACTTTGTTTAAACAGAAAAATAGCGATTCGGTGTGTAAACCCCCCCCCATCTTCAGCAATGAGATTTACAAAGAGTAATTCTATTTACTGTCAACCACTCTCATATTTGAACCGGCGTTTTGTTCACTCTTGGGGCCATTTATTTCTTTATTGTCTTTGGGTTCAGGGTCCAATATATCATTCTCTCTCTTTATCTTGATGATTCAAATCAATTGTAATCGGCATTTAATTTATTATTATTAATGCGAATGAATCATAACACGGACCCACTAGGTTGTTTTCTGATGATAAAATTTATTGGTTATTTTTTTATATATATAAATATTATCCACCCTTTGGCCATTGCCTAAGTTCAATGTCGAGTCTTTTTACTGACCCTATTATGTCACAATTACTCGAACTTAAATGGAATTTTAAATTTTTTTAATTCAGAAATTACTATTAATAAAATTTATTTTTTTACCGTTATTCTTTGCGATCATTCTCTATGATCTATTATTAGTTGAACTCTGTTCCTTAAATTGTAACAGGAAGGTCCTTTATTCGGTATTTTCTATCGATAGAATTTTTTTATGGTTAGTTTATTCACCATTCTCTCTGATATTAGAATTTTTTTATTCTGTTGCCTTTAATAGTAACATGATTTTTTTATCAATAAAATTTATTTACATCCTTGTCATCGGGTGAATAATTCTAATGTGTTCTCAATAAGTGCCAAAAAACCGGTTGCCTGTCAAATGTGAGTGCAAGGTCTGGGCCCTATCTGGAGAATTTTTTCGGTGCCTAGTGGCTTGTTGTGGTCTGTGACTGGTTTGTATGTTTGTTATAATGGTAAAATTTAAAGCCCTTGAGGCTCATTGAATTGTTTTTTGTGAGAAGACCTTAAGCGCCGATGGTCGCGAATAATTATTTTATTAATTATTATTATTTTATTTTTTTAGTTTTTTTATATATATTCTTATATGAATATTTAAGCCGCGTAAAAACGCGAGAGAGTGTCGTGATGACGTTCGGGAGTCTGGTCGAGGACTCAGAGGAAAGATGCCATAAGGATCCTTGTCCGCCGGACCTAAGTAGTATAATGTTGCAGTTTGCCTAAACATTAATTTTTTTGTTTATTTAATTTTTTTATTTTTTTAGTCAAAGCCAATTTTGGTCCCTTCGTAAAAATGTAGAGAAACATTGGGGGCTCATGCTGTGTGTCTGATGTGGACGTGGCTGGACTTTGAAGCCAGTTCTGACGGACCTACCTCTGCGGTCGTCTGTCACAGGCTTGTGTTGGATTGTGAGATTTTTGTAGTAATTTCCCCCCCCCCTTTTTTTGAATTAATTACTGTGTGGCAGGTTTAATGGGCGGCTAAGTCCGCGGGGCATAGACCCATTGTTTTTCTTGAGGAATGAGCCGACGGCTACCCACCGATGCAATTTCCGGACAATTGGGAGCGGGCCATTCACTCTAAGAAGTGAGCCAGGCTGTGTGCCTGATGGAAGTAGTTTATAGAGGAATGAGCCGACGGTGACCCGCCGAGGCAATTCCCGGACAATTGGGCACGGGCCATTCCCTCTATGTGTTGAGCCGGGCTGTGTGCCCGATGTATTGTAATTTTCTTAAGAATAGTGTTAGATGGAAGACGTTGGGGTTGGCCACCACGGGGTCTGAAACGGCTGCCCAGCATCCCCTCCGGCTCCCATTTAACAGCGGCTTGTTCAGAGGACTGCTAGTAACCGCTTTGAAGGTTTCAGAGGCCTCAAGGTAGGACAAAGCGCTCTGAACAGCCATTAAATTTTCCCTTGTTAGCAAATAATCTCTCACTCCCACGTTATAGCCGTGGCGGTGCGCTCGCCTTGGTTTGTCCCGATGTTACTGGAAGATCAGGAAAGCTTCGTTCCTATCTGACACCCAGACATGGACATCCAATGCCTATGCATTTATTTGTTTATTTTTTTATTTTTATTGTTCAATTGTAATTCTAGCATCAGTACAGTAAATTCATGGTAACAGTATACTGTGCGGGTGCTGGCCGATGATATTCGGTCCTGGAGTCAGAGGCATTAAACTTGTCACCTTCTTAAGTGGTTCCAATTTTAATGTTTCTGGCCGGGGGGATGTAATGATATAAGGGGCAGACCCCCCCCCCATTCATTTAATGGGCAACTTCGTTGCCAAGTTTGTTCTTTTTTTATAGGATGATTAAAGCATTCCACGGTTGGCAGCCTGGAGACTGGCTCTGAGCGTTGCTCATCTCAGGTCCGCTGCCAGTCAGCCTAGAGGCGACAATTTGCTCATTCAGTAGCAGGAGTCGAGTACGAGCTGAAGCCTTGAGCAGACCTCTGGATCGCCTACGCAATACTCTCTTCTTTCGCCATCTTTCGCTTACTTTCTTTAACCAATACTTCATCTTCCTTCACGGCTTATCGAAGCGATTCATTTTTTTAATTTTTTATATATATATTTTATATAACTTCTACATCGAACAGACAGGCATTATCCCTGCCAGCCATAATAGCTTTTCTTAATATTTTCTTATAAAATATTTTCTTTAAAAAGAAAATATCTCATTTCTTTTACCTTTAATTTATTTTAACTCTATTAAACGTGCCTGGCAGGTTTAACCCTTGAACCGCATTTTCTATTTGTATTTATATTTATATTTACATTATTTTTTCTATTAATAAATAGTTTTTTTAACTTAATTATTTTTTCTTCAACCCAGAGTGTTCATAGCCATTTACACCTGACCAATTTAGATCATAGGGCTCTCTTAAAGTCACATAAAGCCCTTAAATCGTAACAGTATGTATGTCTGTATGTCTGTTTCAGTGGTTTCCGAAAAGTTGCTCACGATTCACGTAAAAACGGCTAAAGGGATTATTATGAAATTTCATATTTACATCAGATGACTTTTAACTTACGTTTTTAGCTATATAACGTTTTGATATTTTGACCCCAGAAGGGGGTTTGGGGAGGCGCACGAATGAAAATTATCAAATAACTCCTAAACTATTTACACTACAGCAAATTTTATGATAAACAAAGTTGTAGGGGATGTGATTTATGACAACTTTTGTTTGAAAAAATTTCCCCCAAAAACCACCCAAAATGGCAGGGTGAGGGGGAGGGGGGTCAAAAAATGAAAATTCTTTCTCTTTGGCCAAACTCAACCAAATTTTGTATACCATACATAATCTGTGGGTCACTAGAAAGCTATAAATGCAAAAACTGGGTGCGGAGGGTTGGTGCGGGGTGGAGTCCAGGGGGCATAGCGGGGGTGTGGTGCGCAGGGTTGGAGGGCGCGGGGTGGGGTCCGGGGTCCGAGGTGGTTGGGGTGCGGGTGGTAGTGTGGAGGCGGGGGTTGAGAACGGGTGCATGGTGAGGGGGTGGGGTTGCTGGAGGGGTTTTGGGGGCGGGGGTTGGGCATGGTGCGGGGGGGTGATGTGTGGGTTTCGGGGGGGGGGGCGGTTCGAGGGCTGGGGTCTAGGGGGCGTGCCCCCTGGCTAGCAAGAGGGCCGCCGAAGGCGGGCCTTGCAGCTAGTACTTAATAAAATTATCATATTACATAGAATCTGGCTAAATGGGCTATAAGATCCGATACAAAGAAAAAATAGTAGGACAGCTGTAACCCTGGCTGAATCAGATAGCCCTGACCCTTACCTTACCATCTTCGAAATTCGCGGAGACTGTACCGAGTTTGAAAAATGTTTAATTTTCCATTAATTTCAATTGATTATTCTATAATGTTGCAATTTTTAAATTGCTTTAATTTCATGGTTTCAATAGTCAATTACATTCAATTACAAAAACTTCTCATTTATTAAAATTGGCATATTATAATATATTTTTTTTTAATTTTTCAAGTTCGTAAAATATTTAATTGTTCATGGACCTCAATATTTAATTATTTATTTATATTTATCTCGCATCTACTTTGAAGCGCCATTTGGCCCTTTTCCAATACGCTTCATTTGTTAGTGGTAATGAAGTTTATTAGCTTTTATAGAGCGTAACTAAATTTAACTTTAAAATTCATTTTCGATAGAATTGAAAATAATATAAAACGGCCTTCAAACTTGGTTTTTCAATTTACAATTTCCCCATCCACCCACGCAATCTGTTCTGTTTAATCCTCCACCGACCGCATACAGCCCAGTGCATTCCTTTCATTTGGTAAACAGTAAATTAATCATTTCTCAAATATCGATATTGAATTGACGAAACGGTTTTCTAACGAGTTTTAGTTTCGTTCCATTTCCAAGCTATTAATTATTTCTCTGATAACGTAGCCCCCAGTGGGCGAAACTCTTCCCTCATGCATTTTGTAGCTTTTCACATAAAAATAGGCTTTCTTTAATTGTGGAAAAGCTAAAATTCATTTAGACTATTTAATTATAAATGAAAAAGTAAGAACTTTTTCGAGACTCTCCATCTAGTAGCCTAGTATAATATTAGAATGTATTTTCTGCATTTTTAAACCGAAAGTTCTAAAGCTAGAGAGCCAAATATTTATATATATAATATATATAATTATATAATATATATCAAATATTTTGAATTGAAAAAAGAGTAGTTGAATTGTTGACTCATAAAAAGAAATCAATGAGGTTGTCCACATCTTGATTCAAATAAACATATACTATATAATATTCATCTAGATTAATTTGTAACAACGCTTAGAGAAATTTCTCTAAAAAAATTACGCTCTTGCCTAGAATCGAACCGACGAACTCTTGAACTATAGTCATTGGCTCTACCGATTACTCCATTGCGACATTAATATTTCTATCTTGATTTCTCTTACTAAAACTAGATATTTTTGATTTGGACTTTGTGTCGAGATAATATTGTATTCATTTGAACTCGAATGAAAATGAAAAAACACCAATAGATTTTAAATTAAGAAATATTAAATATATATTAATTAACGAGGCAAATTTGAAATATAATTGTCAGCGCGCCTCCAATCGATTTTCATTAACCAGGCAAATTTGAAATTCTAATTTCTAATTTAGACTCGAATTTTGAAATGAAAGACTCCAATTCATTTTGAATTAAGAAACATTAAATATATTGATCATTATTCCTCCCCCCCCCTCGCCACTCAAATGTTAAAGAGGCGAAACTTTTAAGAGACGATGTATTTTCGGTAGTTTACCGGTATACATTTGGAGTGTGGTTTTTTAAGAGGAATAAAATTTTTGGACCGAGATGCTGCCCGCCAGGGCACCAGCCCGGAGGGCCGAGCTTCGAGGGCGTGCCTAAGGCACGCACGAAAAGCTCGTATAGCATATATGGTACTAAAGGAGTGCCCCCCCCCCACCCCCTGGGTTCTTGACTCCCCCAATTTTATTCACTTCTAAAAAATTAGAAGAGCTTTGCTTTTTGTTGAAGTTATAAGACTTGACAATTTTTATTTTATAATGCAACAATTTTCGCCTCCCCCCCCCCCCAAAGGCAAGTCCAGAGGAGTTTTAGTCGAATAAAAATTGTTCTCGCTGAGGAACTATTAAAATAGTAATAATACCAAAAAGGAATAAATAAAGATGATTGGAGAATCTTTGGTCTAATTAATTTCTAAGAACTCTCAATATATAAGATCGGAAATAACTAAGAGTGCTGTAGACAAGTCATAGCTTGCTTATAGCAATAGAATCAGGAGAAAATTAAGATTTTCTTATAGGACAGGCTGATTCATTACGGAAGATGATCAATTTCCATCTCAGGGAGTGTGGAATTTAAGTCACAAGAATTAATTTCTGACTCCAAACCTCACTCGCACAAAGCAGTATCCGTTTGGGACGAAGATCTCAAAATATATTTAAAAAAATCCAATGTTAAATTTGAAAAATTGTAACCAAAATAAATTTGCCGCGGTTATATTCCGGGAGCCTAGTGTCTGAACAGTGAATTATTCGAGTAGGAATGACTCTATGACGTGGAAGCTAGAGGTTGGATTCGATGACTAATGTACTCGTGGAGAAACAGATGATATATGGGTGTCGAGGAGGGCAAGGTGTAAAAGTAAACTTGCTCTGATCTGTTTTCGTTTCGTTTTTGTTTAGCGTGTACCGTGTACCGTTAATATTATTGTTTATCGTGTGTTTGAGTGTTGTTGTTATTGTTGAAAAAGAATTCAACAATAATTTATATATATATAATATATATATCTTATATCTTAAATATCATCAAATATTTAAGTTATTTATTTATAGAAATGGCCGATTGCCTAATTCAAATACAAATATTGTTTTAATAATATAATTATTTGTTGTTCAATTTTAAATTATATAACTATATTTAATTAGTAAAACCCAAGATTGTTAACCACATTGTTATACATATATACAAGACCCGGTTTGAATAATTATAATATTTTAAACAACAAACATTTATTATTTTATTTATTTTTGCCTTCAAAGGGCAAAGTGAACATTACCGATTTTTCCAGCAAGTACAATGGCGCCCGACCAAAGGACCCTATTTTTGTTTATGTTCCGTATCTTAATTAATCATTTGTGATTTTGTGACTACCGATTATAAGGAAAGAACAATATGGCGACCGAGCGATTCGTGGAAAAACTAGTGGCCGAACGAGAAGATTTATTCGACCAGGTTCGGTCCCTTTACGAGAAATGTACACAGCTGACCCCTTCTAATGCAGAAGATTTCCAGACTATTCTGGAGAAGTTACCAGGGTTGGAAACTCAATTTGGGGAGGTGCAGAGGGGCATTCGCTGGTTTAATTGCCGCACTTCTGACCCCAAAGAAAAAATTGAGACCCCGAAAACGTGGGTGGCCTTCACCGATATCATCGACGGCATACAAAACAAGTATCGTGCGTTCGTAAAACGGGGAGGAGTGCCACACACAGGAGTTCTTCCTTCTGCCATCCCTAGTACCGATCCCATCATAATTTTAGACTTTACCGTTCTGCCCCATACCGATTTCTCGTCCCATATTGTATCTTCAGACCTCCACCTCGTTCTTCATTTCCTACCATACCGTCCCTTACCGCCCCTCATTCTCGTACCGTCCCGGACCCCACTTTAAGCATAAATGAAGAACTGCCACTATTTCCCACTAACATGGACAATGGAGAAACGCAAAAAGAAGAGTTTTCTAACGTGCTCTCTCAATTCACTTCGCATATGGATATAGAAGACCCTGTAAGAGGATTAAATTTTTCGGATGAAGAATTATGTCTAGATTTATTTGAAGATAGTTCTAGTATAATAGACCTCGACCTCTCTTTTGACATTCCACATGAATTACAAACCATTAAAGTAGAATCATTAATAAAACGGGAAGATTTAGAAGTAGATAAACAAGTTCAACTATATGAAAATGTTGAACATTTTGGAGAAGTTGAACACTTTGAAGAAGTTGAAGACTATTCAGAGTTTGAATACTCAGAAGAAGTTGAACATTTGGAAAAACCTGAAGAAGTTGAATCAAAATCTGATGAATGTTAATGATGTCATGAAGTGTTATGATGATATTGATGAAGTGGTTAATGATGATGTTGATGAAGTGGTTAATGATGATATTGATGAAGTTGTTAATGATGATGTTGATGAAGATGTCAATGATGATGATCTTAATGAAGATGATGAAGTACCTGGTGAAATTGTCAATTCTGAGAGTGATCATGATGAAATTGAACAAGAAGAACCTGGTGATAATATTCATGATGATAGTGATCCTGATGAGATTGATCAAAATCAACTAATGGAGGTTGAAAATATTTCTTTGGATAATGTTAATGAAGACTCTGATGAAGAACTAATTGATAAAAAACCAAATATTCAATCCGTTGAAGAAGAAGAGGAATCTGACACAGTGATAACTGAAGTAAGCCCTGAAACTGCAATTGATCAGCCTCTAGAAACAGCTGAAGAAATATATTCTAGAGAGGATGAGACAACTGATGTACAAAATGGAGATAAATACAATTTAAATTTTCCAGTCCCAGTGCCATTTCCCATTTATGTCCCGTGCCCCTTTTTCATGTTTAGCTTACCCTATCCACATCCTTTACCTTTTGATCCGGGTATATAAAAACTATCGGAAGAAGGTGTGCTCGACCCAGAACCTTCCCGAGCTCCCGGAACTTCCCCGCTGGGGGGGGGGGGATATGTAACCAAAATAAATTTGCCGCGGTTATATTCCGGGAGCCTAGTGTCTGAACAGTGAATTATTCGAGTAGGAATGACTCTATGACGTGGAAGCTAGAGGTTGGATTCGATGACTAATGTACTCGTGGAGAAACAGATGATATATGGGTGTCGAGAGGGCAAGGTGTAAAAGTAAACTTGCTCTGATCTGTTTTCGTTTCGTTTTTGTTTATCGTGTACAGTGTACCGTTAATATTTTTGTTTATCGTGTGTTTGAGTGTTGTTGTTATTGTTGAAAAAGAATTCAACAATAATTTATATATATAAATATATATATCTTATATCTTAAATATCATCAAATATTTAAGTTATTTATTTATAGAAATGGCCGATTGCCTAATTCAAATACAAATATTGTTTTAATAATATAATTATTTGTTGTTCAATTTTAAATTATATAACTATATTTAATTAGTAAAACCCAAGATTGTTAACCACATTGTTATACATATATACAAGACCCGGTTTGAATAATTATAATATTTTAAACAACAAACATTTTATTATTTATTTATTTTTGCCTTTCAAGAGGGCAAAGTGAGAACATTGCCGATTTTTCCAGCTAGTATAAAATAATTAAAATGATGCCGTTTCGATGAAATTTGAAAAAACAAAGTGAGGATTAAAATAAAATTTCAAAAAATGAAGGATACTTTTTGGACAGCATCCCTTGGTTGAAAAGTCACCAACCGCCATTGGTACCTATATATTTCAATATGTGTATGATTGTAAGTTAAAAAACCAATCTTATCAACTTGAAATGTTACAATAATAATAAGAATAATGTATACTAATATTAACAACCCTTTATATGATTCTGTAGTCCAATAACTGAGGATGGCCCAATAGAATTTAGGCCGAAACGTCTTATTATAGAAGTTCTATTGAACCCGGTGCATCCCGCCTTGGCTGACTGATATCTCCATCTAATACTCACTACAATTTTATCACAACCATGAGTATTAACCACAAAATTTATTCTCTTTAAACCGATGTATTTTCGTATAAGTCTGTGTTTAGGATTGGATTAATTTAAAATTATGAAAAAATTCTTTCAATTTCCTAATTAATGACACTTAAGAACGTTTCGATTAACACTACCTAGATTGAACATTTTTAATGAGATATACTCATCAAAACAAATAACGTTTAGATACCTAGTCCTGCGGTAGTTTCTACGACTTGTTGCAAGGTTTTGGATTACATTTGCCATTTTTAAATAAAACCAGGATTATATTTTTTATTCATTAAAAAAAGTAATATATTTTTTAACTCACTGTGTTCAAATTTCTTAGGTTCTTTAATGCATATTAATTTTATTCAGATTGGAATTCTCGGAGGTTAGCTCTTTTGTTGTAATGATTTCAGATATTATAATTTTTATTAGAAATAGATGAATAATTATTAAGTCATTAATTAATTAATTCGTAAACACGCACGAGCTTTCATGAAGTAATAATAGCTTGCAAAAATTTTCACTCAATCATGAACAATTTTGAATGCCTGAATTTATTTATTAATCATTTCCGATAAATACTTCTTTGAAATATTTTAACTAAACAATTTAAATTAAACATACCTATGTGCGATTTTATCTGATCAAAATAACTTTAGTATTAAAAGTCACTTAGCTTAATAAATATTTAAAGCGTTGCTTGTAAAATAAATTTGCAAATTAGTAAACATATAATGAAAAAAATTAAATTTATTTTTAAAATGGACCTTTTAGAAGAAATGGTGTGTTAAAATGGGTTTTTCACATTTTTATGCATCAGAACGTTAATGTATATTTTTCATAAAATATATAGTATATATCCGTGAATAGAAAAAATCAGATTTTATTTGATTTATAATCAAAAAATTCAATGGCTTTATCGCCTTTTCAAGCGCTTCAAGTGCAGATTATTTGTGACGTCACCAGTGTACTGATTCTCCAAAACGAACCCCTAGTCTAGTGGTTACTAACCAAGGGGTATTTACCCTCATGAGGGTGAAATAGCTACTTGAAGAGAGTTACCAAATTTCCACAAATTGAAAGTGAAAGAACATTGTGAATATTTAGTAAAAAAAACAAATGGTAAACTTAAAAAAACTATTAATAAAACTAGATTTGGTACAGAAAACAAATAATTGACGGATTTTTGTTTAACGAGATAAGTCTTTACATTATTTCTTTGTACCTATGCTAAAATATGAAGAGAAAATTAAAAAAAAAAAAAAAATTAATTAGAAATGTAATGACAAAGGGATCAAATATTAAAAATACGATTTCATGACACAAAATAAATCTTATTATAAAAAAAATCAAATATAGTATATTAATTCATTTAAAGAAAATAATTAAATGGCTGTATAAAAGTTCTTGAATAAAGAAATGTATGTGGTTGCAAATGGAATTAAAACTCTTTCGATGAATCGAAAACCTTACTTTACGCTAGAGCCTAAATTTTACGCAGCTCTGAAGAAGAGGTGTCGAGTTGATTGCTTATATTCAGGCGTATGGTGAGTACAAACATAGCGACTGGACTATCGTTCTGCCTTTCGTATAAAATAGAAAATATTGTCATTGGAAATCTCCTGAAATCAAATCTAATCTTCGCTTTATAGTTTATTATTTCTAACAAATTCCGTACTTTTGTACTAGTGGCATTTTTAGGGGTCCGTGAAACCAGAAGATCTAAATACTCTCAATGTTTGTCTGTTCATCATTCAGATCATTGTAGTTCGTAGACGAAAAGATACACTCTTGAAAAAAATTTTACTTGATTTTCATTTAAAATTCACCTTGATATTATAAAACTTAGTAGCTGGAGGCACCGAGCGATGCTCTGTAACTTCTTCCTTCAGTTAAAAGCTTTATTTTAATATTATTTTTAATTTAAAATTCTGATAAAAAGATCGATTTTTATTTGAGAGCCGTTTTCAAATTAAAAAAAATACAAAAATATATAATATTCGCCCACTGTACCCCCCCCCCACCTCCACCCCGCTCGGCCAGTCCCCCCCCCCCCCGAAACCTCGCCCTACCCCCGGATCCCCCACCCTGCACCCCACCTCCTGCACCTGTTTTGATTCAACCATATGATTCATTTTTATTCATCCAATTGTTAATAAATAAAACCTATCAAAATGTGTTGTTTTTTCAGAAAATTGAGACCTGCTTATGCGAAATATATTTTTAAATAAATTCTTGATTATTTTTTATTCTATTAAATAAAGGTCTTTATAAAAACAATTATAAAACGTTTATTAATATTTCTAGCGTTTAGGGAGAACAAAATATGTTAAAATCCACAATCACAATACTTAGAGCTAGATAAAATACTGCTATTTCTTGTCGTTAGTAAGTTATAGACCCAAAATTATAATAGCTAAAAATCTGTAAAAATTCTAATTTAAATTTTTATTGGTAAGACAAATGGGATATAATCAATAATCCTAATAACATTTTTGTTTTATTTTCTCATTTATTTTTTTAACAAGGGATAAACACACATGGCTTTGCTTGCGTGTTTGACCAACACAGGGGTAATGAAACTGAAAAGGTTCGGAACCACTGCCCTAGTCGGACTCAAATTAAATTAGCTTAGCTATTTCTTTCTTATACAATAATGAATCGTCCTTTAAGTGATAATATGAATTTACGGGTCATATTATTTTATTTGAATATTATTACAAGTTTAAAAGTTCATGACAAAGTTTTGTGTTAATTATGTGTGTTTGTTACTCAATTTTATCAAATTTACTTAAAACCTGGTTTAAATGGTTGATTGTAAATAAATTATAAATAAATAAAAAAAAATTAACGATTTGGATGAAATTCACGGGTTAGGAGGGTTTTGTGTTGGACATTCGATCTGTCACGGTCTCATCTTCGGCTAAGTTGTTTTTGATGGGTTTTTTGTTAATTGAAATAATTATTCACAGGTGATTGTCTCGATAAAAATGTATATTTACATTTTTATTCAATTTCCTTTTAATAAATAATTGGTTTTTTAATTTTATATCCCACAATAAGATTATTACAATTATTATTATATATTAAAAATTGGTCAATTCAATTGATTGGATTGGGATGGATGGGAGAGGGAATTCCAATCGACTTGATTGGGGAATAATGGAATTGAAATAATTATCGGAAAAGAGGTTTTTTTATCTAATTAGATTTTTCCTCTTATTAAAAACAAGGACTAAAGATGAATAAGGACACTCGATGGTGGAGAAGTAATCTCCGGAATCGAAGCAAAAATACAATGTATACATTAATTAATGTAAAATAATTGGTTTAATAAATTTATTCAATTGATTAAAAATCGAGTTTTAAATCCCACAAATTTTAATTTGACAATTTAATTGATGAACTCAAAAATTGTTATTTAATTTAAAAAAATAATTATACCATATTTATTTATATACCTATATATACATAATCTGTGGACCAGTGAAGGCTAGAAATGCAAAAACTGGGTGCGTGGGCGGGGTGGGGGTAGATGTGGGGGTGCAGGAGGTGGGGGTAGGCGTGGGGGGGGGGTGAGAGGGTGTGCGAGGTGTGTGCAAAGCAGATGGGGGTCCGGGGGGGGGCGAGGGGGTTTCGTGGATTAATATAGCTATTAACTTTGAAGCAAATTTTCGCCGAGCATAGTCGGTGGCCAGGTGCTATCTAATAAAACTAGATAAAAAATGAACGTTATTTAGTGATAAATAGTCAATTAAGGAGACATATTTTAATAATTATTGTCTTCATTATCTTTTGCGGGACTAGCGTTGCATTGCCTGATTTTACTAAACAAACGGTGTTGGTTCTTTCGTGTACATAATGTACAAGCAGGAAAATTTAATTTTCGGTAGGTTTAGCATAAAATATGACTTTTCAACTAAGTTCTAAATGGATTAATTCTTTTCGAATCATCGTAAATTAATTCATCAAGTGTCTAAATCTGAATCTCTCTCGTTATTTTTGTTTTATTTTTCTATATTCTCTTCATTACAGTAATTACATTTAATCTATTCAGAAAGTTCGCTTTAATGTTTTCAAAATTTTAAAAATGTTATTTAAATTTTGTAAATTTCAATTTCCTTTTACTGATTGACATTTGCAACTTAAAATCAAAGGATATCAATGAAATCCGTTCCCTAATTATTTATTCAAAAGTGAAAAAGTCTGTTTTGACTACACATGAAAGCGAATTTCTTGTTTACTTTATGTGACTAAATGAGCATAAAAGGTGTTGAAAGCGAGATTTTCATTTCCTGCCTGCACAGGCAGGCCATTTATGCAAAAGCGTTAATGATTTCCGGTTGGCTAATTTTTCTATTAGCGCTGGCAAATAACGTGCGTGTGCGTATAATTGCAATCCAACAGAAACAGAGAAAGACGAGGGAATGGACAAAGTGAAAGCCACACTGAGAATTAATATTTATCAATCGCTTTCAAAGGGATTTATCCAATCAAGGAAATTTTCAATACCCTTATTCATTAGATTTTAATTGAATATTTTTTTCTATATAATTCTATTCTATTTTTTCTTAATAATAATAATAATAATAATAATATAAATTGAATGCTCTGAGGATGTTCTCCTCCTGGAGCAAAAAAGACAATACAAAAATATAATAATTATTTTTTTTTTTTTTTTGGCTTTTCGGCCTTTCTATCCATAAGCCAATTTACGATACTATTTGTTTTATTTAAATTTGCTCTTGCTCCCGGGGGTCAGAGATTTTGGCCGGATGCCTCGAGTCGGATTCGAACCCGGGTCCACTGTTAGCAGGCTTATTATACGCTACCACCTTTTTTTTTTTTATATATATAATGTCTTTTTTTTAATGGTTAAATTTGATACAATATATATAGTTTGATCCTAAGACATGTGACTTGTAAGTTTACAGAGTGGAAAAAATCGTACATTGCCCTGCAAAGGGCATTCGCCGATATGGCTTAACTTAAATTTATTTATAGAGTAATCATTTGGGAAATTTTAGCCTATTGATTATTAGTTAGAATATCGGGGGTTTTTTTGTTATTTTTATCTGGGAAAATGCTCAGGAAAAACCTAGTGCTCAGGAAAAACCCAGAAGCTCAGGAAAAACCCAGAATACGCTACCACCTAGCCTATCCGACCCTCTCAAATATAATTAAGTATAGCAAAACAATACAAAACAATAATAAAAATAATTAAACCATACAACAATATAACAAATACAAATACTCTCCTTGAATCCAACAATCAACCCACCACCACACATTCTCACTCAGACCTCTGCTTTGTCAGTAAAAGGTTGTAAAATTTACTCTTGAATGCTCCAATCGATCTGGATTCCCTGATTTCACTAATAAGAGGCCGTCCATAAATTACGTCACACAGTAGGGGGTGGGAGGGGGGTCTCAGATTTGGGAGAAAATGTGACAGGAGGGCCCCCGGGGTAAGGGTGATGTCACAAAAGTCCAATTAAAATTTTTTAAAAATTTTCAAATTTTTACTTTTTATTTAGATTTCAGATTATTATTATTCCATCCTGAAATTGTTGCTAAAATAAATCTAGACAAAAAATACCATGCCATTATATATAAAATTTTTTTCTACAATTATTAAATTTTATAGTATAAAAGTGATAGTGTGACGTCACAATACAGGGGTTACACAATGTGACATAGGGATTTACTTTTTTATTTTTTTTATTTATTTATTTTTTTTTTTCAAAATTTTTCAAAAAATGAATGAAAAATTAAAAATAAAAATATAATTGAAGATAAGTTTTTTAAGCTAACATCACAAAGGTTAAGTTGACATTGATTTTGTATTTTTAATAAAATTGAGAATGTTCAAATATTTTTTTATTTAAAATTCGTTGACAAAATTAAGAGTTTCTTGTTAAATAAGTGCTTATGCTAATATAATTAAAATATTTGGGAAAAATTGTCAATAACAAACTTCATGTTTGTATTTTTAAAAAATCAAATTACCTTTTAATTTCAATATACAAGTAGGTAGATACTAAATATTAAATTACCTTGAGAAATTATTATTGTTTTTTAGGTAATATGCACAGTAATTTTACTACAGACATTAAAACAACACTTTGTTAGACTCGGAAGACCTTGCAATTTAAAGAACTAAATTCAAAAATGTTTTCTGTACGTTTTAAATGCTTTTTCCTTTAAGGTAAGGTAAAATAGAAAAAAAAATTGATTTTTGTCTTTTTTTTATTTTATTTTTTTATTTATTTGTTGTCACCGGGAATAAAGCCCATTTAGACAGCACATCAGTAAAGTGTTAGTAGGGTTAGTGAGGGATCCGAATTTTAGCCAGTCGAAATTTTATATGCTAGCCAGGCTTGAACTCGGGCTCGCCTGAACATCGTCATCAACGATACAGAAGCGGGGCCAGTGCCTTAGCCAGCTCGGCCAACCCGAATCCCCGATTTTTGTCTTATAATAGTAAAAAGAAAGACAAAAAATATAGTACAACAAACAATTTTATTTAACAATTCATATCATCATTCTTATTTTAAAATTCTAGTTATCTAGGTAACATTTTGTCGAATTCATGAATTAATCAAAGATCGTGCCATTACCAGAATTCAGAAATGTCATTGACAAATTAAGCGTTACTTAGCGTATATACAAATATCACTATGAATACTTGTTATGATTCATGGTAATACGTGAATTAATCAAATCGCTACTTTGTTATTTTTGGGGGAAAAACAAAATTAATTCTATACCTAACAGACACAAAGTAAAGTGCAAGAGATGATTTCGAATTGTTTAAAAATTTTCTTCAGACTTTTGAAATAATAATCATTATATGTGACGGTGTCAGGGAAAAGGTCCCTTATCTTCACCTGGCCAAAATCGAACTAATGGCATCTCCTGTTTCTCGAGAAACAACTGAACAAAATGCTTTTTGTCTTATCCGAAAAATCCAAAAATTGACTCAGTTATGAATTTTTTAATATTTAGAAGTAAAAAACGTTGCTTTCAGTTATAGCCGTTTAAATTTTGACAATTTTTAAGCAGACAAAAATAAGCCATTTCTTCCATTTTTACCCTCGCTATTCCGAATGAAAATTTTCAGCTGAATTCAATAACGTGATAAAAAATTATACCCACATTTAACTCACATTTTTACCATACCTGATAAAACTAGTTTTTCCCTGACACCATCACATATTTAGGTATTTTGAAGTAAGATTTGTTGTCTGTGGGACTCTTTTGTTTGAATTTCGATATCAGACTAACTAAAAAATTGAAGGTAAGTAGAAAGTTTATTCTGATACCAAAATATCTGTATTTTCAAAACAAAGAAATAATTAAATTTCGAGTTTTTTGCTTCAGAACTTCCGGATGAAAAATGCAGAAAATCAGAAAAAGACTATTCATTATATGAAGCTCTTGAATGAATGTGGATAATGATCGTAATATAACACACTAGTTTGTATTAATTAGCTACAGCTTTGTGTAATGTTTTAAATTTCAAGCTCAAAATGTTAATTGCCAAAAAATTTACAGAGATCGTGTTAAGTCACTTTATGCTTTGCAAACCCCATTTCAACAAATGCTTATGCCCATCAATGAATCGCTCTCTAGCTTTAAGTCAAAACATCTTTTAATCGATTCTAAAGAGTTTTTCCTACCGTTTATTTCATTATCTTGATTGAATTGGGAATGAAAAAAAATGTAATTGAAATGTCTGAGTTGGAATTTAATATTCTCAGAAAGACGATCTGTTTTATTAGACGAGCATCAAATTAATTATCGTTTTAGATTGAAAACGAAACTAGTGGAGTAATTACAAAGGCGTGGCAGAGAAGACACTCAACAAAAAACTAATTAATACCTTCCAATCAAGGCAGTAGCCTAAAGGGATTCAAATTATTCTTAAACTCTATCGAGGCGGAGTTGCCTGAAGTAATGACTAAAGCACTTGATTTTCACAGTGAAGGTTCGAGATCGATTATTGTCTTGACATATGAGATATGAGTAAGATTAGTGAATATCTGGGATTGAGTTGCCTGCCCCAGGAGCAAAACATATAATTTCATTTTATAAGGATGTTATTTTTTTTTTATTTGAATAATAAAATTATTCATTTTCTTCCAGCACGTTAATGCCAGACCACCCACATCTTTGATGGAATTGATAGAGCTTGCCTGGGAAGTTTTGATGCACCCACCGTAATGCCCGGACCTTGCCCCATCTGACTACCATTTGTTTTGTTCTCTGCAGTACTCTTTGATTGCCGTAAAGCTGACTTCAAAAAAGGCCTGGGAAAATCACTTCGTTTGGTTTTTGTCCAGAAATCCCAGAAGTCCTACAGTGATGGCATCAAAATGGCAAAAGGTTATCGATCAAAACTGAACATATTTAGTTTAATAAAAATCATTTAAAATAAGACAAACATGTTTAAATTTTGATGAAAAAACACCACGAACTTTTTCCTTGACCTATTATTACTCCTCTATACATATTTTAATTAATTTAATACTAACAATACTAAGATTTACACCTAACTATATACCATAGACGGACCAAGTTGTCTGCAATAGGTATTATAAAAAAATTAAATAAATAAAGAGTGTACTACCGAAATCGACCAAATTGATACAAAATTGACTGGCTCGTCGCGAATACACTTTTGAAGCCGACTGATGATTTCTCTATGAAATCCACCGAAAAAACGCCACGCTGGTCAATAAAAATGCACATTGCACAAGCTGGAAATAATTTTAATCGACGTTAAGCATTCCAAATAAGAGTTATATGAGTTTTCGACAAACTACAAAAATTGTGGACCACCCCAAACCCTTCAACCCGGACCCCCCCCCCCCCCCGCCCTGCTCACTACACTCCAGCTATGCGTATATGTTTGGCACCGACTTCAAAAAGTGATTTCATGTAACAATTTCGTCATTTAGTTGTAACTAAATTAGATAATTATTTTATACCTTTAAGTGCATTTTATTTTATTTTTGAGTTCTTATTATTTTATTTGTTGCATTTAATTTTTTTGAAGTCGGTTTTTTTTGCTTCTAAAAATTATTATATATATTAAGATAAGATAGGGAATGCTTTTTCTAATTAAAAAAGAAAAAAGTGAAATAATGGAATTTAGATCATTAAAAATAATAATGATGAGAATTTTAATTATTGCATAGTAGGAATTGATACCAACCCTCCTTCATTATAAGAATACCCTAAAGGGCCGTCGCATTCTATCATTGAATACAATAAAAAAAAAAAAAATAATAAAAAATAGAAATCCAAAGAATCTTTTAATAACGATGAATACCATATGATTATTATTTATTTTATATTTTTGCGGAAAGAAAAAGCTCAGGACTTAATGAAGAGGGTTCATTTTCTTCCAGCGCTAGCTGCAGACTCGACTGTTATAACTTTCAATTTACAATCCCTCGAGAGATTTAATTGTCATTAGGAATTAGAAGAAATGCCATTTTTTAGGTCTGGTATTGCTTAATCCAAATAACTCTGACGTTTTTATTAACTTTAATTAAAGGGCTATTTTTATTTATTTCTTTTCTAAGACTTCTTTTCAGAAAAAGGCTATTCACTTGAAGAAATGGAAAGAGAGAAAATAGAATGATATAGAATAAGCTAAGCTATTTAAGCCCAGCATTTCATGATCGCCATTCATATGTCTGAACTATAATTTAGATCTAGCTAATCCAGGCGTCCGTACAATTTAACCTTTAGAAATATGTTATAATTTCAAATGAAAAAAGCGAATAAATAAATAAATAAATGAAAAGAGATATATTTTGTTATTTATTTTGATGAAAATCATCAACCGTTTGGGGCGCTTATTAAGTGGAAATTGAGATAAATACTCCCTACAAAACTCATTGTTCTCCCTAGAAAAAACAAAACTCCATTATTAAGAGTCATCGCTTATGTATTTCTCATTAAATTATTTCGTTACTTCCAAAATTTGTCAATTCTACTAAAAAGTTAGTTGATCTCTAATCGGATTATCGAAATTGAAACCTTGCGATGATAATCAGCTTGCCGGCTGCCCCACCCCTTAAAAAAACTCCCTAACTACGCTAATGGTCGCACTCCGCATTTTGAGTCACGTAATTAAATTTTGGGGTCAAAAATCATAAAACGACAGTGACAATGAAACAATTATATTGGATAGCCAGCAAAAATAAATTCAAAATAAGCTGATTTAGACATCCACATGACTTTACCATACAGCTGGCCCCTCTCCCCTATTTTTGAGCCCTTCGCTTCTGATCCACTATCAATTTCACATAATCAAATATTTTCATGAGTTCTAAATTGCATAGGCGAAATTTCGTACAAATCGATCAATGTGTTTAGGATTTATATTGATAGTAGAACACTCAACTTTACTATTTAATAGGAAATTTCTTAATGTTTTAGTTTTTTAAATTTTCTTATCCAATAAAGTTATTTCTTTTTTATTATACTTGTTTTGTAATTCATAATAAGAGCCAGGTAGCCCAGGAAAGAAAAAAAGACTAAAAATGATCTCTATTCCTTTAGAGCTAAGCCTTTGCAAGGATAACAAAAAAAATCCAAACCTTTTTCAGACTATAAGATAATTCTTAATTTCGATATTATTTTTATAAGCTTTTGACTCTAGGCAAGAAAATGTTAAATCGAAGTAAAAATAAGATTCTGGAAAAAGTTTCACTTTTCCTTCAATTTAAAGTTTGATTATGTATTAAAGTCAAAAATTTGGTACAATAACTTTTTCGATCGCCCTTTTACCATTGAATTCTCATCTTATAATAAAAAAATCAATAGTATAGGTAAAAATGAATGCTTTAAAATCCTTAGTTTTCTTTTTGAATGACATTTTACTAAGGCATTATGTTATTTAATATTATAGTTATTTATTCGATACTACTAATATAATAATTGTTTTCGGAGTTCTGAGCCCCTGGAGCGAGTCCTTGTTTCCGGTCCCAGTGCAGTAGTCGTATATTTATATAGGAATTTTTAAAATTTGAATATTTGAAGAAAAGTAATTTTTAGCGAATATAATCAGAAAAATAATTCTAAAAATTCATTATATGAGATTTCCCTATCGAATGTCTTGAGAGAAGCTTCTCTCGATACCTAAAAAAAAGCGATCTTATTTAATCAATTTCAATTAATAGTAAATTCATACACATAATCAATACATATTTGCGTACCAATTTTCAGCTCAAAAGGTATAACTAAAATCATTTATACCAAATGAAAAAAAAATTGTTTCTTATATACCTATGTAGGTATCAATAATTTTTTTTTTTTTGACTTAATTGATATTTTTTCATCAGAGAAAATGAATAAATTCGAAATAATCAAAAAACATTTTTTTTGCAAACTTATCCGCCAACACGTCTCAACTTGTTCATCGTGTCTCGACTCGTTTGAAATAATCTCGAGTTTTCATCATTTGAAATTTATTAAATATGTGTAATTGGAAATAATCAAAGCGGGCATTCTAGAGCATTTGAGTACTGATACTATCTAATGGTTGACTTCTTGACCAAATTGACTTTATTTATGTGTTTATATTATTAAAAAACAAAAATATCCTTCCCTTGCTTTTGCGGTTCATATGATTTAAACAAAAAGCATCAGGCAATTGAATTGCTATAGGCTCCGATCTCTCGACGAGTGGCAAGGATTATTATTTAATATTCATCTTATAGAAAATATATAATATATAACAGCATTTGTAAATAAATAATTCATCGTTGTAAAATTTAAGTGTAGGATTCAGGCCGCCCAAAACTTTTGAACCCGGCCCCGCAAAAGCTCAAGCCTCAGGCCTGCTTTAGAGCAGGATTTATCTAACTTTCCACATAAATTTCACCATCACTGCCTAACCCTTTGATGTACACAAATTTATATAATATAATATAATTTATTAAAAACATTTAATTTAAAACAGAAAAGTTAATTTGACTGAAATGTCTAAAATGAATAGTTTATGCGTTAAAAAATATTCCAATATTGTAGAGTGAATGGACTTGAATCAATAAAAAATGTCTCTCTGATGGGGCGAAACGTCCTCGCAATATAACTGACGAAAAGAGTGAGATAGAAAACGATCTTATTTTACCGATTTAATCTATCTTAAGGTTCATACTAACTTTATAATATAAAAAAATATCATTTTGATTAAGAATTTTGTAGTTTAAAAGAAATTGGATGTAAAAAATCAATTTCTTCTTTCCGGGAGCGAATCAACTAGAAATGGCAAAAAATTTTATTTTTTTCTCATAGATATTTATTCAAATCTATTGAAATTTCTTATCTGTTTGTTTTTTTCATTTATATTTTATATAAAATAATTATTATTAGGAAATTTCTATTTTAAAGGGTAGTTTATTTGAAGTTCAAGTTGAAAAAATGCTAATAAATCCTTTGAAATTTTTTTTAAAAATATGAAATTAATAGATATTATAAAACAATTAATTATTAATAATTTAATTCAATTTTGAAGGAAATCGATTAAGTACTTTTTGGGAAAATCGTCAAATACCCCCAAATACCATCTATAAAAGGACGTTTTAGAAACATTTTAAAATTCACATCCATGTCATAAGTCAATGTTTCGTTTCATATGACTTTTTAAACTTTTTTCAAAGGCCTCAAAACACGTTGTTTTTTTGACGGTTCAGATGGTTTTTGACCATTTTCTCAAAAAATACTGTATCGATTTCATTCAAAATTGAATTAAATTGTTAATACTTATTGTTTTATAATATCAATTAATTTAATATTTTTAGAAAAAATTTTCAACGGAGTAATTAGCGTTTTTTAAAATTGGACTTCAAATAAACTACCCTTTAAAATAAAAATTTCATAATAATAATTATTTGATATAAAATATAAATCACAATAACACACAGGTATGAAATTTCAATAGATTTGAATAAATAACTATTGAGAAAAAAATAAAACTTTTTGCCATTTGTAGTTGATTCGATCCCGGAAAGAAGAAATTGAATTTTTTCATACAATTTCTTTTAAACTACAAACTTCTTAGTCGAAATGCTATTTAATCATATAATAAACATACTGTAAATCTTCAGATAGATGAAATCGATAAAATAAGATCGATTTCTTTCTCATTTATAATTAATTAATTTAGTATGTTATATCGAGAGGATGTCTCACCATCAGACACCTTATTTGTCATTGATTCAAGACCAATTTTGGAATATTTTTTAACGCGCAAACTATTGATCTTAAACATTTTACTTATATGAATTTTTCTGTTGGAAAAGAAATCTTGTTAGATCATTATAAAAATTTGTGTGACTCAAAGGGTTAGGCAGCGATATGTGGAAAGTTAGATAAATCCTATTCTAGAGGCTTAGAAATTCTACATATTCAAAAACATTTTGATATTTTAATTTATTAAAAGAAAGTTCATTATCTATAATTAGGGGCCTAACTATTTAAGTAGATAGAGAGGATTTAATTTTTTCGAAGAGCTGACATCATGTCGGTATATAAAATGAATAATGTTCAGGTGTTGAAGTTCGTAGAATTATATAACGAAAAGGAATGTTTGTGAAAAATAAATTCAGAACATAACAAAAACCGAGATTACAAGAAATAAGTAGTGAAATGAGCATTGACGGTTTTGGTATTGGTGAAGTCGCTAGAAATCTTAAAGTAGCCTGAAGTTTTGATTCTGCTGGAATTGGTCTTCTCATATTGGTGTCTTTTTTCTAAATTCACTTTATTAAACAAAAAACAAAACAGATTTCCCTCTATCCTAAAAAAGTTTCTGTAGCTGTTTTGATGCAAATACTACTGGTGGCACCGAGTATATTCCGCTTCTTTACCCAGTCACACGAATCTTTTTTTTGATGTTTGAGTTTTTCAAATGATTTTTTTAATTAATTTATTAATAGTTTGCAAACAACTTTCGCAGCTTCATGTTCTGCCATGATTGAACAACGGGGCAAAAATTAACGACCAACCTGGGCACTTGTTTCGTATGAACTGGGAAAGGTCGTGGTTTACTGTGTTGAATAAGCAAGTCGTAGCGCATACGCAAATCAAGCAGTGCTCTCGCCCGGTTCACGACTTCGGCAGTAATGGTTAAATTTAACAGTGAAAAACAACATTTCTCCTCATAAGAATATTATGTTTGTTATTCATTTTTGGAGGGCGCCCTAAACTGTTGCCACTAGATAATGTGATTTACATCTGATTTTTTTTTTTTTAATTGGCCTTCGAGAAATGAATCCCATTTTAGCCAATAGTCTTAAATGTGTTAGTATGAGTATTTCTACTCACTGAGCTATTCAGGAATTTTTTTTTCTGGAACTACATATTATATGTATCAACAAACTTAAATTATATTTAACTTATTAATTTAGGAAATAATAATAAATAAAAAACCATAATCTCTTATTAAAATTATAGTCGAGATTTTGTTTGACTTAAGTGCTTATCGATTTTAATATCTATAATTTTTTTAAAGCATTATTTAATAAATAACTCATTATAACTATTTAATTATTCCTAATTAAATTACTCAATTATTTTATTCCAATTTAATGAAATCAATAAATAAATATGGAGATATTTTTATTAAATTAAAGAGTTAAATATCATAGCTTTTGTTAACCTACTATTATTGTTTTACACTGAATTCTGTATTTTATTTTATATTTGTAGAGAGAAATAAATAACAATTGCATAAGAAGTTATACTTCCATCTAGCGTCACTTAGGGTAGACCGGGATTCATCAAGGGGTGAACCGCGACCTAAATATCGTGTACACCTACTTCCACTTCCACTTTCATTTCCAAGTAGAATACAATAGATGAAGGGGCATTATCAAATGAATTACAAAATAATTTCACATAATTCCAAAGAAGTGTAGGTACACCTAATTCCAATCGCGGTTCACCCCTCGCCGGGAAGGGTTGTCACATTTTATGGTTCGTAATTTTTGAAGAGGCAGTGTTTACAGTTTCCTTTTCTATCATTAGTGCATCTCGTAAAATGTTCCTTGAATATATTTTCAAAATCCTCTTTTAATCCACACTCCTGGCACTTGGCAGCATATGATAGTGCTGATTATCTCTGGTGTTGTGCTCATGTATATCACAATTGATTAAAATCTTAATACAATTTTTGATTTAGTGGGAAAATAAAGAGATATAATTTTTAAATTTTAAGTTTATATCTTATTTTGTTTTTTAGATATAATTTTAGCGAGGAAAAACTATTAAACCACATAATCAAGAGATTTAAGATGAAACTTTAATTTATAAAGAGAAATCAATGAGGTTGTCTTCTGCTTGATACAAATACATATAAGATATAAATTATATGTATATAATTTATTTGTTTGATTTTTCTTTATGAATCAACAGCTCGTTACTCTCGAAAAAAAATCTTTTCAATTACTTTTATTTATTTTTAAACCATCAGAAGAAAAAAATATTTTTTTTGCTACAAATTTTTTTAACCGATTAATAAGAAAAAGAAGAAATTTAAAAGACTTGGTGCGTACTGGATATGTTAATTTATAAAGGAGGAAGAATGAAATTCAATTGCTTCTTTCCAGTAATTTTTATTTTTACAAGTTGTTTATCTAAATAATTTGAGAGCACTACGGTATCTCTTCCTCACTGGAAACTGGAAGGTCAGAATAACAGCAAGTTAGTGTGTATTAGGGCATTAATTATAACTAATAATAATAAAAGCTTTTAGTGTTAAAAGACATTTTCATTTATTTGGATTTGTTCATCACAACAAATCAACCTTTTTCTCTTTTCCATCACAATATTTTTAAGGTAAAAAAAAAATGAAAAATCGTCAGCTGACAGGATGATGAGAAGTGAAAAACCAAACGGATTGACGCTGTTTTATAATTCAATCCTTTCGGATGAATAGATAGATGGTTGTGTCTGTTGCGTATATGGTGGGGTCCAGGAACGGTTAGAGGGGCCCGGAAATTAGGAAGGGGGGCGATGAGAGACAGCCGTCAACCGAGGGGGTCGAAATGAATGTTCGTGTGTCGAGAAGAATTCCTTTTGAACCGAGAATTTTATTTCAAACGACAAAGAGAATGCATTCAATATGTGAATCGCGGTTTAATTATCCGCAGTAAATGATATTAGACAACAGTTGTTGGCACAATAGAAGATATCAAATATGCATTTAATCATTCAAACGATATTAATCATCCAAGAAAGATATATAGTAGCAAAGTGATAGACAAAGAGAGAATACATGCATAGATTGCGAATTCTCTATTATCTATTATAATAATTGGCTTGCGCAACGACGCCGGAGTGATCTCTCTGATTGGCCGTGCTTTGGAGTTAAATAAATACTGGGGAACTCAAAAATAATTTAAAATCTAAAATTTTCAAGGGTGATTATAAATTATATTATTATACCACTGGTGTATAGGTGGTGGGGACACCGGAGTCCAGAGGGTGAAGCTTTTCAAAGAACCGATCAGCAGTACAGCAGTATTGAAAAATGATGAATAATAATCTGAATGTCAACACATTTTTTACTTTACCATACAGGGTATGGTCAAGTATTGGAATCGTGCATGAAAAATGTAGTTTTTTCCTTCATTTTTTTCGAAATATCTCAAAAACGGCTGAAACTATTTTGATTAAAAAAAATTGATCGAAACAATGGCATTTCGCTCTACAAAAAAGCTTTAATAAGTAAACATTGAAAAAATTATATTTTTCGAGATAATAATTTTGTGTCAAAATGTCTGTTAGTTTGTCTAGTTGTTAATTAGTCGTACGTTACCAAATTTTTGTGGACGAGCTAGCTCAAAAACTAGTCTGAATATCGAAACCAAATTTCACACGTAGTTTAGGTCCATTTAGATTGATTAAATTTTGGTGCATATCGACCAAAAATTAAGGGGGGTGGAGGGGGGGGGGGGGGTTAAAAATTAAAAATCTAGGCAGTTTGAGCAAACTCAACCAAATTTTGTATACATAATCAGTGGCACACCAGAAGTCTAAAAATTCAAAAGCTAATCGCCCAAAGGGTGGGGGGTGTATGGTCAAAAAATGAAAATCTAGGCTCTTGTACCAAACTCAAACAAATTCTGTATACATAATGAGTGGGCACACAGTAATCTAAAAATGCAAAAACTAACCGCCCAAAATGGGGGGAGGATCAAAAAATGAAAATATAGGCTCTTGTACCAAACTCAACCAAATTTTGTATACATAATCATTGGGACCTCAGGTTGTATGGTAAAGTCAAGTGGATGGCCACATCAGAACACGTCAGCTTATTTCTTTATTTATAACAGGTGGTTGAATAAAATAAAACCATTTTTTTTTAATATTATAAATGGATTTAAAGAAACGTTTTGTATCCCTTTAAGATGTCCCCCGTCAGGGGCAAGGGCTACCGGACCGAAGGCCCAGCCGACATCTTGTACCATATATTATTTATTTATTTATTTATTTATTTAGATAATCTTACGGACTAGTAGTCCACTTACGATGAATGAAATAAACGATCTAAAGTAAAGTAATTAAAAATTAATTACAGTTGAGATAGCTGAATACTTACTCTGTATTATACAATTCAAAATTAAGTTTACTGTTATACAACTAACATGAAATACTCCTAGCTACATTACGATTGTATAGTTGTAAAATTAACTATTAAATCATTAAGGCTGTGACATGCTAATCCTGTCGCATTAGGCGCCAGTCTTCCCTATTGAAGATAAATCTATTATTCTTTAAATTTCGAGGGTTCTAGTTACAAATAAAATAAATACAATAATTTAGTAAATTATTATGATTTATTATCTTCTAATATTAAAAATCCAGTATTGTTTGCCACAAGTAGACCATCTTCAGTAGTAAATAACGTTCTCTATTTTTTGGATATTGTAATAATCTCACTCTTTATCTCGGGTTTGAAGATTGAAAATTGCAGCTCTCTCTGTTTTTGCATCTAAAATACTTCCACTTATTATTATTATTAGTATTATTACATATTATTATTATTTTTTTTTTTAGATATTTTTTTAATCTTAAATGTTCATTGGCGAATTGAAGAATAAAAAAAATAATCCCAACATATTAATTAATGTTTAAGTTATCAAATTCACTTATTGGTCCATGAAGAAAAAAAAGAAAATACTAAAATCTCAATTTTTAAATAAGTTATGGAGTTTGAAGGGTGAAAAGCAAGTAAGAATGGTGCTCTCGTTATTTTATCCGTTAAAATAATTACTTCCATGCAAAATAAATGTTTGATTAAGTTAAAGGGGTCGTTTAAAATGATAGAAAAAGTTGAAAATTTCAATATGAACCAAAAAATTATGATGTAATAGAAGTATTTTAGATACTGATTTCTACTGTAATTGGATGTAGGAATCAGAATGTTACACAATATTACTAACAACTTTTCAAAAGTTGAATTTCGCAGACCTGTATAATTATTGATACATCTTAATTAATAATTAATTAAGAGATATATCATCAACTTTAAGCAAATATCCAAACACCAGTCTATCTCTATGTTAAACACAAACAATGAAAGTGAACAACAACCAACTTGTACATTTGGACGAGACAAATGATCATTGTTGAGTTTTCCGGGAAAGAGAGAAAGATGTCCAATTGAATTAAATGGATTTCCCTGTGTGTATAAAAAACGAAAAACAAAAACAAAAATAGAAAATTGTCATTTGCTAGATACTTACACAATTTATTTATTTTTACTTATTCCACTAAATAGGTCTAGAATCTGGAAAAATATTATCTTAGGTGAAATCAGCAGCCAGCCAAGGTGTTCGGTATCTAATAATTATAAATTTATATTTTTTTGATTTATATCCATAACTTTATTAAATTAAAAAATTTATAGAGGGTAAATCATCATGAAGCTGAGGTTGTCCTCCACTTGATGCGAGACTTAAAAAAATTCACTTTTTTCTCCATTTCATGGAAGGGGCTCAATTTATTTCGACTTTTATAATTAAGCTTATTTTCAACACATTTAAACAAAAACAAAAAAAATGGTCTTCACTGGTAACGGAGATAAAAGAAATGTACTTTAGGCGAATGTGTAATGTAACTATTTGGAGGGTAAAATATTGATACATATTTGATCTGAAATTATCATGTACTCTTGCAACTTGATATTAATAATGTTCTTATAATTGTAGAAGCTCTGAAGAAGTCGGCAAGGTCGACGAAACGTTGGTGGAAAATAAAAAACATCACACAAAAACTTGTCCTTGTTTCCCACTATAATCTTTCAAATTAATACATATGATGGACGGAAATGATAATAATAATAAAAAAAACATTAATTTTCGATACATAGTATATTTCGTAATTATCTTTAATTTTGACAAAAATCAAACTAATTTTTAAATTAACATAGAAAGTGAAGAAAAATAAAGCGAATAATGGAAAGCTTTTATTTTAGCTATTTTATTATTCAATGCAGTTTTTGGTGCAAATGTCAGACAGCCTATATCAGTATTTCAGTCTCAGTCGTTCGTTTTAAAAAGGGAGAGGGGCAAATTTTATTAATTTATTTATAAGCTTTTATGTCGAATACCTTTTATTCGTTTGGATATTAAACTAACATAATAATAACTCACAAGAATTAATATGTAACGTGGGAAAAAAAAATGAAAATTTTAAGACTCGCTACTATTTGGATAAATTTTAGCCATTTAGCGATTTTAACTAACTGTTTGAGTTAAAAAGGTGTAACCTTGTAGTTTATTAATACAAAATTGCGTATCTATTTTCAGCTGATTTGGTACAGTAATTTGCTTAGGTACTCATTTGATTTTTATCTGATTTTCTCTATTTTTCAACCTGAAGTATTCATATTAGAAACACGAATATCTAATAGTTTTTTCTTTCATAAATACAAATATTTCGACATAAGAACGAACTTAGTACGACTTTTCATTTTTAAATAATCATGGATATTATGTATTTCAGGCTGAAATACACACAGAAATCAATGATTTTTTTCAATTAAAAAGATTTTGTTTTGCCTAGTTGTTAATTCATAAAGAGAAATCATTGAGGTTGTCTTCTGCTTCTTGCAAATAAACACATCCCTACATATATTTGTCAATTAAAAATATGTATTATTTAGTTTGACCTTCATGATATCAGTCTTTAAAATATGTATAATTAGAAATATTTTACCTGTTATTTCTTATGGGTTTATAATTTTTAAGGATTTAGGTGTCGGTTCTAGGTGAAACATTATAAATAACTTATGAGGAGAATTTTCTAGGTTAAGTTTCACAAAAAGGAAATATATTAAAACAAATGTATGTTTTTTTTGAGTTTGATTAGCTCGATATATATTTCGGGTTACTAGCCCATCTTCAGGAGTTCAAATAAAAACTGACGGTTCTTTTTGTGAAACTTAACCTAGAAAATTCTCCTCATAAGTTTCTTATGGGTTTCTTTACTCTATTATTATTAGAAAAAATTTGTTGTTATATATCAATAAGCCATCTTTTGTTATGTGGTTAGCTTACTATAACAACAAAAAAACGAATTTTGTAATATCCAATCAGGTAATTGAACCCATAAGAATAACAGATAAAATATTTCTAATTAAAACATTAATGGAGAGAGTCAAACCTTTAACATTATAGTCTAAAAGTAAATAAATTAATGTATATGTACCAATATGTGTGTATTATTTATTTGCATTAAGCAGAGGACAACCTCATTGATTTCTCCTGATGAATGATTTTTCTCCACGTTTCAAACATTACTAATCAAGCAGGAACAAATTTAGTTTGAATTCATTATTGAGGCCCAATCTCGCCCAGCAGAATTTCCCTAGTCATTAGGACTAAATGAGGGACATTTTACTTTCCTCCAAATTAAGCCACCAGCCATATTTACACGAACCCTGCTCTTTGGCTAGGAATTTTATCTCGCATTTTCAATTTAAAAAAATAATAAATAAAATAATATTTTTGAAATTAAATTATCATTTTCGATATTTATTTTGTGAAATGTCCAATTAAATAAGCTGATTTGGCCATCCACATGACTTTACCATACACCTGCCCCTCTCTTATAATTATTAATATTTAATCAAATAATTTATAATTATTTATGAAAGAACCCCTTTCCCACCTTAATTTTGGGCCCATTAGCAATTAATAATATCTCCTTTTAATTATGAAACTGATTAGAAATATCAGCTTTCTTTGATTTTTGTTTGAAAATATTTTTCGACACTGTCAAATTCATATAGTGAGTCATTTTCATTAGTTCATATAGAATGAATATGCGAAATTTTTTACAAATTGATTAAATACTCTATAGAACTTATATTGATAGTTCTATTTTTGCCCCCCCCCCCCCCCACTACAAAAATAACACTTTGTTCATGTACGATTACAATACTTGACCATACCCTGTTTGCGGATGAAGCCCTCTATCTATAAACCTGGTGTCTTGCTATTTATTTTAAAAAGTTAGAGAATTCACATCTGAGTGTTCCTTGAGTAATTTTTTATTGAAATGTTTCGAAGAATTGTCCGAGCGCGTATCAGCCAACGGGACTTTATTTTTGCTTTTTTTATTCATTTGTCTTCTGGAATGACAACAGGCAACACATACAATTTATTAAACGTTGATAAATCTCTATTTAATTAATATTATATATATTTAATATATTTTAAATATTTTATTGTGTGTGCAAATGTGTTAGTTGAATCTTCTACTCTGCTTGGCTTCAAGATCTGCTCTATGACATTTCTAGGTACTTGTTCTTCAGGGATAAAGCAGCGCAGCGTAGCTCTCGCTCCGTCTTCCAGAAGGTATTTATAATTCTGTATATCTCTATATACACAAAATTTGAGAATGTAATTACTAACAGATATTTTGACAAAACAATAAATAAGGTGGGGTAACTGGGGCCGGGGGCAACTGGGCCAGGGGTCCTGTAATCCCAGAGCTTTTTAATTTTACCGCATTTTTTTTAGCGCAATTCAATTTTTCATATTGGTGGGAAATTTTCAGTGTTCCTGAATTAGAGAAATTTCTTTAAGTTTATTTTATACTTAAGTAGTTAGTTAAGTTAATTACTTATTTACTTATTTACCTAGTTATGTGCTTACTTCTTACCTAGTTGCCTTACCCAGTTCCTTGAAAATATTGAGACTTGAGTAAGTACTTAATTAAGGCTTTCTTAAGCATAAGGAACTTATTTAACTTTATTTCAATGGGTAAAATGAAATTAGTTTGTTTAGTTGTTTGATTTATGATAATTTTTTTGTATTTTCTGTAATAAAAATCGATTTTAAAAATTATACTTGGCGTTTAAATTTATCTACCTTAAAAAATTCAATAGAATAAAAAAAATAGAGGTCTTGGTGCAACTGGGCCAGCCTAGTCAGGGCCCAATTACCCCGAATCGCTTACATCTTTGATTATTTTTAATCCATATACAAATGAGACTAATTCTACCTACGGCCAGGGCCTTAAGGGATAGGGGAACATGTCCAACTGATCAAAAGATGTTAAAAATTAAAAAAACAGCAAATAGGCAGGTCCAATTACCCCACAACGCGTTTAACTGGGCCAACCGCAAAACTTTACATTCAACTTAAGATAATTCCAAAATTTTGAATAATCAAAAGTTGAAAGTATCATGATTATTTGAAAAAAATTTCATCTTTCAATTAATATAGTCACGAGATCTATAAATTGTGAGGAAGCTTAGTTATAGCCAAAAATATGGAGTACTATCCTTGAGAAAACAAAAGAAGCTGGCCCAGTTACCCCACCTGACCTATCTCCTAAAACATAATATTTTTTATGTTTACTCATTAGGTCTTTTTTGTAGACCAAAAACGCCATGGTTTTGTTCAATTTTTTTAAACAAACTAGTTTCAGTCGTTTTTTAGATATTTCCAAAAAACGAAGCAAAAACTACTTTTTTCATATCCGATTACAATACTTTCTGTATGGTAAAGAAAAAAAGATGAGCAATTTTTAGAGTAGATAACCATTATATCAATATCATTATAAAAAAGTATTTTTTATGGTGGAAGGTTTTTTAGGATTTGAAGGCTCAGGCAGATGGGAGTGGGAAGAGAAGTACAGCTTCTAGTAGGCATATATAGTTAAATGAATTATGAATTGAAGGAGACAATAAAAGAATGTGTCTTCACCTGGAATTATAAATTTTTAATTTATTTATAACGAGACTGTAGTTTCGAGAGTTTTGCCCTCTTCGTCAGTCTATTACAATTGATTCACATTAATTAATTGTAATAGGCTGATGAAGAGAGCAAAGCTCTCGAAACTACAGTCTCGTTATAAATAAATTAAAAATTGATAATTCCAGCAGAAGACACACTCTTTTACTGTCTCCTTTAATTTATAACATTTCTGCTACTCTCGGCAAAAAACATGCAATTTAAATGAATTATGTATTAATCTACCAAATTGTTTCAAGTTTAACGAATTAGCTAATAAGTTGGGCGGATTGTTTGATATCCATATATGCAGAGACCGTGACAGCTGACGTCAGATTATCATTATTTTCGAAATCAATCTATACGTGGTGATTTAATGTCGATTTGAAATATTTAGATTCACAAATGATAAAAAGAAAAATTTTAAAGACCTTGAATGATTATTTTGTTATTCATGTTACAAAATTCCATGCTTTGCAATATTACGAAAATTAGCCAGGATATTAATTAAAATGAATCCAATTTGATTAATATAAAAGTAGAAGTTTACCTTCTAAATACAACAGTCAACTTGATACATCAGTTGAAAACATTCTTTTTTTGTTGATCATCATGCTTGCAATTTATGTAAGTTACAACTTCAATCTATTACTGATAGTATAACTGTATGTTAAGTCATTAACAATTTATTTTTATTTATGTGTATGGAGGTCATATAATACAAAATCATACAAATTAATTAATTAACCTAACTTAGGAAATAAAAAATGTATCAAATAAATACATATCAATGATCTGCTGGGGTTGTGCGCATCAATAAAATTTCAAATATTTAGAGTATTTTCATAAATATATTATAAGGCCGACTTCGAAATTACAGGAAGAACGTTAAATTTTCAAATTATTATCCGTTATTTCAAATATTTCTATAAAAAACATTTTTTTTTTGTTTTGAAAATTATATTGGTTTTCAAAATGAATAAAATTTTTGCATAGTTTCATGTTAAGTATAATTGCCATTTTTCGAGGCTGCACTTTTTTACTTCGTGTGAATTTTCTAAATAACCGGGACAAAATGACAAACTGGCCGGGGCGGCCCGGGACAGTCCCGGTCAAGCCGGGTTGTATGGTAAGCCTACCTAATGCCTGTGAGAGCAAATATCTATATGTAGCAAACCGGTTATGTTATTGTATGTTAAAAATTTTTAAGAAAAAAATAAAAACCGACTTGAAAAAATTAAATACAACAAATAAAATACACTAAAGGTATAAAATAATTATTATCTTATTTAGTTACAACTAAACGACGAAATATTAACACGAAATTACTTTTTGAAGTCGGTGCCAAACATATACCTTTTATGAATCGCACTCGACGGATCTTACTTAGTACGTTTGGAGGGTATCCTCTCTTATAGGTATAGTTTGTTTGGTACCGACTTCAAAAAGTAATTTCATGTTAATATTTCGTCGTTTAGTTGTAACTAAATAAGATAATAATTATTTTATACCTTTTAGTGTATTTTATTTGTTGCATTTAATTTTTTGAAGTCGCTTTTATTTTTTTCTTAAAAATTATTTTTATTTTTCTCTATTTAGTGATGTTATTAATAGTGATCATATGATCAGAACGTGACCAAATTAATATGGCACCATCCCTAAGATACCCCCTTTCCATGAAAAAAAGAATCATTGAAATCGGTTAATAAACAAAGAAGTTAGGCCTGAACAAACCTAACAAAAAAGGTCTAATACCAATAAAAAAAAAAAATGGGACCAATCGGAAGCTAGACTGAACTTAATGCAATTTTTTTTTTTTCAAAATCGGTTCACAATTGGCCGAGATATGAGGTAACATAGACACAAAAAAAAAAAAATCAGTCGAATAGAGAACCTCCTCCTTTTTTGAAGTCGGTTAAAAAATTATGAATTGCTTTTATTTTTATTTTCCTTTTATTTTCTTGAAATTTCCTTGTTTATACACAAATCGTAAAAACCTTTCCTCTCTAGGTCAGTCGGTTAATTGATTTATTGGTTTAAAATTCATCCAAAGGTTATCTTTAAAGAGACAGGAATTTTTATTGCAGCAAAAAAATATAAATAAAAACAATAGTAAATAGGTCAATAAGAAAAGGACAGAAATTTGATATCAAGTCGAAAACTCGGAAACTATTGAAGATATCGAGTTGCGGTTTTTTCACTAAACCAATCTAAGTAGACATCTACATCTGTTATTTTATACTAGCTTCAACGCCCACCTTCGGCGGGCTTCTTGCTAGCGGAAGGGCTTCATCCCCTGGTCTTCTTCCCCCGCTGCCTGAACCCTGAGCTCTTCCACCAGCAAACACTTTCCACCCCACCGACCATGTACCCAAATCCGCCCCCTTCCCGCATCTGATTACTCTCCACCACACCAACCCTCTCCGGACCTTCTCCCCCGCCCCCGATCACTCTTCTCCACACCAACCCTCTACAGACCCTTCGCCCGCTTAGTTAGAATTTTCTGTTAAAGCGAAGACCAGATGCCCTCTGTCAAAAAACAACTTGAACAGGTTCGGTTTATGATCTCGATTCCATTAGATAATAAATCCGTTCCCAAACAAATTTTGTAAGGTTCGGCCAAGACAGTGGTCGGCAAAGTGCGGCTCCAGAGCCGCATGTGGCTCTTTGGTTCCCTAAGTGCGGATCTGGCACAAATATCCAAGGAAGCTGTTCTTTCCCTTTTCGGTTCTACATATATATGCGAACAATCTTTTTCAAGCATGAACATTATCAAGAGTAAACTGAGAAGTCGTCTTATTGATGAGAATTTGGAATCATGCCTAAAATTAAAAACAACAACATACAAACCTGACAAGGAGATGCAAGCACAGTGTTCGCGTTAATAAATATTTATTAAGTATGAAATTTAGTTTCATTTAGTATACTACTTATTTAGTATAATAAAAGTTTACTAAACAAGCAGATTTGGCTCCCAATTTTTTTTTAAATTGTTGTAATGTTCATATTTGGCTCTTTGGTTAATAAGCTTGCCGACCACTGGGCTAAGATATATTTAGATCGGCTCGGTTCTTCGGTTCGTATACCTTCATTTCGGGATGGTTTTCAGGCGGTTAGGTTGGTGTTAGCGAACCAAAGTACCGAGCCAAACTGAACATATCTTTACCGTACCGGCAACGACTTTAACATATTCGAATTTTCTTTCGCTTCTAGATCGTGCCTAGATTAAAAAGATGTTGATTTTTGAAAAGGGCATCTGATCATCGCTTTTACCGAATTTTCATTTTTAACCCCATTCCTCCATGTCTTCAGCAATGATTACCAATACTAATCGAAAGGTAAAAAATCCAATATATAATAATATGGTTATTCCTGATAAATATTTTTAATTTTTATATAATTTCATCATTTAAAAAGAAACAATTTGAGCAAACAAAAACATCCGTCTTGGTTACCAAAGGAGATCTAAAAGGGGTATCTCAGGGGTGTAGCATGAAGTTATATAGCCTATTCTGCTCTCCTGATTCATAGTAACAGTTTGGTGGAGGTTTCATCAAATTCAGCCCAGTAGTTCAGTAGTTAATTGTTTGAATATTTCTAGAGGAACCGACATATAGACAAGTCTGGGTGGGGCATAGGTACATATATATAAATAAACACACCCACTCACAAATGCCCTTTACTAGTATGTGATATATTCGTTATATATATATGTATGTGTTTATTTTCATTAAGTG
Source organism: Forficula auricularia (assembly GCA_024734495.1). Classification (NCBI taxonomy): domain Eukaryota; kingdom Metazoa; phylum Arthropoda; class Insecta; order Dermaptera; family Forficulidae; genus Forficula; species Forficula auricularia. Next base: position 10,254,872 of record JALMQS010000085.1, on the reverse strand, counting down.
GAAGATAATCTTATGGATTTCTCTTTAATGAATCTACAACACTTGCTCTCATCAAAACAAAATATTTTCTAACATTATTTTTGTCTGGATGCCGAAACCTATTAATAACTGTATATCGAAAGGCCATACAAAGCTCGTTATAGAGCCAAAAATTTTGATTTTTTTTTTTTTTAAATGAAAAATTGATGTGATTTGAGACTTTCTAGCTTGAAAATGAAAAAGGCAAAAAAACAGAAAAATTGAATTATTATTTGCAGAGTGTTAGAACTTAAGAACCGCCGATAAAGAATTATCAAAATTTACAAACAATCTTGAATATTGTATTTTCGCATTTTTCTTCAATTTGTAATTATATCTACGTATTTCCATTAAGAATTAACAAAATAATTTTTTAGAGGAGGTTTAACTCGAATTGATATCAATCAATAACATATAAGATAATGTAATATACTGTACTAGATATCCAAGGGGGTTGGGCGAGATTTTGCCCCCCCCCCCCACCCCCAGCTGAAAAGAGAACACAAATAATACCCTTTTAAGTTTGATTTTGAAGAGCCTTTGAGTATATTTCATTGTTTAAATTATATTACATTGAACAAACAAATGAACTAATCCTGAATTCTGTTGATACAAGCCGATTATCAACTAAAGTAGGGTTTGTTCTATCTCTTCCTAAATTTCTAATTGTTAATTAATTTTGATGATAAATACATATATGGTAATTTATATAGAAACAATGTATAAATAAACAAAAATCATAATGAAATAAAAATTAAGTTAGTATATTTCATACTTTAGCCGTCAAGATGAGTGTTTGAATGATAATTAATTCATGATATCAATAGAAAATGATAAAAGAGGGAAAAGATTAACATTTTCAAAAGATAAACGTTTGTTGATGAATTTAAAATGCGGAAATATTGAAATATATCTATACAAGCTTATTAAACTGCCAGAGAAAAAATCCAGCGATGCATATTCTACAACCGTGCAAGATCTCATACAATATTAAGCAAATTGCATGTATAATGAATCGTTTAATAAACTCTATTTAATTTTCCGGCTAATTTTATTTTAATAAAAATGTTGACAAAATTTGGATTATTATTCTTAAAATAATTAAGGAATTGGAAAAAGGGGGATTTTTTAGGCTCATTACCCTTTCTGCAAAGTATTATTTGGAAATTTTTAGGGTTCTGAACAAAGGAAAAACATAACCCTATTAGTGTTAGACGTCTATCTGCCCATTTGTCAGAGAAGTTTAGCTCATAAGATAAATAATAAATAAAATACAAAGTTGAAATTAGTAAGATATATGATACTATTTTAAATAAATAATCGTATTAAAATTTTATATGAATTTGGGGTAGTTTCAAATTTTTAGTGGGGCATTTTTATTTTTTATTTTATATTTTTTTTTTGCTAATCATAATTGAGTTCTAAGACTAGTTTGACGGAAAAATCTGCTTTTAATGTTTAGAAATTTTCAAGTATGATCTCTCTAATTGTGTAGACACTATACTTATAATAACTCAAAAACGGAAGGCCGAATGGAATTGAGAATTAAAATAGTACCTATAGTAGGTATAAATTGCCAATAAAAGTCTAGAGTTTAAATTTTACTTTATCATTCAGGGTATGGTCAAGTATTGTAATCGTGCATGAAAAAAGTGTTTTTTTCCTTCTTTTTTTCGAAATATCTCAAAAACGGCTGAAACTATTTTGATTAAAAAAATTGAGCGAAACCATGGCATTTTGGTCTACAAAAAAGCTCAAATAAGCTAACATCGAAAAAATTATATTTTTCGAGATAACAATTGTTTTGTCAAAATGTCTGTTAGTTTGACTGTCTGGTTGTCTGGAAGTCTGTGCATTACCAAATTTTTGTGGACGAGCTAGCTCAAAAACAAGTGGGAATATCGAAACCAAATTTCACAGGTAGTTTTGGTCCATTGATTTTTCGTTTATTGGGCCACGCAGGTGGGGGCCTCCACTAACACGAAATATTTACATATTCGGGTGAATTTAATTATAGGAGTATTTACATAATTATAGGAACATTTACATAATATATTTACATTTTTTTTCTTTATACAATTTCTAGCGCATGGCGATTTCCCTATAAGTTCTCCTGTTGAAGCTATAAAAATTCATCAAAGAACCCCTCATCGCCCTGAAGGTCATATCGCATAAAGTTCTCTGGGAAATTCCCAGGGCGACAAGGGGAGGCACCGCTTTATGCCACCACACTCCCTTCCACGAGAGTGTGATGGCTTCAACTCTCACAGAACCCGAGCCCACCCCAAACCTTGCTGCAATGTTGCTCACCAGACTGGGGTTAAGAGCTGATTAGATTTTGGTGCATATCGACCCAAAATTAAGGGAGGTGGAGGGGGGGTTAAAAATTAAAAATCTAGGCTATTTGAGCAAACTCAACCAAATTTTGTATACATAATCAGTGGGACCCCGGAAGTCTAAAAATGCAAAAACTAACCGCCCAAAATGAGGGGGGGGGTGTATGGTCAAAAAATGAAAATATAGGCTCTTGTACTAAACTCAACCAAATTTTGTATATATAATCAGTGGGCCTTCAGAAGTCTAAAAATGTAAAAACTAACCCTCCTCCTCTACATGATTATAAATAATTTTATTAAATATTAAATATAAGAGAGGGGCCAGGTTGTATGATAAAGCCAAGTGGATGGCTACATCAGACCACGTCAGCTTATTTAATAAGAAGTTGTCATCTATTAGATTTGATATGGAATGGAAAATTTTTAATTATATGCCTCAAGAGTTGTATTCACTCCCACAGAAATTGAACCCGAGTGTCAAAATCAGCAATTCATGCCAATCAGCTATTTCCGAGGGGGTGAATACAATTTATCTAGTAGATGGTAACTTGAAATTTCTTAGAAACTAGTAAATTATATTTTAAGCTGCTTTTTTTAAACTACGTTTTTATTACTGACTGATTACTTCAATTTACCCCTTTAGGCTTTTATGCTGTTGTCGGCTCTAGTTGCTGTGTCACAAGCGCTTCCATTTATTTTGACCCATGACCTTCATCACATCGATTACTCGGTGAGTTTCATCCTCCATGCATTTAATAGAAAGCGGTGTTCTTTTTTCTCTTCTTTCCTTTATTTTGACTGAATGGCATTCCTGCTGCTGCTGCAGGCACCAGCAAAGTACTCGTTCAACTATGCCGTTCGAGATCTGCACACCGGCGATATTAAGGATCAATGGGAAGTGCGCGAAGGGGATGTCGTCAAAGGCGGATACTCATTGGTGGAGCCTGATGGCACTGTGAGGACCGTCGAATACACCGCGGATCCACATAATGGATTCAACGCCGTCGTTAAAAAATCAGGACATGCTCTCCATCCGGTCGATCACTACCCCCACGCGTTGCCAGTGGTGCCGGAATTGATTCATAATCATATTTAAATTAAAACTCAAAAACATCTGCAATAATTCGAAAATTTACAAATGTAGAGTATATAAATATTAAAAATAATATAATAAAAATTTATTTTTTGAAACACCTGTATTCTTTCTTATGTTTTTCCTATAGAAAGCGAGAAAAATCTTTTTTTTTTTTGCATTTTTGAACCAAAAGTTTTTAAACTAGAAAACGCAATATTGATTTTAGAAATATAAACATTTTGACGCCAGAATGAAATGTCTACGATTTTCTGTTTTTGAGTTTTCAAGGGTACTGAAATGATTTTCGTTAAGTGAAAAGTTTTTGTTTTGCCGAGAGTAGCAGAGTTGTTAATTCACAAAGAGAAACAAAGAGGTTGTCCTCTTCTAAACTGACCAGCAGTGAAGAAACATCAAATTTTCAATATCCATACGGTATTGACTCCATGAAAAACAATATTTATAATTAAAAAAAAAGACTGATGATGAAGACCAAGTCTTCGAAACTATATAGTCTCAAAGAAATAAATAATATATATAAATAATATATATATATATATATATATATATATACAGATATATCATCTCGATATATAAGTGTGTATGTTTATTTGCATCAAGCAGAGAACAACCTCTTTGTTTCTCTTTGTGATTTTCGTTAAATTGAAAGTTTTTGTGCCGAGAGTAGCATAATTTTTATATATTGAAGGAGACAATAAAATAGTGTGTCTTCTGCTGGAATTATAAATTTTATTTATTACGAGGCTATGGTTTCGAGGGCTTTGCTTTCTTCATCAGTCTATTACAATTGATTCACAGGAATTAATGTATGAATGGAAATATTTCCATTCATACATTAATAGACTGATGAAGAGGGCAAAGCCCTCGAAAATATAGTCTCGTTATAAATAAAATTTGTAATTCCAGCAGAAGACACTCTTTTATAGTTTCCTTCAAAATGATTTTCATTTGCAAAAAAAAATAAACTGCAACGGATCGTTGCTAAACTTTATTCAAATTCATTTTAAATATTAATATGTTTGTTCCTTTATTATTAATCAGATATCACTTGCAATTCGTAGTTCATATTGACATTAATTAAAAATAATTCTGATTTAATAGTCGAGGAATAACTATTCTACATTGGATTTTTGACATTTCGGTAATTATTGTAACCATTCCTGAAGACATGGAGGAATCGACTTAAAATCAAAAATAGCCATCGATTCTCATCTAATACTATAGGAATAACCTTATTGCATTCCATTTTTGATGTTTTGACTATTAATGGCAACCTCTACTGAAAACGTGGAAGAATCGACTTAAAATCAAAAAGACTAAATTCTTTTTTGGCAAACAACTCAAGTTTGAGTTGTTTGCCATAAAAGAATTTAGTCTTTTTGATTTTAAGTCGATTCTTCCACGTTTTCAGTAGAGGTTGCCATTAATAGTCATTAATATTCTAGAGTAAAGTACTTTAAAATATAATTTTACTAAAAACTTTATTTAACCTTTTTTGTGGTCCCCAACGTACTTAATTAGGATATTAAATTTCATACAAATTGGTTAAGTCATTTTCAAGATATTTAGAAAAAACTAAAAAAGTACTTAAAGTACTAATGTTTGTGGACCGATATGTACCAAAAACTAATCAGCGCTTCATTTTGTTAAACTAATAGTAGGTTTTCAATTTCAATTTAATCAGTACAACGGTGTGGAAAAAATCGTGGACGAAATAAACGATAACATCCATCCATACATCGGCACGCACTTCCAAAAAATGGCACTTTTTGGCCTCTCGACGAGATTCCAGGTAATTTTTGGCAAAACCGTCACGTGTTAAAATTCAATCTCATTGAATACTTCAATTTGTGACCTTAATTGAGTCCATGGGTTCCGTAGTCTTTACCTGAGGACCCTTTGAAGTCGCGCTTGCCGCGAGACCCATTACAATACTTTCTCCCATGCTTCGCATTGGATAAAGTAAAAATAATAATAATAAGGCACCCCCTACCTCAAACAATTCTGATTACTATCCTACTGTTTTGTTCCATCTCCCGTGTCTACATTATACTTCATTTAGTTAATGAAAAAATCAATAGAAATGTTTATTTGAAAATTCTTTTGAAAAAATATTTATCGAAATTCGAAGAAATATTGATAAAGAGTTGACTGGTTTCTTTCCTTTCATTTAAGGCTCAGTTTATTCTAGACTGGCAGAGGGAGAAGAGATATAGTACTTGCCAGCCAGTCAGCCAAAGGTAAAGACCAACGCCATGTGCCTACTCCTAGTAAGAAATGCCATCGGAAGATGTTAACCGATTTTAATTTTTTATGCTGTTTTTCTTCTTATTACAAATAAGCAACTTTTCAGCACTAAAGTGTTTTTGAAAAAAATTTCAGTTTTTCACCTTAGTAGTCAACTAAATATACATTCTTTCATAATTTTTGTCTGACACTGGTTAAAAAAAAAAATCAAAACTTGAAGTTATCGTCATTTCGCAAAATATTTCCCAGCTATTATATTCAGTACCAGGAGGCACCGAGCGATGCTCGGTAACTTCTTCCTTCAGTTAAAACCTTTATTTTAATATTATTTTTAATTTAAAATTCTGATAAAAAGGTCGATTTTGATTTGAGAGCCGTTTTCAAATTAAAAAAATACAAATATATATAGTATTCGCCCACTGTACCCCATCCCCCACCCCGCTTGACCCCACCCCCGGATCCCCCACCACTGCACCCCACCTCCTGCACCTGTTTTGATTCAAAATAAAACCTATCAAAATGTGTTGTTTTTTCAGAAAATTGATGCCTGCTTATGCGAAATATATTTTTAAATAAATTCTTGATTATTTTTTATTCTATTAAATAAATAAAATTCTTTATAAAAACAATTATAAAACGTTTATTAATATTTCTAACGTTAAGGTTGAACAAAATATGTTTTAAACCACAATCATAATACTTCTTCAAGGCCTTTGAGAATAAAGGATTTACCCGACCCATTGTCTGCCTGAGCACAAAAGGAAAAGGGAAACCTTTTTTTTTAAAACCCTAAGAATGGGATTTGTCTACCTGAGAATAATTAATTTGATTACGAAAAAACCCATCAAAAACAATTTTCTCGAAGATGAGACCGTGACAGATCGAATTGTCACCAAAAACCACCTAACCCGTGAATTTCATCAAAATCGGTAGAGTCGTTTTCAAAATAGATCCAAGATACAAATGTATATACAAACAAATTAATAAATATATATATATATATATATATATATATAAACAAATAAATAAATATACAATATTTGCTCGTTTAATAAGAGTAGATATAAAATCCCAATCATAGTGGGAAAGAAAGGGCGATAATGCTTGCCTTCTCTCTTCTAACTTTATTAGCAGCAAATAAACTGTAAACACAAGTAATAATTAAAAGAAGCCATTGAAGGATATTTTTGTTTTTTAATAATATAAATAAATAAATAAAGTCAATTTGATCAAGAAGTCCACCATTAGATATTATCAGTACTCAATTGCTCTAGAATTTCCCGTTTTGCTTATTTCCAATTACAAATAAAAATATTTAATAGATTTTAAATTATGAAAACTCAGTCTATTTCAAACGAGTCGAGATACGCATGGACAAGTTGAGACGTGTTGTCGGATTAGATTACAAAAAATGTTTTCTCGAATATTTCGAATTTATTCATTTTCATTGATGAAAAAATATCAATTAAGTAAAAAAAAATTATTGATACCTATATAAGATACAAATTATTTTTGGTATACATGGTTTTAGTTATACCAATGAGCTGAAAATTGGTACGCAAATATGTATTTTCACATTACAATGCACCAAATTTTTATCTTATACCTGAGAATGTTTCCTGAAAATACAAAATGTCAATCTTAAATAGTTTAGTTAATGAGCTGAAAATTGGTACGCAACTATGTTACAATGCACTAAATTTTAGCTTTTTACATGAAAACGTTTTTTGAGAGTAAAAAATGGCAATCTTGAAAGGTTTTAGTTAATGAGCTGAAAACTGGTACGCATATATGTATTTCACATTACAATTCACCAAATTTTAATCATATACCTGAAAACGTTTCCTGAAAGTACAAAAAGGCGCAATCTTGAAGGATTTTAGTTAACGAGCTGAAAAATTGGTACGCAACTTTGTTACAATGTACCAAATTTTAGGTATATATCTGAAAATCTTTCCTGAGAATATGAATTGTCAATATAAAATTGTTTTATTTAATAAGCTGAAACTTGGTACTCAACTATGTATTTTTGAATTTTAATCCGCCATATTTTAGCTTTATATCTGAAAACGTTTCCTGTGATTATAAATTTCCAATCTTAAATATCTAATGAAACTCGATTCGAATCTATTTATTTTCATATTACACTGTGCTAAATTTTAGCTTTATACCTGAAAACATTTCGCGAATTTATACATTTTTTTGCATGACTGTAATATTTTTCTTGGTTATTTTTAATATTTTTTATATTTTATTGGATAGTAAAAAAAAGATATGATTATAAAATGGACCGATGAAATAAATTCATTTGATAAAGACAAATTTATCCATAAAGACTAAAGAGCAACAAAGAGCTCTGCTTGATCATTCAACAAATTCTAATTTGGATGAAATTATTAAGAAACCAATAAATCTCCATTGATTTTTTATTAATTATTATTGGGCTAAATTAATAAAAGAGTAACTCTAGCACTTTATGTGCAACGGCTGCATATTGAACTGGATTCTAATGGTATCATCATTCTGTTAAAAGTTAATCAAAATCGGTGTTTTTTTAATATAATTTAATTTTCGTAGACCGCGGGGGCGGGTTCCAGCGAATGCGATGAATCTGGCTTGCGCCGACTCTCTCAGCTGAGTACCTACACATTTGAAAATATTGAAGACAAAAACAATGATTTATCATTCTATTTTTCAAAATTTAATAGAAAATGATAAAAAGGGATTTAAATGTCGAATTAATCAGAAAAAATTCGAAAAATACTGAATTACAATAGATGAAAAAAGTTTTAAATGATCATTAGACCTCTAGTTTAATTCGAAATTTTTCATGTTCTTTGAACTAATGCGGAATTTCTCTTGTATTCCGATATTTGAAAAAATAAAACGGATCAAATAACGAATGTAATTCCCTTTCCGGACTTGGGTTCGAATTCATTCGGGATCGCATTCATTTCATTCTTTCTATGTGCAATTTTTTGCAAAATAAAAATAAAATAGATTAATTTAGAAATTATTTGCTCTTAATTGAGCATCTCAAATATTTAAAAGTTGATATATATTTCACATTGTTATGAAAGTATGACTAGGTTCTTGATACAGACAGAGAATATCACTGAATTAGATTAGCTCCTAAATTGAAAGAATTTTATTTCTGCCTTCGGAATGTTATTTTGTGAATTTGGTAACGGAACATTCTTATTCAACAGCCTAAGTGCAGAGAATGAGGGTGGTGATGGGGTGGATAGATGTCGATCGGATTACCTATTACGTGGTTCATTGGAAAATGCCGCCCGCCGTGCCCTCTAGCGGCCGACTCTTACCCCTCAAGCTATCTCCACGGGGTATCCAACCAAATACAGAACAAGAATCTCAACTATGTCTCTGAGGGATAGTTGTGAGGCTGGATTCAAATGTGCATAGTTTGCTGAGGCAACAACTCTTTTTTTATTCTAATTCGTGATCATATTCAATGATGCGATGCTTTATTTAGCCATCTCTTATGAAACGGAAATAAAAATTCGCATGTCACTGGAAATAAAAAACAAAACAAAAAAAAAAAAAAAAACATACAATATTCATAGGTAATTGAAAAAAATGATTTTTTTTCAATATACATAACGCTCTCTGCGAATATTAATGAATTAGTCATTTTTGTCCGCAAACTGTTTGAGCTTGCCCCAAAAATGCATCTTATTAATAGTCATGTTAATTTTTTGCTACTTCTTAGAAGGATGGACTTCTTTTCGCTTGATTGTCCATGATGGTTAGAGTAGAAAATTAATTTAAATTCTATAGTATTTATTACATCATTTCTGTTTATCATTTTAAGATTATCTAAATGAATATTGTAAAAAAGAAAATTTAAAATATATTGTGAGTTTCACTGAATAAAAGACAAAAAGGTTATTTGGCTTGACTCTATATATATTTCGGGTTGTGAGTCCATCTTTTTCAGGAGAACAGATTTTTTTTCTGATCTCCTGAAGAAGATGGGCTCACAACCCGAAATATATATATAGAGTCAAGCCAAATAACCTTTTTGTCTTTTATTCAGTGAAACCCACATTATATTTTAAATTTTATTTTTATATTTAAAGATGTTTCACTTAGAACCTACATCATGCTCCCTTGACTAAATGATGATTGATATAGCTAAAGTTAACTCAAATCATCGATATTGCTTGGTCTTACGAATAGTAATTTCAGAAAAAGCAGCAAAAATTATCAAAAACAATTTAATTTTGCCATTGGTAGTACGGCCGGGAAGAATATGCCAGATCTTGATCAGTATACATATCGTCGCCTATCTTACAAATCCTCGTAAGTCCGATTTTTGGTCAAATACGTATTTTACGTCTATACCGACCAACTTTTCTCGGCGCATCTGTCTATTGAAACCTTATTACGCTATTCTAATTTAATTTCGCCCTACGGACAAATAATAAATATTACATTGTTATTGAAAGTATTGTTCTTTAAAATGGTTTTTCTTGTTTTCTGGCAAACAATGAATTTAGGACTTACGAGGTTTTGTAAGATCAGCGACGAAATATATTAATAGTTCACACATTTGAAAAGGGCCTCCAAGAATTCTTTAGCTTCAATTCAGATAAGATTAATAGGATGAGATTCAGCATACCTAGTCCACATAATTCAATTACAAATATGCTAATCATATACATATATCCGCTCTTTTTATTATAAATTCTTTTGTATTCTGATGAGGCAATCTCAATTAAATTCTAAATTCTCATTTCTCAATTGTACGATTTTCAAATATTCATCATTCATCCATTAGCAGAAATTGGATAAGAATCGTAAAAGGTATTCGCCAAATCGTTTATCCCTGAGACATTTAGACACTATTTGCCTCTCCTTGTGTCTTTCTTTTCCAAAATCTACAACCCTCAATTTTTCAACTCCGAACCAACTTTAAAATTTCTTTCTCTTCTTTTCACGATTCGAGGACTGAACGTATACCTATTTTATTTACTTACCTATGTGATGGACATTTTTAATGTAATACTTTCTGGCGTTTATATGATTTTTAAAAAAAAAGTAATTGCATTATTTTTTAATCAAAGCTCGATTAGGTGTTTTTAGTAAAGATTTTAAAAAGTCAAGTGAGTATAGTAATATACTCACTAGTTCCTTTTCATTGGAGCTTTTAGCCGATAAGTAGTAGGTTCAACTTCTCTATCCACAGGCGAATGCAAATATTAGGTTAGATCTATTTACTCTAAATAATGAATATCCGAGAGTAAGCTGGAAATATAGAAGTTATAGTGTAATTAATAATCGAAATAAGGGTACAAACATTCTCTTTACAAACTTGCATTTCTATATTCTCCAATCAAACAGGGAATAAACTTTGAATAACATGATTATAAATTATATAAATACAAGCTGACAATTTGTAAAAGCATTTGATCACATAAAAGAAGAGAAAAAATAACAGGAAAAGAGATAACGTTTAAGTGAAGAGAGTGTCTTAAGTGTGAGTAGATATTAAGCGAAGAATGAAAAACACTCTTGCTTGAAAAGTGGAGGTGTATTTTTTAAATAAATGTTCTTCTACAAGTACCATACTCGATTCCGAGCGTAGGCGATTACTCTCCACTCTAATTTTCCTGGAGAATAAATATTAATTGTGTATATTTTCTTAATTTTTGATTTTATACAGTAGTTCCTCGTTTTAGGAAAATGACGAGCATATTAAGTCTTGACATGCAAACATGGGGTCTAGAAACAAATAAAATTTGTAGATACAAAATTTTCTAAAGTAAATATATGTAGGTTTTTGTACTCGCAGGTACTTCATTGAGTGCTGAATGAAAACAATAACATGAACATGAGTAACATTCAAAAAAATATTTTAAAATTATTAAAAATCACTGATCATTAATGTATAGAGGTTTGTTTAGATTTGATAGTTAATTTTCTGTGAATTTTGAAAATAATTTTGGGCGATTTTGTTTCATCATTGAAGAAGAAACATTTAATCACCGCATATAATCAAAACTCATCCGCGTAAAATAAGCTTCATTTTCAAATACCTACTTAAATACGTGTAACCAAAACCTCGTAAAATCTACCTCAGTAAGATAAGAAACTAATTTATTATTCTTTCTGGAAGAGCTTCAGAGCTCAAAATACTTAAAGGATAAATAAAAAATTGTCATTTTAGTAGCAAAGTGAAAATTGCTAAATGAAATCAAGAGAGATGGTTAACTAATAAATCTGAGGTGTTATGAATTATTTCTACCTATTATATCACCCTTTCGAAGATTGAATCCGAATACCAAGTCACTTAGCTTGTCCACGGATGTGTAACCCCATCTGGAATATGTATCCGTAAAATATTTAAATAAAAATTTTCAATTTTCATCATTAAAATTGGAGTGAAAATTTTTTCGCTTGCCATTATATCAAATGTGGTAACATCTAAAGGGGAAAGAAAGCCAAGTGCCGGATTCCATTTTTGTCATTTAGGTTCAATTCCCGAAGGGGTAAAACAACCCTTCTGACATAATAATGTTTATCCATATCACCTTAGATGTAGTAATTAACCGCTTCTATAAAAAATTGTCACTCCCAAAAATATCTCATTCAGAAAATATGGGTTTATTGACAATTTTTTCTTTTTGTATACTTGTATGGTCGGTTTATATAGTACACTTCTAAATATCTTTGAGACCCAGTTATATCAGCTAACAATAAAAAAAATAGGTAAAATTTCGAGGTGGGTTTCAACACCTATCTATCTCCTTAAAAGGTATATCAGCTAACCATCAGAAATAGAATCTGATACATAAGACTTTAATTGCAAAACGTCGTAGACTGAAAGTTATTTTGACTCCAATTTGAGTCCCAGATACGTTTAACAGAAGGTGGCCAGGCTGGCCTTAGGGTGATAAAAGAATATACTTTTTATGAGCACAATTGCATCAAATTACTACTCATGGATCACATTTTAGTGACTTAACAAATTTCGAATTCAGAAACACCTGTAAGCTCTGGTAAATAATAACCACACAAAAGTTTTAGAAATTAATATATATATATATATATCGAAAATTGATCCCTGTAGTTATTGATGGCTATGCACTAGAAGAAACATAGTTTAGGTTATACATTTTTCACAGCAAAGTCATTCATGAAACAAAGATGAAAGCAAATTCCGGATGAGCATAAAAAAAAAAAATAAAAATAAAAAAAAAAAAAAATAGCAGATCGGAATGTGGAATGTCGCTGAAACAGATTCCAATGAATAATATATGCTTTCGTTTCCAATGATATAACAAGGCATAAAGAATGATATCAATACCAACGGACAACAATCTATCGCATGCGTGGTCTCAACGGAAATAATCATAACAAATGAACAACATTGTTCCGACAATGAAAAATTTTCAATTCCCCGAGTAAAAATGAATTTGGCCGCACTGGCGCTGCAACAGCGCCGCACGGGCTTTGAATGCCCGCAACACCGCTGCAACCCGCCTGTGACGGTAGAAAAAATTTAAATAGCCGCAACACCGCCGCAACACGACCGCACCGTAATAAAAAATATATGAGAAACGTACCAAGCGCTGCAACAGCGCTGCACTGTAACTGCATCACTCGACAAAATAATCATAGATTTTTGATATATTTAAAAAACTAGACAGTAAATTTTTTGAATTATTTATATTTATAAAATTTATTTATATTGAGAGAAAATAAAACAACGTTATTATTTTCGGTATCATTTTGTTCTTTATTGACTATTGTTTACTGATATTTCTTTTAACGATAGAAATGCATTGAATATTGTCAGAAACGAAAAAATACAGAAAGCAAAAAATAAGAGTATTAAAAGAGCTCAAAAGAGTCGAAATAAACAGAAGTTGCTACACCCAGAAACTCGAGTAGAAATTTATGTACTTCTTTTATCCTTCAGGCCCGAAATAGAACCGATTTAGAGCACTGTAACACCGCCTAGCTCCTACATTGAACCCCGAGATCCTACCATTTACTGTGAGGTATTACTTTGAACCCCTAAGTCCGATATTAAAAATTAAGACCTACTATTGTCCTCTTGAACCCCGTAATACATTTATATAAACATTTTATATGAACATCTATATTATTTGCCCTCACTTAGTTACCAAAGAGACTCTTTTGTTTTTGTTTATGTTCCTTTTTTATCATTTTTATGTAAACATATGATCATATTAATAAAACCTTTCCTCCAAATAATCTTTTTATTTCTCCATTTGTGCGGGTGTTCTCACGAACAGTAATTAAGATAAGTTTCCTGGAGAAATCAGTAATCTCAACAGATATAGGCAACAGTGTTATCCAATAAATAATTATGAAGTTCCTGGAGGTAACTTGAATTACTACGAAAATCAAATGGACATTGATGAACACATCAGTGATTATGAGTCAGGCAAGTCTACTTTATATTAAAATAAAATTCTTTAGTAATTAACTTCAATATTATTCAAATATTATATTGAATTCTTACTTATTATAGATTCTAACTCTAAAAGTGACGCTGAAGAACGTCATCTAATGTCTATGTGAGTTATTATATCTATCATTGGAATCTATCAAATAAGACAACGATATTAGTTTAACAAATGCTCATTATTCGATGATAAAAATAATTAATTCCAAAAAGTCTCCAGTGAACAACCCATAAAAAACCGGCGATTCATAAAAAAAAAAAAAAACAAGGTTAGCTTACATATAATTCTTTATACTCATGATATTTGTAACCTCAGATTAAATTAAATTTATAGTGGAAATCAATTATTTTCATAAATTTTGACATTAAATTGTAATTCTTCTTTGTAGCTTCTACTGACACATCACTAATAAAAGGACGAACCTTGCTGGAAGATCATCAGAATTATCATTCTCATCATAACACAAACTATCAGACTCCTCCTAGTAATAACATATCGAATGAAGAACATGACCATTATAAACTACAGAATCTTTAATAAAATTTACTATTAAAATTGAAAGTTAATTCGCTTTTTTAATTAATTATTTATTCACATAAATCTTTTTACTTTATCCAATGCAAAGCAGGGTAAATATAAAAATCATTAAAAATAAATAGTATAAATCAATATAATTTTTTTAATAAAGTAAGTCAAAATTAAAAATTAGCAAGCATAATAATAAAGAATAAAATAGAAATTTGAATTCGCGCAGGAAACAGGGTGCAGTACGGACGGGGGATGAACCTCTTAGGAATTATTTAGGTGTATTTTCCTTTTGAAATAAAAACAAATAGTGATATGAAGAATTTGAAAACCGCCGCTTGAAGGAAACAGGAGAAGTTAAGAGGAGAAAGACTGACGGTGGGGGACAGCTCGAGGAGTCGTTGATGATATCTCACGAGGCGCTCATTGAAGAAACAGCCAGTCCTTGAACACACCTCTAGATATACACATAAAAAAACAACAGTCCTAGATGATACCTCACTATCTATGCATACAGGAGATCTCTCACAGAGGAGTCCTGGATGATAACTCACCATATTACATCTCACGAGGCGCTCATTAAAGAAACAAGAGTCCTTGATCAGATCTCACTATATGCAAAGAGGACAACTGAGGAAGCTGTTGAAGATCACACATTTCTCTATTTTTCGAGTCCACAATACAACTCCTAGGCGGTGATCCAGGAGACACCTCTCTAAATATACGTCCAGAACAAATATCAATAGGACTGTCTTCGATAACATATGTCGATACAGACATTTATCGAGGACGCCTATCTCATTCCTACAGCCGTCACCACCAAGATTGCTATCAAAGGGACAGGTCACCACGAGAGGAATTCTTGAAATCCAGCAAATCGCAAGTCAGGATCCTACAGCCGTCACCACCAGAGCGTAACCACCATATTGTATCACTCTCATTAACACATTTCTATATCTGCTGGTATCAAGCGGCGATTAAATAAATTCACATTATCAATAATAAATGATTCCAAATATAATCTCTATTATTATTGAAAATTAATAAATCCTGCTTGCCAATCCAATTTCCTTTGTTCCTTTTTATTATTATTATATAAGCAATTTCCATAATCCATTTTTTTTATTTTTAATTCACAGTAAAAACAGTAAATAACTAATAGTAAAATCAGTCAATTTAATTAAAGATTTCAAGCATCAAGAGAGTTAACCCTGAGTTTACGCCCACCACCCAAACAATAAAATACCCCTCCAACAATCAGTTATTCATTATACCCACTGCTCTCGGGTCAAGCGTGGCTTCAAAGGGTCCTCAGGTAAAGACTACGGAACCCATGGACTCAATTAAAGTCACAAATTGTAGTATTCAATTAGGTTGAATTTTAGCACGTGACGGTTTTGCCAAAAATTACAAGGGGTCTCGTCGAGAGGCCAAAAAGTGCGATTTTTTCATTTAGTGCGTGCGGATGAATGTATGTATGGATGTATGTATGGATGTATGTATGGATGTATGTTATCGTTTTTTTGGCCCACGATTTTTTCCACACCGTTACACCGATTGAAATGAAATTGAAAACCTACCATTAGTTTAACAAAATGAAGCGCTGATTAGTTTTTGGTACATATCGGCCGACAAACATTAGTACTTTATTTCAGTACTTTTTTAGTTTTTTCTAAATATCTTGAAAATGACATAACCAATTTTGATGAAATTTAATATCCTAATTAAGTACCTTGGGGACCACAAAAAAGGTTAAATAAAGTTTTTAGTAAAATTATATTTTAAAGTACTTTACTCTAGAGTAAGATGGTACTTTTTTTAATTTTTTAAATTCTTTAAAATTTATTCATTTGAAAGTTTTAATATAGCTCATTTAGCCTTGCTTGAGTAAGAATGGATAGGCTTCTCTCTGTGAAATGCTAAAAATTTGGGAGGAATTTTTATGAGTAACCATATCAACTGCGTTGTTTTCTTATCCGTTACCTTTGCTGAAGACAGAGAAATCGATTTTAAACCAAAAATAGCGATTGATTCTCATCTAGTACTTGAGGAATA